>CAAE01014601.1:1958627-2003823 GCA_000180735.1 Tetraodon nigroviridis
CCCTTAAATACGCTGTTGAAAGATATTTTTTCCACTTCTAAGTCAGTAATCATGAAAAGCATCATTTTACAGCAGGAAAAAAAATTCCTCTGCTCCTCGGTCACATTCAATTTAACAAAAAGTTATTGTTTTAGCAGACATATAACCTTTCGCTGCCTATAGCTGTTTTTAATCCAAATAAAATCAAGGCTAATGCTTCATTATCGGCTATTTTTACATAATGATCCTCGCGTTGCTGCTGTTAATTTTTTGTATTAACGCAATTACCTGGCTCTTAGTGGACAGGGTCCCAAAGGTCTAATTACCCTGCGTCATGCTGGTAAATAGTTGGAGGTGTCTGTGAGCAGGTGGCCCCAGAGGTAAGAGGGAGACATGGGGCATACCGAGGCGGGCAATTACTGGATGAATTTCACTTTAATAAATGTTGAGCTACATTTGGAAATTCAGATAACGGAGCTTTCTGCCTAATGGGTGCTGCACTGAGGCCACTTGAGCAAGAAAATGATCTGAAAGAGGGTTTAATTAACACAAGCTCCATGATCCAGGGAGCGCGTGACAGAATGTTAAAGTGTGGGGGAGAGCACAGCACAGGGATAATATGAAAATGAGTGAGGAGGAGGAGGGAGCAGGCCGGGGAGGGGGGTAATTGGTGTTCCAACTTTTGTAACAAATGTTTGAAATGTCCACTTTGATCCAGTGTGTTGATTCATTTGTTTGTGATATAGACTGGGTGACAACGACCCATGAAACATAAGGCGAAATCAAAATGATGATCATCCTAAACAGGGGCGCACAAATGGCAGCAGAATGATGCACAATCTAAACAGAACCGCCAATTTGTGCATGAATTGTTGCACTACCAATATTGTACAGTGTAATATGGTGTTTTTATGGGACAACTATTTACAATCTTATTATACAACACAAGTTGCTGCATGTAAGATGATGTTTATCACCCACTGTTTGCAATATACAAAAACATGTGGAATGTAAATTCTCAGTGGTGGAACTCTGACTGTTGTCTGCCAGACATAGAGGACCAAAGACTGATGCTCACTTCTCACGGTCTCACGGTTATTGATGAGATCAAGGGTGCGTCGATAAAATGCCATTTTACCATTAGTTTGAAAAGGACTGTAAGCAGGTTTTGGTATTCCCAAGTTATCTTCATGCAGAACACTTCTAAGTGGTGCCTGTAGTTGACCTGTGCAGCAGCTGCAACTATAAACAGCTGTTGGCATCAGCGGTGAGACTGAAGATAATGCGTTAGAATGCACGTATATGCACATGAGCTCGCTGACATAATTGCAGGTTCGAAAAGTTGCCCCTAATTCTGTGTTGGCCCTGCATTATGTGTCAGTGACGTGACTGTTTTGGCCTGTGGCTCCTGTCACTTTTTATGGTTTTACTGTTTGCTGCCACACTGAAGACATGTTGCCTGTGTTATGTGTACGGAGGACGTTGGGTTTTGTTTTTGTTTAAACAGTGTATCTGTGTGATTTTGTGCATGTAAGGTCCTCATGGTTTTACACGCTGCGGTCTGCCTCTACTCTCCACTGGAGCTAAAAGCCCCGAAACAGAACGGTAATTGCCCAATTAGGGCCCTCGCTCTGTGGGCCGCAGAGCACTATGCGCCTCCACATGCTCACAGAGTCAGATAATTGAGCTGAAAGCAAATGAACGGATGGCAGACAAACAAGCTACTAGAAAATAATTACTTGGAGTGTTTCTTTTCAGTACCTGTACAGCGAATTTCATTATTGTCAATAGCCTCTAAAGCTGCTCGAAACTGTGGTATTTGTCATTTTCATAGAGACTTGATAATGACATTAATTTGTCTTAATGGGTTGGTTCCATTGTTAAAAATAGTAAAATGAGCACAAATTGTCTTTCCTCAGCAGGTAGAGAGGACTTCACCACACTCCCGTCAGGCATGAGGAGATAATTTGGTGTGCTTGTCAAATTTCCAATAATTTGTTACACCGAACACGAGTAATGCTAATACCATTAATGTCCATTTTCCTCTAAATTCATTACTGCCCTTTTTCCCTTTTATGTTTTTAATGCTTCTGCCATTTTTTCCCTCTGCTTGCAGCGGCCCTATCAGGGATGATTAAAAATATGCCCATTTAAAGATTGGTCGTATACGCACAAACAGATTCAAAAACCAAGCACATTATTCATTTATCACAGATCTGTCACACTGTTACCGTTACACTCGTTCAAGTTTGTTGCACACAAAGTCGCTCCAAATGACAAGAAACAAAAACAGTCCATTAAAAATCACACCGACGGCTTTGTGTGAGCATTTCCAGCCTTTAATCAAAGTCACACAGGTTAAGTACTACTGATTGCTTTCACATTTTAACACCATAAAAAAACCCTACATTTTTCTGATGAAATATTTCAGAACATCCATTAAAATATTACTTCACAACAGCTAAAACATTAGTGGAAAAAGGGAAGTTGAGCTCTCCACATCTATTACCTGCCAATTAGGATTCCTAAAGAAGGAATTATATCAAAGTATTTTTAACAATACTAGAAAAATAAGCAATATTTTTCTTTGGGGAGACTGTTTTTTTGTATGAATTTACTTACATTTAAGCATGAATTCATAAATTGCACTTCAGTATTTTCTGTAAAAGATTTTTGTTGAATTGTTGCACTAATTTCCTGCAGCTTAGCTGAGGGCCTTGCGGAGCAGGGCCATTCATGCAGGTTTGTCTTCCCTTTCTTTGATTACACAGCCACTAAATTGATGAAAAGTAACTGCAGGGGAGGGTTCAAAGTGGTAGAAACGATGCTTGTGTTGCTCTCAAGATGAAGGTTTTTGTGCACCTCTTCTGTCTTTTCCATCTTCCTGCCATCCGACTTTTTGTTTTGAAAAAGACTTTATCTGTCTTTCTGTGATGACTTTTAAAACCATGTGATTTGTAAGCACTTAACTTCCTGAAAAAGAAAAAGGTTTTCTTCTACAACAATCTTTGATATTTCTCACCAGCATCAAGTCAACGACACAAGACCACACGTGCACAAACACACACAAGTGGAACCTAAAGGAGCGTTTGCAACACTTCAAGAATAAATGAAGAGACCTAAAACGAGGAAATAATAAAATACCAATGTTGTTCTAAGAGCCAGCAACAGAGATCATATGAGTGCTGCATTATTTCAGAAACAGGATTTTTATTTATCCACATCTACATTTTTCAGGTGACCCTTTCCCCATCACCATTTTCAAGTATTTAATGGTGTGATGGTGTTCAGGCTCCCATCACTGGTTGCTTACTATTACTCCATTGACACCACCACGGGTCTAAACCCAACGCTGGCGTAAAATCCGTTAATATTCATCTAAGTGATGCTTCTGTTAGTATTTAGGTCTGTACGAGTCTTTTTAGATTGTGTAAAAAAACATGAAGTGTGGTGAGTGCCGGAGCATGCAGCGGTTCTTTGACACGATGACTGAGCCCATGATTCATTTTTTGAGACTCCTGACCGCTTTTTAGAGCTTCTTATGCAACTCGCTGTTGAGTAATGCTTTTTAAATAGAGACACTCTTGCTTTCCACAAGGCTTGATGTCTGAGAGTGTGCACTGCAAAAGTTGGGTTTGGAAGGGGAAAATGCAAACAACATGAACAAAACCCCCAAACTGCCTATTTTGATTTATTTGTCTTAATTTTTTATTTATTTAAATTTTCTCCGTTAAGGTAGGTTTATTGCCACACTCTCTGCAACAGTGGGATCAGGAGTGTGTTAAAATGCTAATGTGTGCTTAACGAGGCCCTTTTTACAGGTCAACTTTGCAAACAATCACAAAAGCTAATAATTGTTAGTAGTAAATGTTTTTCCAATCAAACTTAGGAGACAGTGCAAAACTGGCATTTGGAGCCTGCTACTTGACATACTCTGCAACCCCAAACATGCACAAAATGGTGGTTCCACATGAAATCTTTGTGTTTCAGCTGCTCAGAGCAAACAAACAGTTTGTTCTGTCCACTGTTGCGTATTCTGGCTGAACCAGCACATCACCCTTATGCAGAAGCAGCAATTGAGACTCCCTGGGCAACATTACCCAAGTATTTAAATGAAATTTAAAGGATATGCCCAGTGTCTCATTTGACTAATTCATTGATGGTGTATCTCCACCTGCTTCAGCCTCTGAGCCAGTGTCTGATTTTGTGTGACGGCGGGGCTGAATGGTGATGTTTGACACACTCCTAATGAAAAATAACAGCGGCCCTCAGATCTGCACAACGCCCGATGAGGAATCACTGACTTTTATTGGTGCTGAAGAAAAGGATGCGATGAAAGAGTCAAAGGCTGAGGCAGAGAAAGAGGGATTCAGAGGGAGGGGCAGAGGAGTGCAAAACAAGGCCCCATCCATCACACAAGTTGAGAAGAGACATTCCAGTGCCCTGAGCAAGAGGATACATTCACTCAATGTCACAATAGAGTAGGAATCTGGGAGAAGCTGGGAGGGGCACCCATCAATACACAACCTCACCCTTCGGCTTTCTGTGTGCACAAACTCAATACCCCTTCCAGTCCGATTCAGTTCCCTCTATAAGCATGACAAATGTACATTTTGATACCACTGAATGTGTCCATAATCAAAGACAGAGAAGAAGGAGAAGAAACAGAATCCCAGCTTAGACGGTGACAGTTTAAATTCACTTTACAGGTTCTCTGTCAGTCAGCAATCGGAGAAATTCAAGCCAGGGTTGCAGGATATCCGTGCCTGGCAGCGTTAGTGGGGATTTTAGGGTGGAGGGAGCAGGTGATGGCTTTCTGGAGTGCACTCATTTACACTCCTCCCTTTCTCTCGCTGAGCAGCGTGAAGAGGTGGGAGAGATGAGGGGCCGCCTCCTCTCCTGTGAGCTGCACCTGCCTGGGGTGAGAGGATCAATTGTGAACTCTGACCTTGTACCTTCCACCGTGCACATTTATTACCCATCCCATCTAACGTATACATCAGTCAACAGGGAGAAAAGGTTACAGTTTTGCCAGCAGTTCTCAAAGGTTGTGGAAATGTATCTCAAAGTTGCACAAAGGTAGAAAATGTACAAAACTTTGAGTAAGTTTCTAATAACTTTTCTGCTTTAGTGCAAAAGCATGTGGATGCTAGTCAGTGTCAGCACGATACACCTGAGAAATGCTGATTTCGAACAATTATATTTTTCCTATAAGGCATTAAATCACAAATCCAAATTCTTGAACTGAAATCAACCCTAAGCCTAAGCCTAAGCCTAAACCTAACCCTAAGCCCAAGACTAAGCCTAAGCCTGGCTCTCTGCATTTCCTGCAGTCACATTTTAACTGCTGTGCTTCATAAAGTGTTTGTCCATTTTCCCATCTTGTATTCATTATGTCTCAAAAAAGGAGGCCTCTCTATTTTCTTCTTCTATGGCATACAAATGGCCATTATTTAGACTTCTATGATCCATTTGGGGTTTTGTCTGGACTTTAAACAGTGTGAAAGTTGGTGTCACTGGACCCCTGGCCAAGACCAGCTGAAAGCCTGTGTGTTAGTTTCTATGGTAATGGGGAAATAGTAACTACCTCCCAGTGGTGTCCCGCCGCGTGTCCCCTCCTGAATAGAGCGCATCTGCAGAAGGCCGAGGGACCCTCTGAGATGGGCAGTGACCCGTCATCAAACTGGCTCTCACATAGACGGTCATATATAGACATCGAATTACCCTAAACCTCTCTTTCACACCGCTTACGTCACAGCGCTTGAAAAACAATTTGAAATTGAATCATAGACTCCCTGTTTAGCAAAAAAGCATCTTGTGAAATGGAGTTAAAAAGCCCCCACAGAGGTCATCCAAAGGAGGGGGAGAAAAAAATGCAACAAACACATAGTAGGGTGAAACGTCGAACAAAAGCTGACAAAGTCACAAAGCAAAGGAAGAAATTTGAGAAGAAAAGGGGCATATTAGGTTATAGAAATTATATGAGAGTATGCAAATAACCCCAAATCTGCCATTTATCACCCTGAAAGTGCTGTTATTGCCCAGAGAACAACTCCATCCTGTAAAGAGGGAAGTGTTTCCCAGAATTTTAACTTTTAAAAAAGTTTTCCTGAGGAGTATCTCCTTACGTTTGTCCAAAAGTGGCAGCCTGAGTGACACATCCACTCGTCTTCAGCCTGTCAGAATACAAAGGAGTGTGTGCTGACATTTGAACATTTGAAACCCTGAGAAAATAAAAACAGCCCCAAAACAATAGTGACTTGTGAAAGGATGCTAATGTGAGATGAATGGGGAGGAAATGGGAGAAACAGCAGGAGGGCTTTAATGAGAAAACCATAAACTTTAGGGAAGTGCTTTCAAAGTCTGCCGCCTTCGGAACATTTCCCAGAGTTTATCTTCGTCTGGGTGAAAAACTCAGAGGGTAAATAATGAACTGCTGAGCTGCAAATTACTGGGTAATAGTTACATGAGTTTCTTTGGGGTCTCCCCCCACCTCCCACCCTCCTGCTCTAACTCTGTGACCTCCCTCCTCCCTAACTCTTACCCCCCTTGGTGGTTTCCCATGGGCCTCCGCTTGATTCAATTAAGTGAACACACACATACCATATGCTTCGAGGTGTTTTTCTCCACCATTGACATGACAGCTCAGCGGCTTCATTAGGCAAACGCGCCGCTGCTAAATTCAGCCATTTTCCTGAAAACACCCTCGTCACCTTTTGGATTCGAAATCGTCCATCAGGTAAAACCTGTGGGGAAACATCAGCGCTTGCAAAACAAGAGCACGGCGGGGAGAGAGCGCTTCGGTGAACGGCAGAGAGTAAACGAGGAGAGAGAAAGAGGGGAGGGCCAGATAGGCAAAGCGCTGAAAAGGAGGGTGGAGTAGTGAGTGGGCATCAGAAGATGTTCCTGGCCACATTTACGCTTTGTTTGCCCTACAATGATGTCTCTCACTTGTTGGCCCCACAGCAGAGCGTTCCCCGGAGAGAGAAATGAGGCAAACATTGCAAAAGCGCTTTGCATTTCTGGCTTTTGTACTTGTGGGACTCCTCATGAAAGAGCAACAGACACAAAATGGAGAACAAAAGGGCAGCAGCGCGGACGGAGGCACCATCGCTGACATCCTCGGCACTTTGAACAACTTGTCAGCACAGACACTAAAGCGACTGCTTTCTGTCACATTTGTGTACAAACCCCCTTGAAAGGGCCGGCTGACCTGCCCATATCCCTTTATGTGGGTTCAAATGGCAAGAGGCATCCATTGTGTCTGTGAGAGTTCATTAAATTCATTGGTTTGACCTGTTATTTCTAGGCCAAAAGTTGGACGATTTGGAAAAATGTGAGTCTGCCATAAGAAATCGCCTGCTGACCTCCTCAGGGCCACAAACCCCTTTGAAGAGCAATTCAAGGCTTTTATAAGAACGGGGTCAAAGGGGAAGTTTGAGGCAAATCTATGGCAGAACCAATGGATTCACATCAAAAGGGAATTCAAAATCATCCCGAGATATTCAAACCTGGGTGCAGCTTTTTTCACAACGTCCAAAAGTCATCCAGGAGGAAAGTGTGACAACAAATACAGCTTCCATATCAGAGGAAACGGCTGGAGAGCACAGCTGAGGAGCAGCGAGCCGCTTGGGATGGTTTTGCGGAGACAAACCTGAGCATCTTCGTTCCCATAACCATCACATTTAGATGTAAATGGACTCGTTAGAGAGGCCGGCACTGCCAGGTTTGCATTTATTTCCCATTTGTTCTTGTCAAGAAAAGGCCAGACCAAAGACAAGAGCTTTTCTGTTCAAACAAAAATGGAAAAAAAGTTTTTTTTTTTTAAATTCCGAGCACAGAAATGTTTGCGTCTCGTTAATTGTGCTAATTGCTACTGCACTGACACCATCCACCAATAGTTGCCTTGCAGCCTTTCGAAAACTGTCAAACGAGCAGAGTCAGGAAGCAGCACACATGTGCAGCAGCCATGCTGATGGTGTGTGTTGGCCTTAAGTACTCTGTGTGGTGGCAATAAACGGCCGTGCATGTGGAAATGTGTCATTGTGTAATGACTATTACCTGACAGCAACCAGAGGTCCAAAGAGTTTGGGTTTGTTTCCTCCTGAAAGGGTCTGGCGGTTCTGCGGGGGCGGTGAGGTGGTGTCGTTTGACCTCAGCTGAATCATCTCAGCCTGAGAACACTGTCAAGGACCACTGGGACCCCAGGGGAGCCGATGTCCCGGGCGTGGAACAGCCATTATTGAGGGCGGGAAGAGGGTCTCTGTAATTCACCGGAAAATGCACGCAGATGAGCACTGCAGGTGCTTTAGATCCCGTCTAATAATAAACTGATTAGAAGTTTCAAAAAGCTGTAAAGTCATATTTCAAACAGAGGTTGAAACATGATAATAAAACAAAGTCATCAAAGTTAAGCGGAGACCCACCATTAAAGCTGTTTAATGAGCAAATTTGTGCACAAAATGTCAGGCTTTGGTTTTTTTCCAGAGTTTTCCAGACGGGCAGACCTGGTGGGTGTAGACTGAACCCTGGCTGTGGGTGGCTGACCTCCACTGCTGAGCAGATCAGACGCAGCATCCTGGAGGTCAGAACCAGAGGGTCACATCCGACGTCTGACCAGCGAGAAGGGCTCCTCTCTCCTCCTTCACACATCAGGAACACGCTTCTCTGTTTTTGTGGAGTTGTTTGTTTTCTGTCCTCCCGTCATAGATTCAGCTGCAGCTGCACCCAGAGCAGCACTTGACCTGGACTCAGCCGCTGTCATGAAGACTGAGGCACCACATCCAGACAGCAGATCATCCACCCCAGTAAAGAGGAAACATCACTGGACATGCTGCATCTGCTCCGTCACACAGTACTTAAAGGAAATGTACGTTCTGGATTTAGGTAAACTATTTATTTGATGCCTAGTTCGCAAAGGAATAATAAAGCTGTATTTTATGTTTTTTTTTTTTTTTTTTTTTTGAAAAAGAAAAACAGCTCAGAATATTTAAGAAATAATATTTGGCACGTGTCTTTATGAGGACCTGCGGAATTCCAAAATCTTTTATTCAGAATATAAAAATGGCAAAAAGTAGATCCCTGTAACACTCACCTTCTCTCTTATCATGTGCGTCAGTGTGGACTAATCCAAAATAAAAAGCTGTGAGTCATATTTAGTATAATTCTCAAAAAAAGGATAAGGATTGTGTTGACCCTTTTAGCCATTTTAAACACTACATAACAATCTATACTAAATAAACATTATAGATGACTTTTGAATAAATAAACTGTTTTTGCATTTTACAGTTGTGAACTAAAACACTTTCAGTATTTAGAGAATTGTTCTTAGAAAAAGCATCGACTGAAAAAAGACAACAAAAGATTTTGCACTGTAATAAAATCTAAATTCTTGTTTATTTTTTGCTAAACATGTGCAAATTGTTTAACTTCCAAATAGCCGACAGTGTGTATGAGAAAAGCGTTGGGATTCCAAGCGGTTCCCTCCTGTCTGTTCACCTGTAGAACACTATATCTGTCACACGACGGCCCCTCAGCTCTCTGCCTCTCTTTGTCGCTCTCCCTCATCTCTTAAGGATTCATTAGTCCCTATAGACTCCTGCAGCCTAAACATATTGCGCCATTCAGCTGGTACTTATGTGTCATCTGTTATCTATTGGACTGGTGTTTGTGGTGAGCGTATGAATGATAATCAGGCCTTTGTGCGTCCACAGAGGTGCAGCAGGACCCGCAGTCTGTGATGTTGCCTCAGGGGAAGATTAGGAGGGGCAGCCGGGCCCTCTGTGTCACCTCGACAGTCACAGCGCCCATCCGCGGCTGGGCCAAACCCCACTGGGACCTTAAATCCTGTTACACTGTCAGCTAAAACCATCATTGGTATTAGAGATGTGTGGGTGTTTAAGTGTGTGTACATATTAAGTGAGGGGGGATAGTGTCTTAAACTATGAATTATTCATACCAAAAAAGAAAAGGAGATATTGACTACATCTCCATAAACAGACTGCTCTCTTTATGTCATCAGGCACGAGATCTTTGGGTATAATTGCATAAAAGCCCCTGCAAATGTGCTTCTGCAAAGGCACAGCAGGCACTGGTCAGTGGTATCATCGGGGATGAACTAGAGTGATGGCAATTGTTCCAACTTAATATCTTATAAATAATTTACTATTTCAGGGGCATTTGCTTTGCCCGTATCAAACATGAGCGTTAAGCAGCTTTACCAACCGGCAGCTGTATGCTAGTTACCCAACCCATGAAACAGATGATGCGGCTGCTCTCTGGGGGAAAAACAAAGGTATGATGATACACGGAATTAATCCTAAGTGCCTATAAAGGCATATTTTTTTAGTTGGGACTTGTTGGTGGAAAATGTAATAGAGCTGTGGTGATGTGAGTGGGCTATTTCCCTCCATTATTTATCTCAGTAACAAGTGATTATGAGGAACGGGCTTCTTTGCACTTCTGGCCCGCGCCTCCAGAGGGAGGTCAAAACTATTTGTCAGTCTCCAGTTGGGATTGCAAATTAGGATGAGCCTCCCTGCGTGACGACCCATGCCACCTCTATTCCTATCCACGGGGTGACTGCTGTACACAATTTGAAAATTAGGGCCTTTGATAACATCTTCATGTTGAGCAATGCATCAAACTGCCACCGCCACTGGAGCTGATACCTGCAGATGGAAGAAAAAAAGTTTAAAACGCTCTTGATAAATGTTGCGTTTAGGTACAGCCGCGGGGGGGAAATCGTTTAAGTTCAAAACACATGGACCTTTTTTGTCGCAATTGTCATTTCAACTTGCAATTAAAAAGCATGCCATCATCTTGTTACCTCGTTAGTGGTCGTAATTGTGGGATTTGTGGCGCATGTTTCCGAGAGCGCACCAAGGGTTCGACCTGTTAATGGATATGAAAGTATGCAGGAAAAGGGGGCCGATATGATAGTTGCCGTGTGTGCCTAAAGAGTGTAATTACTTCTCATTTGTATCTACTTTGATGGCGCAGTCTAATTACAGCTCCCGTATTTATAGAAGCTTAGTGGCTTGAAGGTGTACGGGTCAACGGTGGAAACACGCCGCAGCCCCCGTATGCCTTCTCCATGTATGAAGAGCTGATTCTCAGGCTCGAAAACAGAAAGCCACTGCAGAGAAATGAAAAGTCATGTATAAATGTATAAATATAAACCCTTTTGGCGCTAATCACAATTTTGAGTCGTGCCAATATGCTTCGCTGCATTTTAAAACGGCCCTGAAACAACCACAATATTGGTGGGAGAAAATGTCAGAGGGAGATAAATGATATTCTTCCCCTGATTTGCTTAGATCTCGAAGGTTCCGTCTCTTTGATGTTCTTGTCCGCAGACCCTAAAGTGAAAGAAAATGTTTTCCTATTACTTAATTCAATCAGAGAGCCGAGCGGGCGGGGGCCTTCACGCGTCGCGCATTGGGCTCCTCCATGACAGAGTCCCCTTTGTTGAGTCTATCCGCCGCTGTCACACACTTTAATTCGACTCTCTTTCTCTCTCATTGAAACCCCTCCACAATGACATTCAATAAGGGCCGCAGAGTGAAAACCTGGTTATTTTTACATATTCTTTCCCCCAACTCGGCAGGGGCCCGAGCAAAGGAATTAATCAGTGCTCTTTAACAGCGCTGCCTTCGGGCAATGACTTGTCCCTTTTTTGTGCCCAGAAATGACACATTAACCTTAAAATGGATATGCATAAACTTTACATTCAGCTGTTGCGTTTATGTTTTTGCGCTCAAGCGAAGCAGCCGCAGGAGCGCGGAGGACCTGCTGCAGGGCAATCAAACGCACGTCGCGAGTTTGCGAGTGTGTGTTTTAAAAATACTTACGTGTAGCATATGACATGTATACCCAGAGATAAATATTTAATCATGCATGCTCTGACAGGTATGAATATTTGCAGGGGTTGTGATGTTTGTCTTTTCCACCCAGCGCAGTTGAGACTATTTTTTTTTAATGTTTAGGCTTACCAAGTAAAACTGGACTCTTGTGGCTTTACGTAAAACACGACAGAAACTTTTCCCCTCAAATTTAAGCTGTGCTCTATGATAAAATGAGAATGATGATAAAAGAGAGAATGGGCAGTGCCGTCTCTTGCGGCGTGGGTGGGGCTGACAAGAATAGACTACATTATGCAGTTCATTTAGTTAACAAGTGAAATAATGGGGAAGCGTGCAGTGGGAATGCCGAGAGAAAGGCACAAAACCCTATTGAGAGCTTTTGGCCGCTTGCAGCGTAACCGTCACATGGCCGAACCGAGTCCAACGCGGCTATTTAAGGAGCCGCCGTGCGCCTTCAGCACCACTTCGCTGTCCACCGGCCCAGAGAGAGCCACGCTTTGGCCACGACGCACTGCTTTGAACCCTGAGTGACCTGAGCAGCCAACCAGCAAACATGCCGAGGTCTTTTCTCGTGGATTCCTTGATTTTAAGGGAGACCAGTGACAAGGGCAACGACAACAACCCGCCTTTATTCCCCTACGCGGTGCATTCGCCGCACCACTCGCACGGGATGCCGACCTCCTGCCACTCCAGGAAAGCCGGGCTGCTGTGCTTCTGCCCTCTGTGCATGGCCGCATCCCAGCTTCACCCATCGCCGCCGACGCTGCCGCTCCTAAAGGCGTCCTTTCCTCCCTTCGCCACGCAGTACTGCCACTCGGCGCTGTCCCGGCAACACGCTGCATCCAACGGCGTCAATCTCAGCCACGCACCGGGGATCTACCAGGCTGCGTACTCGGTCCCAGACCCGCGACAGTTCCACTGCATCTCTCTCGGTGAGTGCGAACACGTTTGCACGCTTCAGCGTGCCTAAATGCTTTTTTCCCCCCCGTTTTTTTCCACTTCCATTACGCAGAATGTAATTAGTAATTTAAATTATTGTTATATTTCCGTTTACAGAAAACGGCAACAGCAAACTTCAGAGCAGCAAACGCATGCGCACAGCCTTCACCAGCACGCAACTTTTGGAGCTAGAGCGAGAGTTCACTTCAAACATGTACCTCTCCAGACTGAGGCGCATCGAGATCGCCACGTACCTGAACTTGTCCGAGAAGCAGGTGAAAATCTGGTTTCAGAACCGCCGGGTGAAGACAAAAAGGAGGGCAAAGGCAGCGGACAGAGAACTGGATCACATAACTGCAAATGCTCGTCCCTGTCCACCGTCAGGTGCTCGGAGGAAGAGGAGGATGACAGCCCCGTGTCCCCCTCATCTTCCGAAAAGGAGGACGTGGACCTGTCCGTCTCGCCCTGAACAGCCCTCTCTCCTAATCTAAACCGTTTTGGTCCTTATTTCCGTAGAGCCAAAAACAAACTGACACACTTGTGTTCAGTCACCTGTAAATAGGAAGAGAATATTTAAATCAGGCGCCTGCCCTGAATTATTGTATAGCTGTATAAATGTTGTACGTTTTGTAAGGTAGTTTTTTTCTGAAAACGCCCCCCTCCCTGATCTAAGTATGATGGGCATATTTCCGAATACAATTTCAATATGGCAGAAAACCAATAGCAACTTTGTTTCTTAGTACTTTGGGAAAGTGTGTATTTTGTATATGGTGACTAAATTCATCCTGTGTGAATGGAAGCCTGACTTCAAACACGCTCATCTGGACAGATCCCCTCATTGTCACAGTAGTGAAATCAGTCTGAAATTATATCTTCAGTGTCATTGAAAATATATTTATTTATTTAAAAATGTTGATAATTAAATAAAAAATATTTCTGACTCGAACACATCCTTGTGGGTTGTATGTTTTGATCTTTACGCACAAAGAAGCGCTCCCGGTGAAAGGGGAATATTAGATTGTGCATCAAGTCAGGGTGCAGCGACGACACAGTGGGATTATACAGAATAACGCGTGACAACATAACCTCAACATACGAGACATTTTTATACTTAGTCTACTTATGGTTGTGCCGACTGTTGCGAGCGTCAAAGTTCATTTTGCATCTAAAATTGCAGAATGGAATCACTCTAAGCGTTTGTTTCCCTAAATTAGACTGAGGCTTATAAACTGCCAAGGACCCCAAATCATGCTGGGGTCGCTCAAGCAATGGTTCCCCTGCACGCAGACGGCACAGACAAAGCGTCCGTGCGTAACCGAGCTGGTTGGGCCGCATGAGTTCATCCAGGAGGAGTAAATAAAACGCTCCATAATCTTTATCAGCCAGGGCCCATCAGTATATTGTCAGGGGCTTCTTTTATGCGCTTTCCCAGGGGGACCCTCGGTCCTGGTATCACTCTCCGCGTGGCCAGCGCACTCTTTTCAAGCTCCATCCCAGCTCAAGTGATCCGTCTCGTGTGACCGCGGTAATAATCACCGGGGGTGTAAAATTGTGCACCAAGGCTCTGCATATCTTAAGATATCGATCTAACATGAAAATAAATGAGGTAAGGCCAGTTAAGCGTTGACGACCCATATTGTTCTTATTGTTAGCGCACCATTGTGGTCAAGTTTATTGTGAGGTTTATGAGCTCCAGGTGTTTATTTAATCTCTGCAACACAAACATTGCTATATTTTTCAACAAATGGCAATTGCTTATTAGCATTTAATGTTAATTTAAAAGAAAATGTTAAAGTCATAAAATTGAACGGTGTTGCAGATTAGGTACCGTAACCAAAAAGAAAAAAAAAAAAACATTTGTACTTTATTTGACAAAAACACTCGTTTCATAGTGTGGGTAAGTTAAAAATGTATTGCATTTTATTATACTAATTTTAAATACATATCATCTGATCAGTAAATCGTGTATACAAATGAGAAAGTCCGAAGTTTTACGCCGAGTTCCTGGTTTGGATCCGTGTTTTACGCACCGCTACAGCTGCCTTCCTTCTGCAGTTGTGCTTGTCAAATGTTATTCATTACGTTAAATAGGCTTAAAATTATATATCCTTCGTGTAAACGTATTGCCAGTTTTTAGGAAAAGATAGAAATTGTTTTTGAATTGCCGAGTGCACACTAGCTGCACCAATGTGCCGTTTTGGAGTTGAGGTTTCACTCGTAAACTTTCATTTAATTGTTCACTTATCCATCTTAACAAAACTCTAATATTTGCATTTGTTAAGATATGGGATTAGACTATTTTGTTAATTGCACCAAAGAGCCCCATTTTGCTCACAAACGTCCTCTGCAAAGCGCCCTTTATCCATTCAATAGCCCGGGGGTATGCGCCCTGGGGGAGCTTATACGCTCGCTGTTCCAAATGCTCAATTTATTTATTCTTAATTTTGTGCCGATCAATTCATTGAAGCAAAAAAGACTACGGTGTCTTTTTAAAAAGAAGAAAAGGGAATTGTGGACGTAACCTTGACGGAGCTGATGGGAGGGCTCCCCTGACGCTGGAGAGCCGCTTGAGTCAACAGGCACCCATCTAGCAGACTCGCCCTTGTCTTTATTCTAGCTAATTTTTTATTTACGGCTTTTCTTTGACATGTCTCTTATCTATCAGATTAAAAGAACAGCTTGTAACAAATCAGTCTGCACGATTTACAACAGCATTAAAAGGGGACAAAGGGAGCAGGCAGTCAGTACCTGAGAGTCTGGTAGACGGCGCGGCGCTGCAGCTGATTCGATGGTTTGAAAATACGCACGAAACAAAATACTTGAATCCTGAAAAAGAGCCTTTGTACGTTTCTTTAGAAATCAAGCAATTCTGCATGACAAAGGACAATTAATAAGCCGTCTTTTCACGACCAGCAGCTGGTTTCCCCGTCAAGGAAAGTTGGAAAAAATTCAGACTGAATGCGCGCAAAAGCCCTTTGCGCGCAGACAGCAACCCAAGGTGACCCATTTGGCACAGTTAAAATAACCAAGCCGAGGTAAAAGCGAGGGAACTGTCAAAAACATTTAAGCTGAAATATCTTGAAATTGCAAATCCCTTTATGTGGAGGGACGCTGCCGATGTGGGTTAGTGGTACAAAGGAGGTGGTTAAGTTGGAGAGGCTTTGGAAACGGACACGTGGCTTCTCAATGAGGGCTCTTTTGGTCCCGCGTGGCTTACTGTGGCACTGCACATTCAACTACTTTAAACTTCTCAAGCTTGGTAAATGCGAGTTGTAAACCCAACATGTTAACCTGTTAACTTTAGCCCGCTGTTTACTAACTTTTAAACACTTTAAATGATTTGTAACATGTTTGTTTTTGTCACTGTTATGCATAAATATCTGCTGCTCCAAGCTCCCATCCTCTCTTTGTAAATGCAGTGTAGTGAGTTATTGTTGAAAGAGGGCACACTTGACAAGAGTATATATATTTTTAACATAGATATAATGCTTTGATGCACTTTATACCTTCATATTTTATTGCTTTGTAGTGTGTGGATGCGTTTTTTCATGTTTTGGGGCCAGCTGGTCCTCGATCATAAACTAAGAACTGGAGAACACATAAATTAATATCCACATCTAAGCATAGCTATGTTCCTTAAAAACCCTGTAGATGTTTTTCTTTTTTTTTTTTTCTTTTTTTTTTTAAATGCATGGAATGCTAAATTTTATTGCTATTTATTACTTATAGATATCTTATTTTTGGAGCAGCTTAATGCAAACATATTCACAGACTGGGAAATTTGACATGTTCTTTCTTAGTCTTTTTTATAAACCATTTTGAATAGTTTTGCAAAATGGATCAACAACATATTTGATTTGAACATGGTTTGGCACCATTATGTTCAGGCTGCTGGAATTCGCCGTTGCTTTGAACGCTCTCTGTTTTCTGCGGCAACATTTGAACCCATTCAGCTGTATATAATCTGTTTAACAGCTAATCAGTAATGTAACATGAAGGACTGGCACGTAGCTTCTCTTCTCCTCCTTTCCCCCCTCGCTAATTGAATATTCAACGCGCGCACTGAGCTTTGCTTGCCTTTTTCAGTGTGCTCGGAATGCGCCTTTTAAATTCTCTACCCATACACAAGCAGTGTCAAAGGTCGGAAAATAATGAACTGTGCAGACATGGAAGTGACCTCTGCAAGCTACTAAGACAAATGAAATTCCCTTGAGTGGACTTTATTTAAAGTGCTTGTTTAGATGTTTAATAATAATAGTAACAACAACAACAACAACAACAACAACAACTACTACTACTACTACTACTACTACTACTACTACTACTACTACTACTACTACTAATAATAATAATAACAATAATAATAATAATAATAATGAAAAGTCACCTTTTGCGACAGATAACTGTAACCTTATCCTACATTTAAAGTACAATCATGAAAACCAATGAGGTAACAAATTTGATACTATAGGAAGAACTAAAGACAAAGCTGATTTCTGTCGTTTCTTGACAACCTGTCAAGGTTGCGGAAACGGCCCCGGGGGACCTGAAGGAGACCGCGGCCGGTTGGCTCCGGACCAGCGCCCAGTGCGGGGAGGCTGCGCCCTCCTCTGGCTAAAAGTGGAACTACTGAACACACGACGCACCAAAATTCACAAAACTATAAACAAGACAATGTGTGTGTGTGCGTGCGTGTGCGTGCGTGTGTGTGTGTAAATACAAACAGCTTTGTAGTTATCACATTTTCACCGTAGCGCAGCCATTATTATTCTCTATTAGATATAAAATAAACCTTCTGTCTTATGAGGTAAACATGCGGAATCACATGACCTGCAAAGGACCCCTTGGTCTATGGGCCCCTTGAAGACTCGTTTATTCGGTAGCACAGCAGCTGCTTTTCTACCAGCCTTTGCAGTCGGCTTCTTAATGAAGGAATGCAAGAATGTGATGAAATAAGAAGTGAGGTATTTGGTATTTTCTTCTGATTTGATTCTTCAATCAGAGGCTTGAATTTAGATCACAACCTTCTTTAACCCTTTATAGGGCACTCATTGAAATGCTATTAAATTCAAAAAAACAGTTTAAGGGTGTTATTAGGAATCATAACCAGAGTTTATTTCTGTTTTCAGATTTTCAAAAAAATTTAATGTCTTGCAGAAAACCAAAGAAAATGAAATTACCATTTTTAGTCACTTGTCCTATAAAGGGTTAAAATGCATAATTTTTACTGTTAGATGCTGAAGTGAAGTTTGCAATCAAACCAGCATGTATCTGTTGGCTTTCATGACATTTTTATTCTCAGAAAAACAAAACAAAACCCAACAAATGTCATGTCACTGTAAGTTAAACACTTAGGACAAAAATGATTATCTGAAAATAAAGTCGTTTTGCACTACGAACAGAGACACTAGAGCCAATCACTGTCAGTAACAACAAGTGTGCACATTTTACAGCACAAATACAGGAAAATCGATAGCTTTTTTCTGTTAAAGCACTGTAACCACCCACAGAATTTACCCAGTCTACAGTATTAAAACAATGGGTCAAACCCAGCATCATCAGCATCATAAAAAAATACACTGGAATTACTTTAACATCCACATTTTACATATTCATATAAACCCAGATTACCAAAAATGTATCAACATTGTAAATAATAAAAACAAATCATAAAACATGAACATACAGTATATCATTATATGTTGTATCAAAGCCCCAACACATCAAATACAGTATGTGTGCACACTCTCAGTTTCCAATATACTCTTTATAACACTGATAGGCTTTACTTCTACAGTAATACTTCTTATTGCTGACAGGGGTAAATTAAAATCCTTCTGTGGGTAAATACTCTTCATTAGGTTTGTGATACATTTAAGACAGAAAATGAAATTTAAATATTTGTTTCAAAAATCCACAACACTATCAGCTTAGCACAGCTGCACCGTCTATTTTATACGCATCATTATAAATTAAAAAAAAAGAATCTATACAATACAAGTTATGGTTGTAAACTGTTGAACAGTTTGTTAGTCCTGAACATTAACATTTTATCCTTCTGCTTTGCTGGAAGCCCTGTAGCAAAGCTCTTGGTGATTGTCCATAAATAACTTTAGACATATTTAAATGTTCTCAATTGTCCATCAAATCCAGTTAAAACTCCCAGAGACCCGGAGGAGAGCGGAGGTAACTGTTCGGCATTTGGTGTTGTGCACGTATTTTCTGTACAAGTGTATTTCTCACATGAGCTTGAATCCCAGAAGCAACAGCAGGTCAAAGGTCAGGAAGGTTAAATCCTGCACTGGGTGAGAAATTGTGCTCAGATTAATATTAACGGCCATAACCTTCAAAACAAAAAGATTCAGTCATTCAGCAACAACATACTGTCACAGGACATAACGAAAG
The DNA here is from genome assembly GCA_000180735.1 of Tetraodon nigroviridis. Taxonomy (NCBI): domain Eukaryota; kingdom Metazoa; phylum Chordata; class Actinopteri; order Tetraodontiformes; family Tetraodontidae; genus Tetraodon; species Tetraodon nigroviridis. Next base: position 1,977,815 of record CAAE01014601.1, read on the forward strand.
CAGAATTTACACATCCCAGCTTCTCTATGACTTGCTTTTAGTACAAAAATAAAAGTCTTACATCAGGGTAAAATGCGAATGCAACACCATGTATGTCCAAGCAAAGTCTGACTGACAGCTATTCCTGTTAACTGTTGTCTTGTGTCCTTTTGTCAGTTTTAATTAATGTACACCCATGAAAGTGAACAGATTAGCGGTGGGAAAAACACTGAACCGCAGCAGTGGAGTCAAATGGCTCGGTTGACTTTGAATGGCTCAGACTTCCTCAGTTCTGGTGCTCTGTGGGATATTCCATCCACCCGGACAGTCACAGACTGCAACCTCCACTCACTCGATCTGTCTCTGGCTTCTGCTCTCAAATATCATGGACCTCCGCTGGGGCTGGTAGAAGCAGCTGGTCGAAGTTTCCAGCCTCTGTCCGCTTTTGGGAATAGTCATTTTACCCTGGAGCGCGATCCCCTCGGCCATCCTGTAATTCTCCGCCGCCCCCTTGGCGTTCCCTGCTGTTGTGTCGTTCAGGCTCTTGAGCTTCCCGTCGTCTCCTGACGGCGGGTGGTCCATGATGGGGAAGGGTGGACTGAGCAGAATGAGACTTTGAGGCCTCTGCCTGTTCCTGAAGGACGGCCTCTGTAAAATATTCCCTCTGTTGGGTCTGGGACCATCCACAAACACTTCCAGGCCGGGTGCGTGCCTCCTGGTTATGACCGGCAGCTCTGGAGTTGACGTGGTCCTCGCAGACTCAGCACATTTTTCCACATTTGCTTGTTTTTGGTGTTTGGGTGCAGGTTCTTTATTCTCCAGTTCCTCTTGCAAATCCGCCATCGGCGAGGACGCAGGGTTGCTTTTCTCTGTGCTGGGTTTTTGTTGATCCCTGTCCTGCAGCCTCGCGGCGTCTGCGTCGGGGTCCTGTCTGGAGTGAGGTATCTGACTGTACTGTACCCTCGGGGGGATGACGGGCACAGCTTTAGCCTGGCACGTTTTAATCATGAAGGCCGTCCGCACCGACGAGACGCTGACGGGGGCGGAGTTTCGACGCAGCGGGGCCTGGCGGTCGCTCAGAAACAGCTCCAGGTCTGAGGGCGGCCCGTTGTTGGCGCCTCCGGACGAGGTCAGGGACCCCCTCTGACATGACGACAGTTCGGACAAATTGCGGTTTTGCTGATTGGAAATGTCCCTGATGCATCGGTGGCCTGAGTCCAGGTTGAGCGAATAGGGCCGGTGCCTGGCAGAGAAATGTTCCTCTCTGCTCTCTGGAGCAGCCGCCTCGAAAGACATCTGTCTGTAAAACCTCTGAGTTGAAAGTGTGTTTTTCTGCTTCGGTGCGCTGCCTTTTGTGACGTTCGCGCTGCCCCGCGAGGGCAGAGACGTCCAGTTGGGGTTTTGGTTTGCTGTCGCTGGGCTCCGAGAGGTCGTCAGTGCTTCTGAGGAGGGACGGTCGGTTGTTGTCGGCAGTAGGAGGTGATGTCTTTGTTTCGCCTTTCAGAGTCCCCGCTTGTGAGCCGAACGGAGACAGCTGGTTGAACAGCTCCTCCACATCAGGGGAGTGAAGAGGACTGGTCACCCACTGTTTGGCGGAGCCCAAATCCTCCCACGGCTCCAGCAAGTCCAGCTCCTCCGAGTTTCCTGCCGATCCTTCATCGGTGTCGAGGTGCGGTTGCTCCAAGGTGTTGTGTTTCTCCTCCAGACACAGTGAAAGTCTCTGGAGGACTCCCATCCTGGAAGCCGCACTGTTCTTTGATCCATCTGAAAATTTTGTCCTGTTGCGGCCACTTTTTGTTCCAAAACGGTTGGACTATCTTCTATCACCAAATGAGTCATGACTTTATCTAGGCCGTTTTCCACTAAAGGCAGAAGGAGACTGTTGGGGGCTGGGTCTTCTCTGCTAATGGAGGTGGGTTTGTCTGCTCCGCCCGAACTCTCAGCAGGCTGAGAGATTGCTCTGTCTCTGTGGAGGCTCATGGAGATGTTTGAGTCAGAGGGCCACTGAGTCGCGGAGGGGACACGGGAGGGATTTGGAGACGGCTCCTGAAACAACACCGACAGAGAGGGCGAGCTGCGACTTAGTTTTGACTTTACGTCTGCCGTCTTTGACTTTGCGACTTCGTGGGGACTTTTGGGGGTAACAACAGGTTTAAAGGTCTCATCCAGCTGCTCCATTTCAGGTTCGGTTATCTTGAGTTCCTGCTGGAGGTCAGACCACAAATCCTGCTCTGTGGATTTCTTTTCCTGAGAACGTACAAAAGTTACCAAAAAAAGGAGAAAAGGAGAGAATATTAAACATCCAGCTGTAAATAAACACAAATGTGTACATTAAAAAAGTTGTTCTGGTTGGTCGGAGCACAACTAACATGAGTTTCCAGTTGCTCAGCTGAAGGTTTCACTTCTTTTCCAGAAGATGGTGCTGCGTCTTCACGTTCCTTTGTAAGGGTCTGCGGTTCACAGTCAGAAGTATCTGCCTTTTCTTGACCTTCTCCAGATACGTCCTTGCCCTTATCTAAATTAAGAGAAACCATTTTTCAGTAGCACACAGCGGATTTGTGTCATCTAGGAGTTGTAAGTGAGCTCGAGGAAACCCCGCTCACCCTCTGATGGCAGCGCTGATATCACTTCTTCAGTGGTTTTCTTCTCTGTTCCTTCCTTCTTTTTGGTTTCCGGCTGGGGAAGAGAGTTGCCCTTTCCGCCGTTGCTGCCCTGTTCCGAGCTCTCTTTGCAGGGCTTCAGGGTAGCTGCTTTGTCCTTGCTGTGTCCCCTGCACGGCGTGCTGTTGGAGCTGATGACGGCCGACACGCGCAGGGGCACCGACACAGCGAAAGGCTCGGATATATTGACTGCTCTACGCTGGTGCCTCGGCGAGGACTCCAGCGGGAAGAAACTCCCGGGGAAGGAGGGTCGGGACGAGCTGTTGTATAACATTCTCCTGTTTTTCGGAGAGGTGGGCTTATAGTTACTGAGGTCTTCACCTTTGTACACCTTCAGCTGCTCCGGCACCTTTGGAGGGGTCACAGAGGCACCCTGCGCCGCCTTTGGAGTCACACTGGGGCTCCAGCCACCTGACGCTGCGTCAGTCTTAATCCCTTTATACTCCCAGGTTTGGTCCAGTTCGCTGAGGTCGTAAAGTGAGTCCGATCCCAGAGTTCTGGATTTCACATCTGGAGCAAAAATGGCACCAGCTGCCAGACTGCTGCCTCCTGTTCTGTCGTCATCTGGGCCAAATCAAAAACATCATCAACTCTCCCGTAACAATTATGGCAACACAGTTTGACAGCAGTGAAACGTTTGTGGAAATCCATGCATGTATGTTTTAGCCACACCTGTTGGTAAAGAACACAGCGACTCCATGCTCCTGGAAGGACGAAGAGCTGCCTTTTCTGTAGAGAGAAGTAGAAAAGCCGATCCAGCAGGGTGTGTATTTATCAGTAAATCTGTCCTCAAACAGAAAGTCCCTCCCGGCTTGCAAACTCTGCTTTACCTGTTATCCCAGGTGTTCTAATGAACACGCTGCCGTTACGGTTCAGTTTTCCCTTTGAATCCACTGAGCGGCCCAGGTTAAAGATGGACCTCCACTTCTTTGATTTTCCAGACAACTTCCTCCTGATAGAAAAAAAAAAAAGTCTGTATATCCCAAAATGGCCACAGCGGCGGGTAAATAGGTGCACGTGGCTGTATTCTCACTTGCTGTTGATGTCGATGACGGTGTGGTAGAGTGTGGCGGTGCTGGTGTCTGGCAGGCTGTTCTCCCGCTGGCGCTCCCTATGCACGGGATGGTTGGGGCTCAAGGAGCGGGCCTGCGCCTCCTCCAGGCTCATCAGCTTCATGGGTCCACACTGACCACCTATTGGAAGTGTGGCGTACTTCTCTGAACACATCAGACCAGCACCTGCCGGAGGAGAAGTTGTGCTTTTCATTTAAACCATGAATCATCGCATTCCCTGAATGTTTGTTCTACCTTCTTTGGGTTTGATCAGAGCAGAATCACTGCTGAAGATCTGCTCTGTGTGATTCAGTATGAATTCCACCACAGACTGCTGTATCCGCACCGCCTGGAAGGCCATGTCCCCGTTATCCGCTGACACCTCCATGTCCTTACATCTAAAGAAAAAAAAAAAGTCAAAAGTCAGCACAACTCTCAAAGTTCAAAAGGCTTCGGGGGGGCGGCTGTGCAGCTCAACTTGCCGTAACAGGTTTGGAGCCCAGACCAGAGCCAGGTTCCGGGTGTGCATGTTGGTCTGGGTGCTGAATGTGGCAAGGTGGGCCAGGTGCTTGGTGAGGAACTCCAGAGTCCTGAACACAGTCAAGAACAGTTGTTGTCCCTTGGTTTTGTTTCTGAGGTAAAACGGGACGGTCGGTGACCTCAGAGCGTTGCAGAAGCTCACCTGAAGTGAGGCGCCGGCAGCTCTTTGACGACCCTCCGGATGTGTAAAAGCCTCTCGTGCTCCCCCTGGACTCTGACCACGTCCTGTGTGTGTAAACCAGATGTCAAAACAGCTGGCAATTTAATCAGGAGAGCGTGAAGATGAATGCATTTCCAACAGCAACTTAGATCCGAAGACAAAATATTGTTTAATAAAGAGTTTAGATTTCAAGTGTTTTTTAGTTGCTCTGCTGAAATTTCATCATTTCGTCTTGTATTAAAATGTCTGTAAAGACTGCTGATACTCTGCAGGGTAAAACTATAATTGTTGGGCCTGCTAACAGAGTTGTGTTCACAGCCTCATGTGACTGAGGTTCAAGCAGCAGCTTAGCTCAAATATTGAGGCTATAAACATATTTTTTGGTATTCTATTATTTAGATTTTGCACTTTTACAGTATTTAAATCAATGTTTCCCTGGACGGTCAGCATGTGAACACAGTCTGATCACTTCTTTCTCTCTTTCCTGGAGGGCTGCAGAACTCAGGGCTACAGCTGGTGAATGTTTGCTTTTCTTCCACTCTCTTTTCTGAAGTCTCTTTCAAATCCAGAAAATGTCGCCTCAGCTTCTCTCTGACATTAAATGCCGACATTTTCAGACAAACCTTCACCACTCTGGCTCTCCAGTTCTATTTCAGATTTAAAAAGATTTTTTTTCATAACCCCAAACCCACAATTCACACACAAAATAAGATTGATTATTACAGAGCATTAAAAGTATTTTAAAAATAAAGTGACTGAGGGAAAATTCATTTCTTCATGTAAGAGCGTGGACGGACAGTCAGGTCAGTGTGGTCTGAGTGGGACTCACGGTGAATTTGCCGTAGAGCTCATATGTGAGCAGAGGATTGGGCAGTTCCCTGAAGTACAGCTTACATAAGGAGCCCACACAGTGGATGTCCTGGAGGTACACTTCCTTTCTAAGGTCAGGGCATGCCTCTGAGTTGAATTCCTGCCTAAATGCACACACGGACACACACACGCATTTCAGCCTGCTGAATAAAAATAACAAGTCCACACACACACTCTTTATATTGCATGCACATTTGTGAAAAAAGTAGCTGGCAGCTGTGCTGTGAGTGTACCTGAGACGCTGAATATTTGAGGTGACCCCTGACAGTCTGTAGATCCCGTCCACAACCCCATGTTCCTCTATGAATTCCGCACACGTCTTTAGGACCTGAGGAACTGACGATAAGGAACCATGTTATTCAGAGAGAAACTCACTGGTGTTGTGGGCACTTGTGTACTCCTGCATGCACCCTGGTCCTGAATGTTCCCTTTCAACTTTGAAGTATGAGATGAAAATGATGGATCTAAGAGATTTTTGGTTTTTTGCAGTATATTGCCTATAAGGTTGAATCAATGACACCGGGTTCACTCCACTGTTCCTTTGGGGCGCTGATTGTAGGTGACTTTTAACAGGAAGTTAAAAATGGTTTGTTTGTTTCAGAGGAAGGTTGTCACACCCAGTCCTTGTAGCTGGTATTACTTACGACATTTCCTCTAATAGAAAACAGCTTTTGAAACGTTACCCCTAACCTACAGCGCCACAAACTCCTCCAGCACATCACCTCTTACACACAACCCAACTTAGAGCTGGGTCACAAGTTCTGAATCAATCTATCCACCACTTCCCTAACACACACCATAATAACATTTACCTATTCCCACAGACAATTGAGACATTTAAAAACTAGCAAAGTCTGCAGTAAGGTCGGAGTAATGTTCTCTCACCCTCCAGACGGATGAATCACGTTCCAGAAATCCCAGCCAACACCAAGATTGTGCCACTAAAGACTCATCTATTGAACATAATTGGACTCTTTGGTGACATTCCTGTGGTCCAGTGATGGATGGTGATCTCTGGTGCCTTCATCTGTTGCCTTCTATCGTACACATGCCTCATTGAGGGGAGACTAAATAATAACACCGATAAAACTATTTTTTAAAAAAAGCTCCACATCTGATGATAAATCAGTGCAGAATGTGCATAAATCCAGCTCTGACGTGGTCCACATATGCAAGTTATTTGTGTCTGCAAAAATGATTTTTTTATTCTATTAAACCGGTGAAATCATTGTTTTAGGTTCAAGTTTAGCCCTGCAAGTTTTATTTGTCCAATGTTGCTCTGTGGAAGACTTTTTGTTAAATAATAATAATAGAAAGTCGTTATTATCTTTTTTTTTTTTTTTAAATAAATAGATATCTAACAGCCACATCATCTGCAATGTATCATGTGAGATTTAGAGACTTTATGATGCTAACGGATTGGATATTTGTTGTTCTTTACATACATTTATTTGCATTAACACACTAAAATACACCCACACACCAAAAACACAATGAGTGTGTTAGACATGTGTGATGGAGGGGGGAGACCCAGACCTCCTCCCCAACTTCCTGCCCTGAACGCTCCACCTCAAGCGTCCCGTCAGTAGGTCTTCCTTAAAGATATCCTGAGCACAGCTATTCATATGTCTTTGCACGTGGGAGTTTTCTTCCTTTTCTTTTCAAACATCATGGTAATTAAAAAAAAGAAAAACAAAGTTTAACATTTGAAAATCAAACAAAGTTGCCACATAACAAAAACGAGCAAGATTGTCAAGTAATCTAATGAGATGTTTATAGAACTGTATCGCAACGCTTTGATATTCTCTCAAATCCATACGTAGCAGCACCTTCCAGCCTTTTGTCAGATGTGACACCAACCAGCGGATCTATAGTTATCGTATAGAAAACCTGAAAAAGCCAAGAGCCACACCCAGAGCCACAAATGACCACTAAACCATGTGAGAATTCTTGGCTTCACTAAATCTAAAAAACATGCTCAATCCCAAAATTCCAGCCTGGAACGAACGCAGATGTGTTACATCGTGGCATCTGCATGTCTTTCTGGGTGGAATTTGGTCACGTAATTTGGGTTTTTAAGTTTAAAAGAAGCTGATCTTGTCTATGAAATGAAAAATAAAGGTTGTTGAACGTTTGTGTTGTTAACTAAGTGTTTTAAAAACTGTTAACAGTCAAACAACAGCGGCTTAAAGAGAAAATACAGCAGAGTTGAACTTTTACCATCTTGTCCTGAACTTTCCAGATGTTCTATCAGGTCACAGCCGAACGCATTGTCACTTCCTTTCTTTTTGGACTTCTGCTTGATCCCTTTATTCTTCATGTGGCTCCAGTTAGTAATCCAGATTCTTGTAGCAAAGGGGTCCTTGGGGGCACAGGGATCGATCCATATGAGCCCCAAAGAAGATTGAGAGGATAGCTTGGAAAAAACTCAAAGAAAATCAAAAAGCAGGGCATAGAAATCCCAGCAGTCAGCTCCCAAATGTCTGCATCCGCTCACATTCTGACCGAGCACACTGGAGGAGGCTGAGGCAGAAGTGACGTCACAGTTTCTGCTTTAAGTCCTTGAAAATGTCATTTCTTCACTGGGCGTCACAGGAGAGGCTGCCGCTGCCTCGCTGGGACGTGCCAGTCGGCTTCTTTATCTCTGAAGGATTTGCAGGAGCAGCATTAGAATCGGACGGTTTCCTGTTGGTTTTTTTAACCCCCATTCAGCCTCTCTCTGCTTCTTTTTATCTCCTCCTCTTTTCCTTCATTCCCCAGTCTCTCCTTCTGACTAGATCATCCTGTCTGGAGACACGGATGTGCCTCTTAAAAAGGAGCACTGGTGTGCTGGAACGTTACATGTTTTTAAGGTGTAACGAGATCATCTCGGCTCAGCTATGAACTTGTGTCTGCAGCGACGTGTTTTTTAAATCCTCAGGCTGGACAGAAGGGGAGGGAGGTGATTTGAGGGGAGGAGAACAGCTGACTTCTGTTTCTGTCCTGGTTTAGCAGTTTTGGAATTACTGACCTCTTTCAGACTTTTTTTCATCGGCCCAAACCCGGAGCGGACGGGAATGTTGCTCTGTGCCTTCCTGAATGCTCCCAATGTATACGATTTCCTGCGCCAAGAGCCCGGGCTGGAAAACAAAAACAGACGGGTTCTGGAGGAAGAGGGAAGTGGGAGGTGACTGAAGTGAGGGCCTGAAGGGCACAGATGGGAAATGGGGGGGAGAAGGCATGTTGGTAACCATGATCAATCAGAGGTTTCATGTTACAGCCAGACGCTTAACTTTACCCCAGGGTCAAAAGTTTTGTCAAAATTAAGTCATTTACTCCACAAAAGGTATTTTCCCAATGTTCAACAAGCATCAGAGTGCATAATCCAAAGAAATCACAGAAAAACTCCTGGCATGAACTAATATTGGAACAGGGACTGCAGTTATGCTCATATTTCAACCAAATACCTAAATGTCGGCAAGTGGCAATAAATAAATAAATAAATAAATCAGAAGACAACAGATGCACTCTGTCAATGAATGGGAGGATAATATCACAAACCCTGATAGGAGGGTTCCTATCATTTCACACTTGAGAACACCTTCTATTTGACTGTAGCTTATTAGACCTGTTTGTGGGCTTTTAAAAGTGCTTTGTGAGCATCACATGTGAGTAACATGACGAGGTCTGGCCCCCGCAAGACAAAGATTCCTTTCTGCACCAGAGGAAGAGGAGATGACATCATAAGGTCCACACAAAGCTTCAGACATCCCGCTCTTTCTTTGCACTGGTTGCATGTGAAAAAAAAAATAGCACCGTGGTGACAATGTTTCATTGTATCTCAGCAAAAGAGACCTTTGATTGTTCCTACTCTTAGTACACGTTCCCAAAGGAACTCAACCGTGTAGTCAATATATGTGTAGCTGGGTTTGCGTTGCTTAAATAAGCAATCGTAATGATCCTTTATATTTCATTTAGTATAACTTGGAAAATTTGGTTATTTAGTATAGAGGTTAGACTGTTATTCATAAAATATATTATTTTTTTCCCACCCTTCTGTAAATAACCGTCAGGACCGTAACATCAGCAAAAACAACTTCATTCTGTAATATACTGCAGCGGTCTCTTGTGGCCACAGGCGTGTACTACACCCTGGGTTTGCTAAATCTAACTTTCTATTCATTTTAAATCTCAGAATTAAACTGCAGACAAGATGTAGAACTGTTGATTTAAACATTATCCATTAGCTGAAGGATGTCACAGAACGTTTTATTGTATTAATCTGTAAGCAGTAAATCCCCAAACATTCAGAGTTTACATTAAAAATTAAAGATGTAGATGTTGTATAAAAAAAAAAAAAAAAAAATCTGTCCCCGTAAATTTTGATCTGAAAACGCTACAACATTGTAACAATTTTAACATGCAATCACCCATTTTCCCCCCAATAACCCATTGTGTAGCACCAGGAATCCACTGTGGGTTTACAAGAAGGTAAAGTCCAGCCTGGACACCGCTAACGGCTTCATGTTGAAGGCCTTGCAGAGAATACCCACAGAATCAGAATAACTTACATTTTAAAAGTGTAACATTTCACAGTTAAAGCCTAAATCGGTCTACTTTTCCCAAGGCTTTATCTTTGTTGATTCTAAAGTATTTAAATGTTGCTGTTACAAAAAACAGAACTAACTATTTCCAAGCTTCCGACAGGTCTTTTCAAAGCCGATCATTTGACACTAAAGAGAAAAAGAAATCACAGATGTTGCACTTTCTCATTTGATCCATTATCAGTGTCTCGGGACACTTGGTTTTCTTTGTATCACCACCAGCAGAACCATTTTACCTCAACAGGTATTTATTGCTCTTCTCGGTTTGCTGGGACTCTCCTGTCAGGGGTCCCGACAGGCCTCATCCACGCCTGCTCGGCTCAACCCGACCTCTCCGTGAACCCTGGAACAGAGTCTAAAAGGAGGAGGGGAACTGGTGGCACCCAGGGGTGTTGCAGACTGGTTGTGAAGCCTGATTCATTGAAGATGGCGTTTGTTCCCAGGACAGTGTTTCACCAAAGCAGCTCAGTCACTTCAGATATGGCAGGCTGGTCATATCAGCAAAGGAAGGCCACGTCATGTCTACCAAAGTGCAAAACTGCAAACTAGAAAGTCTACAGCCATATTTAATAGGTGTATTATCAGAAAGGGCATTTTGACCGGTTATTATGTTTTCTTGTACACGTGATGTGTTTTGTTCTCTAAAACCAGGATGGTGGCAGCAGAGGTTGCCAGTCTGATATCTCGGCTCTATGGCTTACCGATGTCCACAGTAACATTCACATAGAGAGGCTTCCTCTCCACTGACAAAGTCTTATAAGAGCAGCTGTTCAGTCCATCTTTTCTCCACACCTGGGATGTTTGCACCAACAACTTCATCCTTAAAAAAAGAAGAGAAATCCGCTGAGAACACTTGGGCCCTCGTCAGTGTGCTGAAAGTGGAAGAAGAGCCCCTCACCGGTCTTTGTTCACCTCGTTGCCGGCGTCCCGTTTGTGAAACACCATGGTGTAACGAGCTACATCAGCAGGCGGACGCACGATCTGCATCTTCTGCATCTTGACCCTGCATGAGGCAGCAGACAGATGCGTATGAGAGTTTAGGCGGCTAAGAAAAAGCTGTTTTTTATGTGATTTGCTGTTTTGTAAATACACGGTAACTCCGAAATATTACTTCTCTTCATCTGTTGGATTCACCTGATGCGCAGATCATCGTCTTCGCCGCCCCAGCCCCAGTAGGTGTTGGAAAATCCATTTACTTGGCGAAACTGATCTCTGGTCAGTGCTGTGACGCCTCCAAAATAACCTTTGTATCGCAGCCTGTGAACAAAAAAGGTCGCACGGGAGCCTTTCACACGACCACGCAGAAGAAAGGCGGTGTTCTGGGTGGGCACAACTCACTTGTATCCCGTAGCGTTCCGACCGACCACCAGGTGTTTGGGCTGGTTGTCGCAGACGTACAGGTTGTGATCGTTTTCAGGGACCAGGTCCACATCGTGGAAGATGAAACAGTCCCAACTGTAATCTTTCAGGGCCTCTAAATAGCCAACATTCAGCAACTTGGCCCGGTTAAACGTTGCATCGCCACTCTTTCAGAAGAAAAGATGGAGGAAAACATACTTCAGTGCTGTAGATTATTTAAGCAGGTTTTTGACATGAAAGGATCTGCGCAGGAAAGCCTGCACGTGGAGGTGAAGCCCCACCTGCTGGATGACATAAATGGCATAATGTAGCTGCTGCCGCTGCAGAAAGGGGTGCAGGTGGTGCATCAGGTAGAGGAGGTGGCGCTCCCTGCTGCGGTGAGGGATGAGAATGGCCACGCTCTCCCTGGCGATGCAGTCCGGGGGCTTGTACACGCCCTTTGTCACTCCCTTGTTTTCCGTCTCCACATCCTGGAGTTTCAGAGAGGGCTCAAAGGACAGATTCAGAGCTCCCTCTACAGAAGCAAACAAATGCAAACAAATGAGCCAAGCGTGACCGACTGAAGATGCCAACACGGAGAAAATGCTGTGGCCATTTGGAAAGAGTGTATTTTCACTCTCTCTATACAACTGATGCTTTCAGGCTGCTCCGCTGTGTCTCTGTGGAGGCTAAGAGCAAACAAAAGGCTTCTCAGAGACACAATCACGTTTCCTTGTTAAATATCCACTGTAAGGGAGACGTTTGCTTGCTTTTGGACCATGTCAAAGAGGACATTTGTCACCAGAATGCAAACAGTGGTTTTTCAGTTGACGCCACACATCGGCCACTTGAACAAAAACCGTATGGATTATTACCGCAGCCGCAGCTCTCGCACCAGGTCACCACTTATTAACCCACAGCTTTCTGTTTAACAGAGTTTAACAGTGTGCGTTACAAGAAAATGAGGAAACGACTTGCGCTACAGTGTAATCACCTGGTCCAAACAGACCATCTGCTATAGGAACAACAAAGCTTGTCTAGAGTAGAGAACCTCCCCCAGCACATCCTGCCAGAGCTCACGTGGTGGTGCTGCAAAAACCACAGGTGTGCCACTCAACATTCAAGTGTGTGTCTGGACCGATGAATTCCACAGATCAAAGGTTCTTTCCTCGCACACCCCTGATATCGGATCACTTACGTAACAACGGCGACTCCCGAGGGCATTCCTCCTGTGGCGGGTCAGCCTGTGTGGGATCTGGTCCCACCGTCCACAGTTTATCCAGCAGGCTGTTTCCTTTGGCGAGAGGTTGTGCTGTGGCGTGGGAAACCTGCAAGGATTTCACCACCTCGCCTGAAAAAGTTCTGATCCACACCAGCACCGACAGAGAAAGGAGGAGCAGCAGAAAATACTTGGCCCTCCGCAAACACTTGCACACGGGCGTGCAGGCGCCCATGTCTGCCCGGCAGCCTGGACCGTCTATTGGTACATCAAGACTTTTCCAGGTGCGACGTTTTAATGAAACGCCGTGCTGCAACCGGTGTTCCCACGGCGATGAAACATGCTGCTGAACGTCACTGCGAATCCGTGCTTTGGTGGAAATCCATTGCTGAAAGCTTCAGGGCCCAGGGACCAGAAAAGTCCTCCGACTGTAAACTGATACGGAGAGAAAAGATGCTGCTGTCAACAATGTCCCCATCAGTGAGAACCACACCCTGCAGGGTCAGCCTGCAGCAGCCATTACTGATAACTGTCTTTTCACTCAAAACAACAACCAAAAAAAAAAAAAAAAAAGCCAGTGAGTTTTCTTTCTCATGGTTCCTCATTTTCCTGAACTTCCTGAACTTCTAACTCGGTAACTTTGCACCCGTGATCACGGCCACGTCGGCAATGGTGGATTTGGCAGCTGCACGACTGTTTTGACTGTCTTTTCTTCATAATGGAGCACTGACGGATTGTAAAGTATCCAATTTCAGGATCAAATGAACAACATCAACATAAACAACCGGTAATGTCAGATTTTGACATTTTCTGAACAGAGAACAAGAACAGGTCTCTGAGGTTCTCGGTAAGACAGGTTTTCTTCTGACATTGGCCACGATTTATGAACGTCCCCACTAAGAAAAAAGAGTTTTAAAGCTTGCTAACCCGCCCACACCCACATCTGATAATCGCGCACTAGTTAGCATGAAGCATCACCGCATTTTGAGTAAACTTAACGGTATCTATTCATACAAATAGTCAGATCATACCTTCCTGCCGTTTGCGGCACCTTCTCATGACGAATACCGTTGTTGTTATTATCTAACAACCATCCGTAGGTGTACTTTAATGTTGCGTAGCCCCATGGAAGCTCACGTCTGCGTAGCTCTTTGGAAGCTAACAACAGAGCTAGCAGAAGAATGTGGCTGCGTTGGAGATCGGTGCTTTAAAATGTACCGTTTAACATCCTTCTGCAGTGATGTTTACATAAGGCAGGTGTGGCGGCATTATTTCCAACTGATTTACTACCTTGCTCACCTGGCTGTGTGGGTCGGGCATCTTACCTTCGCCGGTTTCTCAGCCCGTTAAGAAGATGGTCCTGTGTCAAGTCAACGCGAATCTGTGCGTTGAGCCATGAAAGCTCCCACCCCCAAAACCAGGAGCGAAAAAATACTACTGCAAATAAAAATCGTTCTTCATATCACCCAATAAAAAGAAACATCATAATATTTAAGGTCTTGTTTACTTTATTATTATTATTATTATTTATTGTATTATTATCATCTTTTTACTAAATTTAACAAAACGACGTCTGAAGTACCTTTATTGTGAAGGCGATGTGAACAGGAAGTTCAAGCCTTAGATGTTCTGTTGAAATCTAAAGGTTGGTCTTCTAAGTTCAGGTCAGAAGAGACTGCAGATGTTTTATGCACATTGATGGTTTTACCCACGGTGGGGCGTGATTGTCCAGCTGCTCCACAGACTGCAGGAGTTCAGCATGACACTGTCTCAGCATGTGATCTCTTGAGCAATGCAGGAGGCCACCAGTGAACCTTTCCCTTCATTTTAAGTTCCTATTGATTGCCTGGACAATGTCTTAAAAGTGATACTGTATTAAGCAAATGTTAAAAGAGAAAAAAATAGATTTCTTGTACTGAAAATGTTTTTTTTAATCCATTAAAAAAAGTCTCTCCACTTTCTCTCACCTCTGTGTGTGAGAGCATATCTGTGTAGTCCAAGTCATTCGTGAAATAGCTTTGCCATGTGAGGTAAACAGTATTCTAAGAAGTCACAGACATGCGAGAGGCGAGCTGTCGATCTTTCTCTGTAAGCATTTAAAGGCAGGAATTTGAGTTTTCTCCACAGGCGTGTTGGTTCATGCTGTTGGTTCAAGTTACTATGGCAATCGGGGATGATTCCACCCTCTGCTACTACCAGTCAGTAAGGAGGCGTGTAGGTGGCTGAATTAGAAGATAAATTCTTTGAGCAAGACACTTTATAACTCACGAGTTTAGCAGTTTTTAATAGTACAAAATCTTTCATTATTAAGCGTTTTCAGGTTAATTATGTAGGTAATAAGAAGGATGGATATACAGATGCATGGATGGAACTGGTGAGGCTAGATTTTTCTGTGCACATGCACGTCACATCAGAGAGCCTCTCCTGGACTCCTCAAAGCTCAGGGAAAGCATGACAGTTCCACTGCCGAAGCTCACCCTCGGTCTATGGCTTCCTGATGCAGAGTCACCGTCATTGCTGTTGGTCTTCAGGCTGATTGATGATGATGGAGTGGAGGCGGTGGATCCACCAATGCTGTTTGACTTTTTCCTCAAAGTCGTGCTGTGTTTTAACGTAGCTTTGGCGGCCACTTTGAAAGCGTGGGCTGCGGTGCTGCACCGGACTTCCTCTATGGTGTTTCTACAGGGTTTGAACAGGATGATGTAGACCTTGTTAAAGAAAATGCAAGCTAGCATCCCATAGCTGGAAGCCAGGATGGCAATGACTTCTACAGCTGAAACAAATTTGCCATAGGTACTGAAGTATGCAGGGATAAAAGAAATCCAAACAATAAAGAAAATGAGCATGCTGAAAGTGATAAACTTGGCTTCTGTGAAGTTTTCGGGAAGTTTCCTTGACTTAAATGCAAAGAAGAAGCAAATAGCTGCCAGCAAGCAAGTGTAGCCAATGAGAAACCCAAGTGCCATCACAGAGCCCTCATGACAGGTGATAAAAATGATCTCATCAATGTCATGGTTCCTGTAGCTGGAGGGTGGGGCGTTGTAAAGCCAGACCACACATATCATCACCTGGACAAAGGTGCACAGAAACACCAGGAGAAACTGCAGGTTCAGGCCCCACCACTTACGATGGACGCTTGTGGGTATCTTAGCTTCAAACACCAAAAGAACTCTGTTGGTTTTCACGAGGATGCAGGAAATGCAAAGGACAAAACTGATCCCAAAAGCAGGCTGGCGTAAACGACAGCTCCAGTCCTGGGGCTCCCCGATGAAGATGAGTGAGCTGGAAAAACAGCAGATGAGTGAGAACAGGAGGACGTAAGACAATTCTCGGTTTGAGGCCTTCACCACTGGAGTGTTATGAAATTTGACAAAGACTCCCATCACAAAGGCTGTCAAGAGAACCCCCAGGACTGCACAGATGGCCAGAGCTATCCCGAATGGCTCCGACCAGGCCAGAAACTCGATTTCCTTCAGGAAGCAGAATGTGTGGTTCCCATTGGACCAGGAGTTGTTTGGACACTTGGTGCAAATGCTGGCGTCTGAAAGACACACCTGAGGATTATCCGAGTGTCTGGAAAGAGCAACAGGAGACCGCATGAACCGAATTACCTTTGTGATTGCTGTACTCGCCGTCTGAGCACTCGGTACATTCAAAGCAGCATGTGGGCATGCTGTCGATGATGCCCTTCCTCGTACCAGGTTCACAGTCTATCACTGCAGTTAGAAAACGGCACCTTGATGATAACAGATGCAAACCTTAGATGCCCTGGTAACATCACTTTTGGTATCCCAGGTGTGCAATGATGTCAGGAAATATAACAAATAAATCAGGACATACAAAACAAGGCCCTAAATTGGACTGACCTCTGAACTGTATCCATTCCACATGATCTTTGTGTTGTCAATGAGCAGTTTGGCTCCCCTCCTGGCATGCATGTGGTAGTATCCCACCTCTCTGAACACCACCGAGCCGTCCTCAGCAGACCTGTGCCAGTTGATGATGGTGTAGTTTGCTTCCATGTCTGCATTTTCACCAAAATGAACCTTTTCGCCCATGTTGTTAGTGTAGTTCAAATGTCTGAGCTGCTTCAGGACCTGTTAACACATGTTGACCTTTAAGAGTAGCAGTGTAAAATAGTATGTTTTGAAAACTGCTTTGTATAAAAGTACACTGTTCACCTGCCACGCTTCCATTTTCTTTATATCTGCACAGGAGTTATTAGCAAAAAGCCCGTGTCCAGGAGTGCAGGACAGTATATCCTGGAGGGCTTGAGCGATGGAATAAACTGCAACATAAACGTTGTAGGAGATACGGAGGTGTGTGTGGTCAAGGTACGGCGTCTCCACGCTTGTGATGTCTTCCTCGCCGGTACACAGCGGCCTAAAACTGTCGCTGCCATTTTCACTTTCATGCAGTCTCGGGCTGTCTTCCAGGTAACAGTTGAAGGTTTCCTCCCAAAACTCTCTGATAAATTCATTGTGGCCATCTCTTTTTGGTTGGACTTGCTGTAGGAACTCCCTAAAGCCAGGTATGTTCCCTGCCTTTAAAACAAAGCCGATGGTCCCCGCCACAACATCCAGATATTCAGGTTTAGCAATGAGGGAGGAGCTTGCCCACGCTTCGCTGGCTATCCAGATTCGATCGGTGATGTTTCTCCTCACCATTTCTTTGATCAGAGGCTCAGTATCAGGGCCACTGGCAAACACAACAATGACCTTGGCTGTGGAGTTCTCAATTCTGTCAACGAGAGCTTTGATTTCGTGGTCCCCAAAGTACTGAGAAATTAGTTCATTTAGGTGGATGCAGATGTCTCGCTCTTCCATCTCCTTCTCAAACTTTTCTATCCCTGGACGTCCATAGTCGTCATCAGAAGCCACAGCAATGACCCAGTTCCACTCAAAGTACTCGATGATGTCAGCCATGGCTGTGGCCTGGTACTCATCTGTAGGAATGGTTCTCATGAAGGACTTGTATTGGTTCCTGTTGCTCAGTAAGCGGCTAGAGGAGGCATAGCTGATCTGGTATGGTAAAGGTTTAAGATCATTTTAAGGTTATTTTTTAAGGTGTAAAGTCCTGACGTGATAACAACATCACTCACCTGAGGAATATAAAAGAGGCTCAGCAGGTTTGCGACTGCCGTAGAGACCGCAGAGCCTGCCGCTCCCACCACTGCGATGGTAGCAGGGATGTGATCTGTGCAGTTGCAAAATTCATCCAAGTTCAAGGAATCGATTTTGTTTTGGGCCACGAAGCTGAGTGTAGCTTCCAGCGCTTTCGAAACTGTGTTGCAAGTGTCGAAGATCCTGTAGCCGAGGGTGATGTTGGGCAAGAGGGTACTGCTGTTGTTGATCTCCTCGATGGCGAAAACCATCGCCTGCAGCCAACGGAAACCACGGAAATTGAACCTGCGGAAATAAGGTTAAAATAGGCTGAACATGTCCTTTCTAAACTCATATGCAGCTGCACATTAAGTGCTGAGTTTTACCTGACACACTTTGTGGATTCAGGTCGGGCAGCGAGGTTTTCGTCTTTAGAGGAAATGCCAAAGTGTATGGGGAAAAGACCTCCCAGCAGAATATCACCAGTCATCTGTGCTCTCTGATTGGGCCCATATGTTGAAATCACATAACCGGACCCCAGAAGTACGAGATAGCACAAAGCCAGTCTCATCATTCTGCCCTTTTTGATGGATATTTTCAAATAATTTCTCCAGCTGGTGTGAATGTGTTCTCCGTGTTATCTGCTCCCATCAGTCTGACTGCAGCATCGGTTCTGGAGACTCATGTTTGTCCTGCTGGGACTAGGAGAAAAAGCAGAAATTTCTTTTCAAATGACATGTTTACCTGTGTCTGATTCTACTGAGAAAATACGAGCCGAGATGTCTGTGATCCAGCTATGTTTGAGCAGTTTGGGGCTTTCTCACCAGAGACTACTTTTATATCTCAGTCCGGGGTAACACTCACACTGTTGGAACCAAAAGGGTGACTGGATTAATCTGAATTTAAGGTAAAGTCACTCTCTTGGCGTTCCTTTTGTAAAAAGCCCTGGCTGTGACCAGTCAACCCTGCCATCTTTGCATCAACAGCTTCGTGTCTGGCAAATACGGCTGGAAAATTGTTGAAATTTTAAAAGAAAATTTTGCCCAACTGCTGAGAAACAGACTGTAATAATTTGGGGTTTTTTTTAAAGTTTGAGATTAAAATTTATAATGAACACTTTTAAACATTTTTAAATAACTCTCAAAGTTAGAAAAAAGTCCAAAGTATGAAAAGAAGTAAAGGACCAAGCTTACCAGCAGATCTTTGTATGATTCAAAGACAGTCAAAAGCCTTCACCTGCAGGTCTACAGAGATGTTCGGGCCTTTTCCTCAAAATATCCAGTGTCAAATGAATTCACTGGCTGATGGCGTTAGCTTCCTGAGCCCCATTCTGCTGTTGAATCATTAACAGAGACGGTTAGACCATTTCCTTCAGCTAATGAAAACCACTCTCTGTTCTCTCCTAAAATAACCTCCAAACTGAAGTGGCAAAGAAAAAGACTTGTCATTTGTCTTATTAATGACAGAGTACACATGTGTACATCCATTTCTTTCCTTTTAGCAAATAAACTATTGTCAAGTGGGCTATTTAGTCTGTGCAGTATATCTTACTTAGCCTTAAGGTTTTGTTCATTATTTATTCTAATTCACGTTTAATGCAAATTACATATTGTCAAAATTGAACTATTTTAATTTAGGTTCCTTTGGTTATAACAGTTATTTACCTACAAATCTCACACTAAACCACACTGCTGGCTACAAAGGCCTCAACATGACTCCAGGAACCCATGGAAGCAGTGGATTGCACCATTATGTTCTACAAACAATCCCTGTCCCTTTCCGCTCTGATGCACCGACGTCTGATTTGATGCTGAGCAGAAGTTTCCAGTAAACACACTCCAGTTTACAACATGTTGACTCACTCTGGGCCCCACCCAAAGCTTTGTCCACTAATCAGGAGACCCTAAAGGACTGAACTGCACTGTAAATTTACTTATTACTGCTGAAAGGAAGAAGTGCCTCTCTCCAAATAAAGAGGGCTTTGGACCTGTTTGCTCAGGAGCAGCACTAAGATTTTCAGCATCCACGTCAGCACAGCTGGAAACATTGATCATGTGATTGGCTTAAGTGAATACATTTAAATAGTTCTCGTCAGTAACTATACCATGTGTTATATTATACATAAAATTCTATACATTGTAACTTCTGATGATTCCTCAATCGTCAGTCAGTCAGTACCGGTGTTTTCCAGAAATGGCACTTACCTCTGAAATGTAACAGAACATGTCCAAGAATGTTGCGCTGTGAGAAGTTCACTGTCGATTCGCGATTTATCCTCACAAATAGAGTGTGTGGTTAGATCAAATCATCACTAACACACATGAGCTGACGAACTGGTGCAACATTACAGTCTCTTTCCCTTCCTTTTGTATGAATTCTCTCATGATGAAGTGTCATAGTTGATTATGCACCGGCTACACCACAAATCTTCCGTGTAGGCAAGCTCGGAGATTATATATTTATTACAAATGTGTGTATTTATTTATCGGTAGTTGCTCTGTCTTACTGTGTTGGTAAAAGAAAACGTTATTGATAGTAGGTGATTAAACACATTATGATGCATAGTTAAATACTAAGTAGGAAAACAAGCCCTGTCAAGGCTTTGTTGATATCATCACTGGAGCCTAAACACACCATTATTCAATCAAATTAATCAAACCAAGTGTTTTTTAAAAAACACACTCTCTTTGGTGCAATTTTAGAGGATTTAAAAAAACCAAACAGACAAAAACAAATCAGAAATGAAGCACTAAAAGCAGCAAAATGAGTTTATTTGCAGGATGCCGTCAGAGAAAATGATGGTCCTCCTGCAGAGCCTGACTCGGAGGAAACCTCTGGAGCCTGAAGGCGAGGAGTCCAACTTTCGCCGATGCCTGACGACAGTCGACCTGGTGGCTCTGGGGGTGGGCAGCACGCTCGGTGCCGGCGTGTACGTGCTCTCAGGGGAGGTGGCCAGAACTGTGGCCGGGCCCAGTATCATGATTGCTTTCCTGATAGCAGCAGTCGCTTCCATATTTGCGGGGCTTTGCTACGCTGAATTTGGAGCTCGTGTTCCAAAGACGGGCTCTGCCTACCTCTACAGCTATGTGACCGTGGGAGAGATATGGGCTTTTATCACCGGCTGGAACTTGCTGCTGTCCTATGTCATAGGTACACGTGATGAGTGTTTACCCTAGTTTTAACCAGCTTGAGTGAGGAAACTGGTTCTGTAATAAGTTTGTTTCTCTTATACAGGAACATCCAGTGTTGCCAGAGCCTGGAGCGGGACCTTTGATGATATAATTGGAAATGTAATTGGCAATTCTTTGGGCAAAAATGCTGTCATGAATGTACCTGGATTTGCTCCTTACCCAGACTTCTTTGCAGCAGGACTCATAATGCTCCTGACGGGCAAGTTTAATCAATTTAACATGTTTTTGGCTCATGTTTATTGTAAATAAGACTGATGTTTAGAATCAGTTTTCTTGTTCACAGTAGAGATTTTATTTTCCCTTTTTTTAGGGATTCTTGCTTTTGGGGTTAAAGAGTCAGCCATTATCACTAAGATTTTCACAGCAGTTAATATCCTCGTGTTGCTGTTTGTTGTCCTCTCTGGAGCCATTAAGGGTAACCTCAACAACTGGTGCATTACTCAGGATTCTCTGCTGGACCAGTACAAGTGAGCTTTTCTTAAGTGATTTTCTATTCAACTTCTGAACATGTTTGCTAATTTTCATTGAAGAGGGTCAACATCTCTTTTCAGGAACCAGACATCACCAGATGAAACTATGGCACATGGCAGTGGGGGGTTTTTCCCCTTTGGTTTTGAGGGGACGTTAGCTGGGGCAGCTACATGCTTTTATGCATTCGTTGGATTTGACTGTATTGCTACGACAGGTAATTCCACTTACGCACATATACTCATTTGTAAACCTTCAAGCAGGTACAGTGGTAGTGCAGAATTTAAACACATGACTTTGAAAAAATGCAAAAACGTGTTTTCCTTTAGGAGAAGAAGTTCAGAATCCTCAGAAATCCATCCCTGTTGGAATTGTTGTGTCCCTCCTGATCTGCTTCCTGGCCTATTTTGGCGTGTCTGCTGCCCTTACCCTCATGATGCCGTACCATTTGCTCAGTGTTCACAGCCCTCTGCCTGGGGCCTTTACATACATTGGTTGGGGCCCGGCGAAATATGTTGTTGCTGTTGGATCCCTCTGCGCGTTGACAACAAGGTCAGAAAAACACACACACACAAAGCCAAACTCTTTACATCCTTTGAATATTTTACTGTGTTGGTTTTACAGCTTGCTGGGATCGATGTTTCCAATGCCCCGTGTTCTCTTTGCCATGGCCAGGGATGGACTTTTCTTCAGATCTCTCAGTAAAATGAGCAATAGACAAAGTCCTGTCACAGCCACTCTAGTCTCTGGAGTTGTTGCAGGTACTCTGTAAAACACAAAGATCACAGACTGATGCTACAGGTCTAAACTGTATATCTATTTCTATGTCTCTACAGCTATAATGGCATTACTGTTTGACCTGAAAGCTCTGGTTGACATGATGTCAATTGGAACCCTATTTGCCTACACACTTGTTGCCATTTGTATCCTCATATTAAGGTAAAATTGATTAACAGAGGAAATAACAGAGGATAATCTAGGATTTCTGCTTAAAAAGATTAGATGCTTTCAGGAAGAGGACACTCGAAAAACAAATTCAAAGTGCTCAGAACCATCTCATAATTAGGCAAATATGGACATTTACATTCATGTATCCATTTATTTGTTTTTACAGGTATGAAACAGAGGTCAGCGAAAACGTGGCTAAAACAAATTCCTTTTCAGTTCAAGAACTGATATATCCCCCTTTACGAGCCACCAAACGCACGGCAAAAAACGTGTCTGTTTCTGCAGGTTTTATTAGTAAGAGACATTGTTCCAAATAACAATTTAAATACAAATGATTTTCACTGCAGGTAAATTTCTGACTTTTTATTCTCCGTAGTGTTTTTAGTCATCGCCCTGAGCCTCTTCATATCGAAAGCTGCCGACTCCTTGCGGGCCCTTGAGTGGTGGAGTTTACTTTGTGTCTCTGTGGTTGTGCTAAATGTGTCTATTGCCGTGGCGATCATCTGGAGACAACCACAGAACACAGCTAAAGCTGCATTTATGGCACGTCTTTTATTGGTGACAATTCAAATTTTAAACAAATACTGTCACACATTTTGTACCATTTAGTGCATTTCTTTCTTTTGATAATTGTGCATTTTCAGGTTCCCTTTGTGCCATTAATTCCTATTTTCAGCACATTTTTTAATGTCTATTTGATGGTGCAACTTGGCTCAGACACATGGATCCGCTATGCTGTGTGGATGGCTTTAGGTATGTGAAATACAAAACTATAACACACAAACTCAAATTTTAGGTGTTTTAGAAGATTTAGGCAAGAACTTGAGAGAATTTCTTTTCAGATGTGTGTGTTCTAGTGAGATTCCATATAAAAGTATGTGCCAGTGAACTGTATGGCACCAAAGATTTTGAAAACACCAAAACAGTTACCAAAAATTAACAACAACAACAACAACAACAACAACAACAACAACAACAACAACAACAACAACAACAACAACAACAACAACATTAACATGCTTTTGTCTAAACAGGTTTGCTCATCTACTTTGGTTATGGAATTCAGCACAGTGTGCAGAAACAAAGGCTCCACAGTTCACAAAGTCATGTCAGCATTACTGGCGCCACCTCCACCATTGAGCAGAACTGTGAGTCTGGTTTGTAGTAGTTCTGCAGAACTCCTGTGATTTGCTGATTTTGTGTGCAAATTGTCAAGCAAAGAAAAAGTTATATATACTTTTTGGATTTTTTTTTTTTTTTTTTTTAAACACAAGCAGCTTTTCAAACAGCTTTTTTCATAAAGGCCTTGTCGATTATTACCACATTAAGAATTTGCTGTAAATAGGTCAGCAATACATGTATGTGTCTATATTTATGTATTTGCTGAATTTAAATTTTGTTGTGTCTGCTTCTAATTGTTGTGATTGTGCATAAATGATTCTATTTAAAAACTATGATCCTGTTTCTAGTGATCACTTACCATTTACTGTGACCCAGCAATGGTTTATTTTTGTTTTTGGCAAACCATTTATATATATTTTATAAATCATACTCAATTATATGCTTTTAATATTCGCACAATTGAGACATGAGCGCATAATGACGATACTGTGGCTCTTTTCAAAAACCAGGTAGGAACCAAAAAGGGCGTCTTTGTTTATGAGGGTTCTATTTAAATCGCGCACTCTGTAACCCCAGGGAACCAATGAGGAGGCAGATTTCGCGCAGCCCTTCGGCCAATCAGCGAGCCGTCCTGCACCGGAAGCGCATCATTCAAAATATGAAACGCTGTCGCGTAAAATCAGCTGAAACTCAGACCAGAAGCGATCGGAAGATAGTCGCTGTTGGTGTCTGTAGAATTTTGACCAAAAAACCCCTGTTTGCACAGAGGTAATCTGGACTAAGACGAAGAACCAAAGGCACTGCACACCTTCGACAGACGAGGTCAGTTGAATGAATTAAAAACTCTTTTTTGCTGATTCTCTGTGATCAGGAAACGCCTGCAAAGAAAACGTCCCATTAGTGGCACCTGGTTAGGGCCAGTGAAGCTTTGACAGTAAAGGAAAAGTACTGGAAAACGTTTAGAATTTTTTTTAACTGAAATAAACCGTCATTGGTTTCACGTATAACAAGATATAGTGTGGAAAAAGTAGAATATTCTGAAAAGAAAGAAGGCTTGGTTTAGTTTTCCTGTTTGACCACCTAATGGCTCCACTGGGTTTCTGTCTGTGAGTTGTCCCTTTTGAAAAAATAATACTTAGAAGGAATCCTTTACTCCATAAATCCACATGCGATTAGCCAAATCGAAATTTTCTTTACAAGCACATGTAATCCTTACACTGGAAAAACCTTTCCAATGTTGTGTTTCCTTGGCTTCTGTTACTTACAGTAATTTAAAAAGCACAACTTCTCTGCATTTTACAGGTAAACATGGCACTGTCATTGTCCTCCCCGTGTGGATATGCCATTGATGAGGATGAAGACATGCCTGTGTTTGAGTCTACAGCAGCGGAACATGGGGGGCTTTCCAGACCACGTTTACCTGAGCTCTCCGTAATCTCCCCCGGCCTGAACAGCCATCCATCCCTTACAGAGCTGGTGAGAAACTACCAGGCTTTAGCAACCTCCAGGGGTTTTTTTTTATTGTGAATTGCTTGTTTTGTGATTGCACTCATCCATTATACAGCATTTTGTAAATGGAATTTTTGAATATTCTCTAGAAAGTACCAGTTAAGCCTCAAGTGGTGACACATGGAAACTGTGATGAAGGTGGCTCAGAGAGAGTAAAGGTGTATGTGCGCATCCGGCCGCTGAGTGAGGTGGAGAAAGGCAGAGGAGAAGACCAGGTATGACTGCTTTACTTCATCTGGATGTAGGTATTTAAGTGTTTCTTTTAGTAAAGACTTTACTACTACGAGGTACGCGCTGCTTCCTTTAGGGTTGTGTGGCAGTTCAAAATGAAGAGGCTCTGATCCTCAAAGCTCCAAAAGAATCACAAAACATGAAAACTGCGGAGCGAGGCATCGGTCCGAGCATACACAAGTTCAGTTTCTCAAAGGTGGGTGTGTCAGACTCGCCTTTGTTTGCGTTTGGTTTGCATTTGTATTTTCATTGTACAATGGATTAATGTTGGAAGTAATGGGAGGATGGGGCACTGAAAATTGTTGTTTAAATATAAATCGACCTTATCAACTCATAGATTTTCGGACCGGAGACCACACAGCAGCAGTTCTATGAGTTCACCATGAAGAAGATGGTGAAAGATGTGCTTCAAGGAGAAAACAGACTCCTGTATACTTATGGAGTAACCAATTCTGGGAAGACCTATACGATTCAGGGTAAGATTTTTGGGATCCTTGGATACTTATGCAGTTTATGACTGGTTCAGGCAGCCGCGTGCGTCTTTAATCACAAGCACTGCTCCACAGGCAGCGGCCCGGAGGCAGGTCTCCTACCTCGGGCCTTGGTGTCACTGTTCCGGAAGCTGCAGGGTCGTCTCTATGCTGCCATGGACGTGAAGCCAGTGATGTACCAGGATGTGCGTCAGCTCAATGCTGGCGAGGTCAGAGCACAGGAAATCCAGAGAACCTCTCTTCTCCAAGAGGTAAGTTAGTTAAATCGTTTGTGTAGTGTTTTAACATGGCGTAGAATCACTAAGGCATCTTCCTTCAAGCGGATTTGTTTTGATTTCCATTTGTTGTCCGTTACAGAGTGAGAACCTAAGTTGTCGACGCGGTGGCAACACCAGCACGTGGGACAGTGGCATAGGAGGCCTGTCCTCCATCAGTAATGTGGCCTCCCAGTTTGAAGGTGAGTTACCAGTACAGGACAGTTCATCCCACTTTCAGGCAGTCAAACTCCAGGGCAGAAAGGACTTGTTTACATGTAGATTCTTTATA
>CAAE01014601.1:2020435-2060824 GCA_000180735.1 Tetraodon nigroviridis
ATTCCAGTCACCTCATAGGGAAGAATTTATTTGTTTATTTATTAACGCTCATGGTGTTTTGGTGTCACACATGTAAATGGAGGCATTTACCGTAAAAACCGGACTATAGAGCGCACCTGATTATAAGCCGCACCCACTACATTTTTAGAGGAAAACCGATTTTGTACATACACAAGCCGCACCTGTATATAAGCCGCATATGCCCACATTAAAACATGTAAACATATTTACAAAGAAAGACGGTACACAGAGAGAGTTTTCAAAGTTTTAAGAATATACCTTAGCTTTTCTTTCCAAACAGTGCCTGTGACGCGGCAGTAACACAGCAGGAATACGGTAGCACAGCACTAACAGGGCTGGTTAAAAAAAACGGTAAAAGTCACTGAAAGCCAGCTCGACTGCTTTTAACTTGAAAGCTGCGTCATATGCATTTCTTCTTGCATTTTCCATGATGAGGGTCTGTTCATGCTAATTTTATTCACGGACAAAGCGCGAGGTTACGTTAAACTTGCATCTTCCTCGACACATATATTCCACCGGTCTCACTCTTACCTTTTCTGCTCGAGCGCCCCTGGCGGCCGTTAGAAAAAATGCATACATTACGCCGCATCATTGCATAAGCCGCAGGGTTGAAAGTTTGGGAAAAAAGTAGCGGCTTATAGTCCGGAATTTACGGTACTTCCATTTGAATGCATTAGCAGCTGATTCAGTCCCTCTGTTACACACGGAGCTATTTCCATGCACTTTTCCAGATGACGGAATGTTATATTACTTTTTCCTGGTGTGTTGAATATAAGCCTCGACAGAAACATGGACAGGATTATTAATTCAGTCCAACATCTAATTTATCAAACACTGCTACTCAAATTGGAGTTTGAGGCGACATTCCTGGAAGAACACGATAAAAAAAAGAAGTCGCAAATATGAGACAAAGCTGAAGCTCACAGTTAGCCGTAATGGTAATTTCCCTGTGATAAACTCTATCAGCGTGAAAGCATATTTAATTCTGACTTTGACAACTTAAGGCTGCTGCACATTAATGGCTGGAGTTTGTTGGTGCTAAAGCAGAACATCTGTTTTTTGTATTTTTCACTTGCCAAGTGTTGATGATGAGAAGAGGTAGAGGAGGGTGGAAAGGTGAAGAATGAGGGCTAAATAAGGGGAAAAAACCCGTCACATTCTTAAAGAAAAGGGGATTTACAGCTTTAAAGCCCCTGGCTATATCTTTGGCTCTGCGATATCCTCCGTCACTTCCTCTCTTTTCACTCTGGCTCCCCTATCCCTTCATCCTCCCTGTAATTCTTCACATTCTCAGGCTTTCACTGTGTTCTCTGCAGCAGAGCAGAGCAGAAATGAAGCCATTACGTTGGATAATTTGCCCGCAAAGCAAAAGTCTTAAAAGTGGCCTGTGCCATTGTGTGTGTCTGAAAAGAGAGAAAGTGCTTTTATGTAAACGTCACGCTACCACGCGTGGGGGCTTTTAAGATCTGACCGTGGCCCTGCTGGCCTAAAAAACAGTCTGCAACCAGCGACCAGCTAATGAAAATGTTTTTGTAACATGCACATGGTAATTTGGATTTTTAGAGAATAGTCAATTCAAATCTCACTCAGGCAACAAAACCCTTTAATTCATGTTGATAAATTAAGGCTTTGCCCCACCACTAACCTAACACTAGCGGCTAACTTAGAGCTATGAAAGACAAAAAAAGAAAGATGTGAAAGTAAATAAATACATGCAACCAAGTTCATGATGAAAGAAAACAACAAACTCCCGGTGCAATCGGGCTATTTTTGTTAATTAATAAGGGAGTCATTTGAGACGTTTTCTGCTACCTGCTGACATTTTTAATGGTGCACCAACAGAGCACCCCTTGGAAACATGGAAATGGAAGAAAATGGTGGGTTTTTTTCTTCCCAATGCTGAAAAATGAAAAACCCCTCCATTTTTCTTCTTAAACAGGGAGCAAAAATTAAGCCAAAGGTGTCATTAAATATTCTGAATTTGCACTGTCCTGAGTGAAAGTAACACACACACGAGATATCTCCAGAATGTAGAGAGCCAGCCTTCATCACATATGGTAATCCATTCCAGGCAGGTTCTCCAGTGATAAATTTGGCTGCCGGCTAAAACAAGAATTTGTTTTCTGATAACTTAGCGATTTGGCAGTCACACTGCATAAAAATCATTAAAGTGTGAAAGTGACAGGCTCAGCCTTATGCAGCATCAGCAGGGGAGGACCTCGTACTCCAAGGTCAAACGCAGCAGCGGCAGCATCTTCACTTTTGTTCTAGGAACCTGGTGCACGTGGAGATCTGGACATGTTGACTTTAGAACATAAATTAAAATGCAAGCATAAAGGTCCAGAGAGGAGGAGGCTGCGGAGTTTTGGCAAGATCCCCATTCCAAACACACGGGTCCAGTGTGTTTGCTGTAAATTCAAGTGTCTGATGGTATCAGATGTCGCTCCTTCAGAATCCTCAGAGGACTTCAGGCAACTGTTACATATGCAGCGCTATTCTCCAGCCTGTGAACAAGCAATGTGACAATCGATGCATCCCATTAATCCTCATGTCCTCAGGTGGAGCCATGCAAACCCCCCGCCCCCCTTTCTCACACACACACGTGTTAAAGATGAACCAGCCTCTAAATTGCACTGGCTCGGCGATGGATTTTCATGTCTGCAGAATTGATCTATTTATGGAGAACTTGGGGCTATTTTCTGGAAAAGTTAGATGAAATAATGACAGCAAAAGATTTGACACCGAGGTTCACTAGATGAGGTCTATGATCGGTGCAAACGGTTTTCTGAAATCAAAGAGACTCTGAATTAAGGATTCAGAAATGGATTCAAAACTCTCACTTCTCACCTTTTTCATCCACAAAAGGGGCCTTTCCTCATAAACAAGCGGACATATTGACTGGCTGTGTGTTATTATGAAGGCCATTATGGTCTGTGCTTTAACACACATTAGAAACCCTTCATCTTCACTCCTCCACTCCTCCGCTCTTCGTGTTTCCCTCTCTTCAGGAGAACCCTTTATGCCTCTGCATCGTCAATGAGAGCGCAATTTGGCAGATGTTGAGGCATAATGACAAACCAGCAGTGCTCTGAATCTACCTTTCAGTTTGGCTTTGCAGCATCACTGGTCTCCATCGGTCTTTCTCTCCACAGTTCAGAGTTCATCTGCTCCTCCCTCACAACAAGGACAAGGTTTAATCTCTCCCGTCTTCTCTCATATGAGGCAGTAATGAGGGGAAGAAAGTGTTTGTAGCCATAGTACTGTTGTTAGCATGGAATTTTGCATTTTCTATTTGCTCAGCAATGACGGCAAGAATGTTTGCAAAAATATGATGTATTAATTTTGACGCAGATGATTAAAGTAAAGACGTTTCAGTGAGACAGGACAGGGAGAATTTTGTGTAGAGCTGGAGGGAGGAAGCTCCAAGTGGGCGTAAATATACAGGTTTGCTGATTGGGATTACAGTGAAGTTAGGCAGAAGCTAATTGTACCTCCAGAGTCCATGGCCTCGGTTAGATGCCACTTTTATTGCATGCACCCTAAATCTGAACCAGTTTTCTCGGCAAGGAGGACTGAATAAGTTTAGACTGCCATGATTTGATATGTGGATTCGTGGCCATGGGGTTTTAATCCCTCTAAATGGACTGAAAACTGCACAAAGGTAAAATGAACTCTCCTCAGAGCTGAGAAGAGTTTCATCAGAATGCAAATGTAAGTAGGCGGATATGACCGCAGAGCACTGGGATATGATGGGATGCTGTGGAGAAGGTAAAAGAGGCGAAGGGAAAAAAAGTGGCAAAAGGGGGGAAGAAAAACAAAACCACTGCTGAAATCTCAACACAAAGGATTTGCCTCATGTTTACAATCCACCAAAATCTGAGGGATGAAGAGCGGATCTACCCCATAGAAGAGAGTCAGAACATCCTGTTTTCTCAGCTAGTAGATTCTGCACTTTAAAATCTAGTGAAAGCTTACTGTGCTGCCCAGTATGTCCAGTATGTAACAGATTTGGTGAAATCAGACTGGCAAGTTTAAATTACCCCCATCCTTATTGCTGAGAACAATATAAGGTGCTGAAAACCGTGGTCACATTTACATCAACAAAAGTGAATCTGAATTTTAGAGTTCTTGGGATATCTCCTTTCAGCCACAACGCTGGCTTAGGCAGCTTTGTGTTTCGGCCTGAATGGTTTTATAGCCCAGACCTGCGTTGTCATATAGGAGCGATGCTCCAGGTGCCACAGTGAGAGGTGCAGCCTTCCACATGGGAGGAATTCAGCCACCATCACTCGTGTAATGATGCAGGCTGTGGTGCATTTAATGAGGTATTGTGTTTGTGTGTCTGCTCATGCTTATGTGTGAGACACTAGCTCAGTCTACTTCAGCAGCATTTGGAGAAATAATGGTTAATAAGGATCAGTGTAACACATTTCTGGAATCCCTTCCAAATGGTTTAATAACTGAACACTGAACAAGTCAAGAAAATGTAGGTACCGTATTTTCACGACCATAAGGTACACTTAAAAGTCAGAGATTTTCTCCAAAATGTGCGGCGTGTGCCTAATGTGCAGTACGCCTAACGTTGTTGTAATGCGGACGTAGTTGAGGACACCATGAGAACGTTAAGAGGTGGCGTCGCCTAACGTGTTGTTGTAAGGCGGACGTAGTTGAGGACCCCAATGAGAACGTTAAAGGGGGACGTGTGGGCGTGGCTTGTATCTAACGGACACCATGAGAACGTTAAAGGGGGGAGTGTGGGCGTGGCTTGTATCTAGCGGACACCAGCGCCGGTGTGAGCGTGATGCTGAACGTCGGTGTTTCGGCGACCCTGAAACCGGCAGAGACGCTGGTGAAGCCCAGTTTAACCTGGAGGCGATCAGCTCCGAGGAGGATCGTGGGAACCGAGCAGCCGCCAGAGGATTTAAGATCCATGAATCCCTGGTTGGCGAGTGGAGGAAGCTGGAAAACGAGCTCGGGCAGGTCCAGAAGACGCAGCCGAGTTTCCGCGGAATCAAGGCGAGGTGGCCGAGTTGGAAGAGCGACTTCAATAAAGCGCCAAAACTCAAAGTTTTGCTCCCGCTGCCTTGTTAAAAACACACACTTGCGTGCATGTGTTACCGGCGTGTTTCACCGTGCCGGCGGCCTATGAACCGGTGCGCCTAACGTGTTGTTGTAAGGCGGGACGATCTAGTTTGAAGGGAACCCCAATGAGAACGTTAAAGGGAGAAGTGTGGGCGTGGCTTGTATCTAACGGACACCATGAGAACGTTAAAGGGTGGAGTGTGGGCGTGGCTTGTATCTAGCGGACACCAGCGCCGGTGTGAGCGTGATGCTGAACATCGGTGTTTCGGCGACCCTGAAACCGGCAGAGACGCTGGTGAAGCCCAGTTTAACCTGGAGGCGATCAGCTCCGAGGAGGATCGTGGGAACCGAGCAGCCGCCAGAGGATTTAAGATCCATGAATCACAACCAAACTCAGTTTTGCTCCCGCTGCCTTGTTAAAAACACACACTTGCATGCATATTTTACCGGTGTGTTTCACCGTGCCCGCGCCCCATGAACCGGCCTTATGTACATGTTAAATACAGTAAAAGCACCCTGAGACCGCGCCCTATAACCCAGTGCGCCCTGGTCGTGAAAACACGGCAATGGGCACATGTGTGTGGAAGCTCTATGGTTTTGCCAACAGGTGAAAGCCCCGCTGGATGCTAAAACAGTCAAACTGTGAGCCATTCAGAAGAAAACATAACACAACACAAACAAAACAAACACAAAGAGAAAGCAGGTCATATTTTCTTGGTAACGCCTGGATTTGTTGTTTTACATCATTATAAATGCAGACGTGTCATCACTATACAACAACAATGATGAAAAAAAAGGGGTGTAAAAGCACCGTGAGCCTGGAATTACTGGTTGGATGCTGGCAGCGGTTGCTCCGCTGCTGCTCCACTGCTGTGATGGAGGCTCCTCTTGCTGCTCCAGTAGATAAAGTGTTGTGGAACAGCTCGGCCATTCAGACTGGAGCCACGTGGATAAAAAAGACACACAAAGAGCTGAGCTTGGTTGCTTCCAATAGGGATAATGTAATGGAAAATACAGAGATAAAACATTGGTGTAATGACAAACTGTGTGATTGTGGAGTCTTTAGGTTTGTTCTTTCTGTGCAATTTATAATAAAGCTGTTGCAAAATGTAGGATTTTTTTTTGTTCAGATTTAATGAGACCAAAGAAACAAATCCAAGAACAACCTTTGTGGTTAATAAACAGACATTTAATATGCTGCTGCTTCTTATCTTTCCAGTTCTAATTTCTCATCCTTCCCCAATCCAAAACCCAAAGCGGGTTTATTTTTTTTTTTATTGTAAAATGTCAGGTCGCATTACAGTCAGGCCCTCCCACACATAATCATTGCATCCCATCATCACATTATGTGATGTCAGTGTCATTGTGTAGGTGTGGTGTGTTTGGTTCTGAACCCATCATTATGCCTGTTCAGGACTCCTTTGTTTGCCTTTTGTTCGTTCATGTTTTTTATCTACAGATGTCAGAAGGACTCCAACATGATCAGCTGACCTCCTGACAGTTTGTCCACTTGTTGCATGTGCAACTGTTGCTATGGCAACTTTAAGAAGACTTTGTTGCTTTCTGCTTCTATTTTTGTGGAAAAAAGACATTTTGGATAAACACAGGAACAGAACTCGATGTTAGAAGCGGCGTGGGGGATCTGATTACCGCTGAGCTTCTTGCTGCACAAATTATCATATTATAAGGAAAACCTAATTTTCCTTATAATTATGGGCTCATGCCTGAGCTCATATTAACACATCGTATACAACTGGAAGCAAATGTAGCACGTTGGCATCAGATTATCTCCAAATGAGTCACTGAATTATTAATTATTAGCCTCATTTCCATACCTCTGTATGCTTTATATACATATTATGGCCAGTGTTGGAATACAGGGCTGCTGGAGAATCTCTGTTTTTCACCATCACCTCACTGCAGTGTATGTGTGTGTGTGTGTGTGTGTGTGAGTGTGTGTGTGTGTGTGTGTATGCGTGTGTGCAGCTGTTCTCTTTTGTGTTGCTGGTGTGTGTTCCTCATACCAACGAGCTGAAAATGTTCAGCTGGTCAGTAGCTGCATTAATTTCAAATCCACGCGTTACTCATGCATTTTTCTTTTCCCAGACAGCTGAAATGTTTCATTTTTTTTCCACTAAAACTTCAGCTGACGTGCTAATTTAACTTTATTTGTTTTCTCATCATAATGTGGGGGGAAAAAATCAAGTAATTACCGACAAGCATCTCATATCAGCAGTAGACTGAGTGCATCCCAGTGGTGCGTTTAAAAGTTCAACCGTGGAACAGAGAAAACTTTATTTTGAATTTTTAAGGAAGGCTAAATGTCTAAACATGCTTGGGTTTTGAATACTTTCATTAAATGTCAGATTCTCCGGGACCTAACTAGGGTCCAGGAGAATTCATAAACCACAAAATTAATTACAGAAATAATGAAATATGTTCTGAAGCTGCACCAGCTGCTGAAGTGGCTGATTTTTATGAATGCCTGGCCTTCAAGAAGTCTCTGGTATTTATGGTTAAAACCATGATTAGATTAGTGTGGAATCCCCTTTATCTTCTCCTCAGGGGGTTGATTAGAGTTAATAACAACCAACCAATGTAAACAAAGCACCTGGACACGTTTGTTCAGATTGTCGGTTGGGTTTTTTTTGGTTTCCAGTCTTCTCCTGGCTTCAGCCTCCACAGGGCCTGGTTCTCCTCATGCGTCACACTCCAGTGTATTGAGTTCGATTAAGCTGTCTCATCTTCACGGTCCTTTGCAGATGTTTGCTTACCTCTCTTTATTGGAAAGGAGCCATCATTGTTATTAATTTCACCTGTTTTTTCCCCCGGTGCTCTGCACAGAGGTCTGCACAAAAATGAAACTCAAGACTGAAAACCTGACTTTAACCTCTTTTTCCTTAAAAAAAGAAGCTTTTCTAAAAGGCTTAGGCATATCGGGACTCTGCAGTAGAGACATCCGCCGTGACAACACGGGTGTATTTGCATTTATTTAGTTCTGATTTGTGTTTTCAGTGAGGAGAAAGCAGCTGACAAGAGCAACTGCTGAGAGCAGATCTGACAGCAGCAAACAAATGATGGTTTGCATTATGCTAAGATGTGTAAAACTGTGTGTCAAATTATTCAAATGGCCTATTAGGACAATGTGGCTGTTTCTTTAACTTTACTAAAAGAAGCAGCGGAGAATTTCTCCCGGAGGGATTTTAACTTCAGACAGACACGAGCTTTCATGCTGTACATTTCCTAATTAAAGTGTAGATTCCAAACAGGCTTTTCTCCTAAAAACCGTCCAGGTAGCTTGTGCTTGCCTCTCTCGGTGCAGCACTGGCTCAGTACCGTACTCAGTATCATTTATTTATTTCTTCTGGAGATTCAAAGACGTGCCCACTCTGTTCAGCGTGAGTTTTGTATGACTTTTATTCTTGCCACAAAAATCACAGTTGTTACACATTACAGTCAGAAATGTTTGGCCACAGAACATTGTATACTTCATCATCATCATCATCATCATCATCATCATCATCATCATCATCATTGGGTCTGAGAGGAATGACTTAAAAAGAAATGTCCCAGTTTATTTAGATTATTGGAGGATTCGGGGTTTTTTTTCTCCTCTTACATAGTTAACAAATATCAACAAAATTATTAAAATGTAAAATACACGTCAACTCAAATGCTGTAGAGCCCACTGAACATCTTTCATCCGATGCTTCGGAAAATAAAAAGGTGTGAATTACATCCATCTGCGAAAACTTGACTTTACTTTTTCCTCTCCGCTCCTTCTGCTGGACGATTTCACAGGAAAATGAGACATCGGGCGAAAGCACTTATGCAGTTTTTGGCGGAACGAATGGGTCAATGTGCTACTCAATGATCAGACCCAGTGTTTCTCCTGGGGATCTCATTTTTGCAGTGCCTAAAAGCGTGTGACAGAGGAGCCCTAAAACCAGCCCTCCTGTGAGAGCTGAAACAGCAAAGAGGCTGGAGCAGCAGTATTTCCTCCCCTGAGCTTTACTGCTTGGCCAAATATTTAAACTCTGCAGTAATTTCTGCCTGTTGATGCTTCTTGTTGATTGAATACAACTTGATCTCAATAATTTTGGTCATGGCTGAATCTTCCGATGCTCAACCCAGCTGGAGAAACACTGAAGGAGAAATGTGGCAAGGCCATTTCATGGATTAATGGTGCTCAGTGTGAACAGATGTTAGAAAACAACCAGGCCTAACATGAGAACACACCCGTTAAAATGTCCTGAACATAGATTCCCCCACCCCATCACTGAC
Organism: Tetraodon nigroviridis; assembly: GCA_000180735.1. Lineage (NCBI taxonomy): Eukaryota > Metazoa > Chordata > Actinopteri > Tetraodontiformes > Tetraodontidae > Tetraodon > Tetraodon nigroviridis. Next base: position 2,029,823 of record CAAE01014601.1, read on the forward strand.
AAATATGGACTTTTTGTATGGTATAAAGAGAGAGAGTCAAAAAGGCAACGGAGAAAAGAAAAACAGGGGTCATGCGACATAACCCAATAAAATGTACTCTGGTCTGGCTGGAGGCTGCAGAGCTGGGAGAGTGGATGTGGCCTTCAGTGATGTGCTTCAGTTACATCAGTGCACGGAACAGGCTTTAGATAGAGTATTCACCCAGACCGTGTTTTTAAATTCACTCATATATCTGCTCGACGTTATTCGCTCCACTTCATTAGGAGAGGGCTCAGCCAGGACATGGCAGACACCGCGGGGCCGCTGGCACCACTCAGCAGAAGTTATTGTATTTTATAAGTATGCGTAAAAGAAATAATAATCAAAGGTAAATGTAGCATTTAATCTTCTCAGAAGTCCTCATGTAAGTGCTGCAATGGCGTTCAACAGTGGAAGCAGGAGTGAATCATAGACGGAGAGCACGATGAAGGCCTAGTAGCTCCAGATCTCCAAGAGGAGGAAGGGTGCGAGCAGCAGGGGCATCAGCGAGGAGGGCGCCGCTCGGCCCGCCTCTCCACGTTTGCTTCCTCTGGCCTCCTTTTCTATTTTTGAGTCCTTCGCTGAATACGGTGGGATGACATTGAACTCCTCACTTTTCTCCTCCTCCTCCTGCTCCTCTTCCTTGCCGTCCTCCATCTGTGAAAGTAGAGAGTGAGCGATTTTGTCAATTAACAGAGGTGGCAGAGCGTGGAGGAAAGTTCAGGGTGTAACGACAGTAAAGGCAGGAATCAAACATAGAAATTAAAAAAAAAAACTTCCTGCTGCAGCAAAAAATTAAAAAATCCTGCTTATATTTAACAAAATCGGCTTCTTACAGAAGCTTGTTGAAGATTTAGTTTAAGCTTTCTTTTTTATTCTATCCATGTTTTGGAAAATGACCTTCCAAGAGAGGTTAATTTGTCTGTGTTGACTTGCACCCAAACACCTGCATCTGCAGCTCTTCTCTGCACCAACCTGACACCAAATGTCTGTCAGTCCTGCAACCTGAAGCCTGATTCCCATTCAGCACGTCTAATTTCTGAGAATCTCTGCTCTGGGTCTGAGATCTGCTGCTGGCAGCAGAGTGAACACACACTAGACGACACCACTAGTATTAGGAAGAGGAGGCTTTTGATTTATTTTCCTCTCAACAGGTTCTTTAAATAAGAGCCACTCTGTTAGCATTAGATGTGGGGGAGTTTGCTTTTACAGGCTGCTCTTCACTTTCAGCAGTCAACAGTTATTTCACCTCCTCAGAAATGTCACTGCTGCACACCTCCTCCTGCAGGTTCCACATACAGCCGTCATTCAGATATTTGGTTTTTCTTTCATGTTTTTCCACTTCAAATCCATATGTCAGGGTTTGGCCTTTCGACCTTTTCCCTAAAACTCCTGGAGGAGTGAAACCCTGTGGACACGAGCCAGATCAATAATGCTGTAAGCACACAGGCTTGTAAATCGTCTCAAAGAATGATAAACTGCAGCAAATACAAAACCAACACACACGCTGACACTTTGGTACTAGCAGCCGAAGACTCAAACTTACACTGTTGAACTCAGGGAGGGTGTTGCCTCTGACGGGGACCCGTTCCGGGTGGACGCGCTGAGAAGGCTGCGGAGCTGGCACGGCGGTGCTTTCCACTGGGGGTGGTGCAGCCATCCCCATGGAGCTGATGGCAGTGCCTGAAACACAAGCAGCAGGGAGCACCTTTACTGGCTTCCGGTTGTTAGTCATCCCTGAAGCAGAGCCAAAACGGTGACTTTTATATTTATCTGATTCATTATTTAAGCTATAGAGGTGCCAGCTCTATTAACACTGCTCATTTAAGCCAAAAGCATTTTTACAAAAAAGTAAAACAATGATGTAATGTTCGCTTCAATGGCTGTCTGTTGGCCCAGCGCTCCACAGACTTGGCACAAAGGTAGAGAGGCTTTATTCCAGAGACGAGGGTGAGGTCAAGTTTGTTGGCTAAGATAGCTGGCCGAGAGCAAGAGAAACGGAAAAAGTTAAGTGTTGAGATAAATGCACAAATGACTGCGCTTTCCGTCTGGTTTTTTCTTCTCTTGTCTTGATGGCCCACTGAACTCTGCCTAGCCTCTTAGAGTTCACTTTTAGAGTTAGGGAAACTATGACAATAGAGATGTTTTAAAGTTCTTTCTTGCCAAGCTGGTGTGGCAGCAACCCAACCAGAAGCAACTTTGCATTTATCAGATTTGCAAAAAAGCCTCAGTGACTCTGCAGAACTTGGAAAATCACATCCACATTTGGCAGCCAACCAGACACAGGGGAGAACGTCTGCTTCTCCTTTAATATTTATTCATAAAGAAACCTCGGGGCTTAATGGTCTGCCCTCTCCCTCATCAATAATGACCTAACTCTACTGAACCTTTCATTATTGCACATTATAAAAAGCTCAGTGAGAAGATCAGTTTAGTTCACCTGACAGTTTAAAGTGTAACGTTTCCTCTGCCTTCGCGGTAACACAGATGAATGGACACATGACTTACACTTAACGAGAGTATGAACAGCCTTCGAGGTTTCTGCGCATTTATCACTGGGTATCAGGGGAGCGGTGAAAGGCTCCATATTCAAATCAATCTTATATAATGTGTAATCGCAACAGCTCCAGGCGTAAGCACCCATATTCCAGCTACGCGCCTCTGCGTTCAGGTACAAACCCAGGAAGGCTGCAGATGGGTGCGGGCCGGGCAGGAGGAGTGCCCGCTGACTTACGCAGGCACGTGTTGCTGCTGAACATGTTCAGGGTGCGCTGACAGCTCTGCCACTCGTTCCCGCTGCCGTCACACGTGCACCACAGGGACACTTCAGCGCTGCTGTTGCTCACGTAGTTGGGGGTCATTATCGTGCCTGGTGATTGAAAGAGGATCGGTGCTCAGTTAGACACAGAAAATGGCTCAATGGATGCCTTTGCTGGGCCTAGCTGACTACGGCAATAAGAAATAGATATCCCAGTTTACCAGCAGCTTATTATCTGTCTCACCTATGAGTCCGGAGTAGGCCTTCAGGCACATGGCTCTGCTCTCACGTACACAGCCAGAGGCAGACTTGGGCGAGGGCTGGCAGTTCTGTTGGAAATCGGCGAGCCTGGATCTGAAACACAAGCAGCAACACAAGATGTATTCAAAAAAACAAAAACAAACAGCTACCCCACTGTGTGGGTGGTGTCATCCTAAAAAATGGATGCAACGCAACCATTGTTTAGTCCAACTCCAGCTTCTCAGGTTTTTCGGTGGAACGACAAAACCCTGAATCATCCCCCCCAAACAGCTCTTTTGCTGAAGCCTTTTTTTGCACAAACTGTATATAAAGTGGCTGATTCTCCATAGCACCAATAATCTTTCGGTATTCTCTCCCTTTCTCCTCCACCAGCTCATTTCTTCTCTTACATCAGTTCCAGAGGATGGATTTTTTTATGACCTTACATTTCAAATGTATCTTTAGACAATTTTTCTTCTAATCATTAATAACCTTTGCGGTACTGATACGCTGAATGGGCTTTAATTAATTAAAATAAGTCCTCTCATTCACGAACAAGACACAAGCTAAAATTAGCCATTCATATGTCCAAATAATCACTCAGGCTAGCAGAAGTGAGTCTGCAACTGTCTGAAACTCATCCTACTTTTTGTTTGATATATTTACAAGAAAATTTTGACCAGACAGCTTTAGTACAGTCCGACTTTTGACACAGTTAGTGTTGGAAGTGCAATAATATTTAGATCAGTTTGGGGCAGTTTTAGACTGAAATATTTGAGAGGTGTTTACTGAAATACCAGAAACAACTTATCGTTTTTTGTCATTTCTCTTTTTTTAGCAGTATTTTGTGCACTTCTTCCCTGCCGTCTGCTTAGGTCTCATGGATTCATCAACAGCACTGTCCAAGCTGCTACCCTACCGACACAGCTCGTCTCTTGAGCAGTAGTTCTGCAGGCTGAGGCAGTTGGGCTTCCCCACCCTCTCCTCCCCTCTTCCGTTCTCCTCGTAGGAGCACGATGGGACGATGGTTTTCCTCCGCCGCTCTGCGCACAGAGGTTCGGAGCATGGACAGAAGAGAAGGGCGAAGCTGTACTCCTCCGGCACGCGCTCCAGGAAGCGGCGCAGGGCTCGGTGGCATTTCTGGCGGTTACAGCTGCTGTCGGAGACGGCCGACCTCTTGGTGCAGGCCACCACATACTCGGACCGCAGGGAGCCGCATTTCTCATACAGGCCGCAGTCCTGAGCTGCCTTCAGACACTGGTTTTGGCCATCCAAAGAAAGAGAGGAAGCTGGAGGTCATCCAGAGGAAAGGACATGTGATACAGCACAAGGAAGAGGTCCAGGTGTCACACTTTTATATAAATGAACATTTCATGGTCTGTACCTGCCATGATGGAGGCCATGCGGGACATCTCAATGTTTCGCACCAAATTCAGTTTCAGTTCTTCGTACGGAGACACCTCGTACTCGTCATATGCTTAAAAAAAAAAAGGGGGGGGGGGGTTTAGTCACAGTGGGTGCTCGGACTGCTGTAGTCCAGGAACACACATACACAAACCTACCTGCAAACCTCACGGTCCAGTAGACACGAAGGCAGTGCTCCTCCCTGCGAGAACCACGCTGGCACTTGCAAACTTGCAGGGGCCGGTAATGCTGCAAGGCGTTCTGGGCCTCCAGGCACTCTGTACGGGCGTCTGAGCCGAGAGGAGCCACAGCCTCCTCGGCCGTGCAGTACTCCAGCACTCTGTAGAGCCCCAGGCAGGAGTGCTCCTGGACGCAGCCCTGCTCTGCCACCAGACAGTCTAAGGATGCCAAGACTGGGACACTACCTGGAGGGGAAGATGATCCTCAGCATCAGCGCCCCGGCATGAGAAAGGACGCTGTTGGGGTAATGGTCCCACCATAGTCCTTAAGCTAAATATGCTTTAATTAAGACAACAGTGGAAGGTAAGTGCTTCTGTGGAAGCTCGGCTGCACTCCTGTGACACCCAACTGAGCAGATTTAATTAAAAGCACACAAGTGTAAAGAAGAAGCCGTGTGGGTGAAAGCTCAATGTTCCACCTGGAAAATGGAGAGGATCATTGACCAACTCTGTAGGGTTGGGTACGGTTTTAATCATTTCAAAATTACACGTTCATCATCTCTCTGGGAATGCAGCTTTCCCCCGTTTTAAATTCTATAGTGCACCTTTGCGTTTTTACCAACCTAGTACCATTTGTCAGCAGTGCCTTCATGTTCTAGAGCAACTGCAAATTCTGTCAAAAATCTGTCAATTCTAATAAAATGCGGGGCTGTAAATATATTATATAGGTTAGTGTTTTGCACTCCGGGGCCACAAGGATCATGCTCTCATCCATTTAGAGCAATTTCATTAATCCGCAGTGACTTCCTGAGAAGTTTCAAGGGTGCTGGGCTGTGCCTTCTCCGCCTTCCTGCACCTTTATTTTAATTGCCTTCAATTGTACAGGATGAGGGGTTTGGCAGCGTTTGTATTGTCTGTTCATGCGCTTTCAGGAGCACGAGGATTCAAGGTGCAAAACCTGGCTGCCAAAAGACGTCTAATACCCCAGGTTCTGTGAATTAGGCTCCACAGGCAACTGTACAGAGATGTTTTGCACAGAGAGTTAATTAGAGACGATCCTCAGCAGCCGACTCTTGGATGCATCCTGGATCTTCCTGCTCGAAGCATCAGAAAGTGGGCATCAAAATAGACCCTTCCCATGTGAAAATAATACCAGTTTGAGTGAAACAGCGAAGGCTGTGCTGCTCACCGTGAAAGATTTCTTTCCTCCTCCAAGTACGGAGGCATCTAGCTCGTGCCATACATAAATAAAAACCACATGCTGCTGAGAAGCATTCAGTGTAGAGTGGAGGATAAAATTGGTCCCAAGTTGGAGAAAGATGTCAGATATAGTGTCTACATACGCTCACAGGCGCATTGGGGGGGTTTCTTATTTGTAGCAGGATCTCCTCCCCTCAACCACAGCTCCCACAGCAACGCTCTCGTCTTCAAGCCAAGCCAAATCCCTCCCCACCGTGCAGAAGCTGCTGCCTGCGATGTGCCACGAACCCCGAACGCCAGACTGAGACTTGGACTCGATTGTCCGCTATGGGGACGTTTTTCTCTGGGAAAAATAATCAGAATCAAACGCTTTTCGTCTGGCGGGTGCTTCACCGTTTCGCTCCTGCCGCTTGCAGATAGAATGGAGTTCCTTCTGCCACAAAACCACGCCGCATATCAGCAACTACATGTGTCACAGATTGCTCTGTTATTCAGAAAAGATGTGCGCACATTAAATGGAGCCTTTGTGACAATACAGACATACACCCCTGGGTGACACGTCTGTGAGACTGTTGTGGAGGCTGAAATACAGCATTAATTTCTTTGTTAGACCCTGAGAGGATTTTGATTGCAGTTTTCATCAGTACATAATTTATTAGTGCTTGACCACCAGAAACACAATGAAGACACGCTGAGAGCAGCGTGATGCATTTATTAGAAAGGCCTCTTAATAAAACTCCGTTCCGATATGAAGCGATTCAGGAGATGCATTGTTGGAAATAATTGCTCCGACAGAGTGCTTTTTAGACCTTCAGAAAAGGAAAATGGCTGGTGCGTGCAATGCAGATTCGCATTCATATGCAACAATTCAAACCACAGGAAAGGACAAGATGGAGTCAGAATCAAGGTTTGGGATTCAGCTCTCACCTGTACTGATCTCACGCAAATCCTGACAAGATCCTGACAAGTCTGTATTTGGTCAAGCTTCAATTACATCTCTCTCTCTCACACACACACACACGTGACCACACACACGCACACACACACACACACACACACAAGCACTGAAGCGTTGTGTCGTGTCGGTCACACACTTCGATTAAACCCCTGCCGACTGGCGACACAGAGCAATCCAATCCAATTCCGCCGCTGCGTGTTTTGCAATCTCAGGCGCTGCATGAGGTCTGCGTCTGACTCCGGCATCAGGCGCATCATAAACACAGGCCTGGGCTCACGACGGCTGCAGGACAGCTGCCAGCGCCACCGCAGTCAATCAAAGGGGAAAGGTGTGAAAACTGGTCTGGCAACACAGCTCACAGTGGAGGCACACCAGGGTGTGAGACGACTCTAGGAAGCTGGGTGAGATAAATGTTTGTAAATGTGCTCAATTCCACCCAGTTTAGAAGGACCTTGTGCTAATCCCACATATGGGAAGGTTCCTCATTATTCCGTCCTGGTTTGCTCCCTCGGGCTGATAAATGATGAAGACTATCAGCAAATTCAGCTTTTCATGCAGAGGAGGAGCTGAGGGGACCTATATAACATAGGGAACTGTTCACGCGGGGACATGAGTTTAAAGAAAACAATCGCCAATGAAATACGGGGAGCCATAATTCACCATATCGATTTCCCATGGGGACCACTGCCAGATTTGAAAGATAAAACTGATGAAGAAGTGTGTGTGTGTGTGTGTGTGTGTGTGTGCGTGCAGGTGTGTGTGGCTGTGGGGGTTCATTATGGTCACACAGTTTAGATAGATAGATAGATAGATAGATAGATAGATAGATAGATAGATTGATTGATAGATAGATTGATAGATTGATAGATAGATAGATTGATAGATTGATAGATATGGATGAATGGATGGATGGGTGGATAGGTTGGTGCCAGAGACAAAGCAGGAAGATGGAGGGTCTCTTTTTGGGGAGATCGATGAGAGGTTTTGTGCTGAACAAACTCACTCAGGCATGTCTTTCCCATCAAACAGGACAAGTTGTGTTTACGTAAGTTTTTCCTCTCATGCGGTTCAGTCAGTCCGAGTTCCTTTACCCAAAACGCTCGGCTCTCAAACATGACTTTCTTTCCACAAACAGTTTTGTGCTGCCTCTCCCTCCTCTCTGATCCCTCCTGGATGCTGCTGTCTTTCATTATTCCCAACAAACGCTTGGCCTCCATGTTTGGCTGCATCATCCAGAACAAACTGCAATTGGCAACAAAGTTTCCCCTCCGCAACAGGTTGTTTTCTCCTTCTTCTTCTTCTTTTTGTTTTTTTTTTTTTAACGTAACAAGAACCCTTCTTCCCAAACCAACTCTTTTTTTTGGCTCCAGCTGACACATTTTCCTGTAGAAATGGTTTTATTTTGCTCCAGCAAATAAACCTGGCTCTTCTTAGGACGGAAGTGTTGGAAAATACCACGCAGCTATTCTCTCTCTCTCTTCACTTCCGACACCCTTCTGAGCAGCCCAACGGTGCCGGTTCTTAATACTGCATAACAGAGAACTTTCTCAGAACTTTCAGTCTCTCTAAATAACAGGAAAATATTTTTATGGAACAACAACACAAATATTCTGAGTGGCTTTCACTATTGGGACACTTTAATCAGTCCTTCATCCTCTGTCTTTTGTTGTCTTTTACTTTATTTCTATTTATATTTAGAACTTTGTGCGATGGTGTTTTGTAGTAGTTAGTTTGCTTAGAATAATTTATTTTCCTTCATCGCAAGGGCGCAAAGAAGACTTCCAAAGTGTAAAGCCGGAAGAATATTAACTTATATTTCCAAGCAGTAATGAGATTTGTTCCAAAGGCAACAATCTGATAGTGTGACAACAAACACTAGCTTAAATCTGTGCATTTCACACAATATCTCCTTTGCTGTTGTGCAGCAGCATCTCTCCCACAGACGGAGCATGCCGGGGCTTTTTTGAGCTCGTCAGGGTTTGCGGGAGCATTTCTGACCGCTCGTCCTGCCAACTCAGAAATAATGAAGCACCAGATAATTTCTTGGCCAACGGGTGACACACGTCAGCGGTTTCCATAGGGCACTTTTTCTCAATTAACAGTCTGCGTGTCATCCAGTGACAATCAGCATGCATGACACACATGTATGTGAAAGAAACCCACGGTTTTAATTAGAGTGACGTGCCAAAGCGGGAGATTACAGCTCAGTCAGAAGCATTAAGATGGAATAAACCTGCTTTCACTTTCAGCTCTGCAACACAAAGCCTATCAAACAGTCACTGTACAGCGGAAAAAGATAGCAGGCGCTGATATGACTACACCCGAAGCCCCTCTGACATTGAAATGAGCTCTAGCAAATGTGTGATGGCTGTGTAATGGCTCAATCACGTGCACTAAATGAAGGACAGGAATAGCTACACTCGATCACCAGTTGCTGCCTGTGGCAGGCCCCACCGTGGAGGGTCAAAGTCAGGTCCAAATGTCGCCTAACTGGGATGTATCCTGCAGAGCAGCAGGATTCATGCATTCAAGATGATGCAAATGGGCAGTTTGAGACCCAGCCAGGTGAAGGAAACAGCCTGGAGGCTGAACAGGAGCTCCCAACTTCAGCGCGCTCACATTCAGACGGACCCTGGAGAAACGGAGCCCTTGTGTGGAGATGGTGTTGTGGTGGGAGAGCTTAGCCCTGAGCCGTGTGAGCGTCACTGGTGACAGACATCTCTGGGAGCCTGCCGGTGTTTAGATCCGCCACAAGGTCAGATGTAGTCTGACGTAAAAGCAACAGTATATAAAACCCAGCATCGGTTAAAGCAGCTATTTATAAAGCACCTATAGGGAGTGGGGTTTCTCTGCTGCACCAGGTGTGTGATGAGACAAAGAAAAACAAAGCTGGAGAAAGGATTAAAGTTGCACACAGACATCACTTCATTTCCACAACGCTGTAAATGAATCTCAATAATTTATTTTGTAATTAGCCGTAATGGAAGGATCCAACGTCGGGAAAGTCTCATTTCCATCTGTAATGACTGCGGGGCCTATTAAATGGTACTTGAAAGTAACGGCTTTCCTTTGTGTGACTCCTGGCAGGTGGAGTTGACACGCTGGGAGATATACTGGGTGCCTGAAAGGTTTGACATTCACGAGGAGACATTCATCACATTAAGATACTAATCTCTAATGGCCGCCCGTACCTGACACCTGACTGTGTTTTCCTGGAGGCAGTGAAGGCTGAATAATTCACCGCTGGAATTATTCTTAATTTCGTGTTTTTACACGATGGTTTAGTTAGGTGGGAGGAGGAGGCTATACTGTCCGTAGGATGTATAGATTTGTGCTGGAACACAGACCGAGAGCAGGAGCGTCCTTCAGATCCATAAAGACAATATTCACCACGAATAACCCAGCAGTCTTTCTGCTTCGCTGCAGAGTTCGACCTTAAGATGTGTGTGTGTGTGCGTGTGTGTGTGTGTCATTTCAATGCCCTGTACAGCGGAAGAACATCCATGAGCCGTTCATCAGTGGTGAAGAAGAACTGTGCCACCTTGGTAAAGTTGGGATTCTGCTGCTGTCCATGAACCCTTCCCGTCTGACCTGCTGGCTTCAGCAGCTCATGTGTGAAATTCCCATTCTGGGACGGTCTAATCAATATTTGGAGGATGAACGGCTCTCCCAGGAGAAGCAGAAGGAACGCTGGGACCCATGATGTCATCCAGATGTGAAATCTAAGGCTGCCGCTGCTGTAGATCTGAATGAGGAGACCTTTTTTTCCTTTCTTTCTCTTTTTTTCCGTTGTTTTATTTGAAGGTCATTTAGAAAGTTTTCGTTAGACTGGAATCCCATGATCTCATGAGCATCTGGGATGGAGAGGCGATTGCACGTGGACAAACTGGGATACGCGAGGTGACTATTACTGAAGTTTGGGTTCTAACAAATGAAACATCTTAAAAACGTCAAACACACCACGAATGAAGCTCGGTCCCAAAAATAAATCGTCAGTTTAAAACCCCCAAAAACCGCCTCCTACCTTGGGAGAGCAGATGGAGCAGAAGTCCAATGACCAGCATCCTGGCCGATGCCATTGGTGAGTTGGGGACAGTGAACCTCGCACCCCGCTCGCTGCAGCTCGGTCTCCTGCCACATCCAGCCTCCTCCTCCTCCTCAGCTGCTGCTGCCGCTGCCGCTGCGCCCGCACCGACTGACAAAGTTGCCAAAACTGATCCGCGCACGCAATTCAAGTTCTCGCGATCTTTTGCCGTCCCATCCACGTACCGGTTACCGGTTCCTCCGACTCCAGGTCGAGACTGACGAAAAGTTAATCCGAATTTAACCTGATGGGAAACAATGAGCAGACAAGTGCGCGCCGTGCCGCGTTCAGGGCTGCGCGCGTCCTTGCGCCTCCGTCCAGAGTTTAAACCAGGCTGCTCAGACTGCCAGGCGCAGTTCCATGAAAGGCGCTGCGTGATTGGCCCCCGGACAGGGTCCACGTCCTCGGGGGACGTTGAAATTTCTCCAGTGGGGGAACAGCTGTTCGGGCGTCTGCGTGACGGACAGCGAAAGGTGTATTTTATACGTTAGGTTGGGAAAGTTAATTATAGCAGGCGACAGCGTTCCACTGCTAATCCACTCAAGTGTTTCTGCTGATGGGATCCAGCCTAATGGTTATAGGACTGTTTCCATTAGGAACTGTCTGATTGTCTCATCGGAGTGTGAGGAGTCCATACTTGTCCTTCTGCTATTTCCTAGCAGAAATATCCTGTATGCCTAGAACCCAATTAAAACAAACAAAGCACATACTTTTATCCTGAAAGATCAAGATGCTGTACCCTCAGTTTGCCCCATAAAGAAAATAAATGGATACTGACCGAATACTTCTCGTTGGAGAGAGCTATTTTAAAACTGATGAAGTACGTGAAACTGACCTGTTGTCCTCGATGTAATTAAAAGAAAGCCAGGGGATTATGGGATTAATTTACCCATACCGTTCACTTTAATGCTCAAGAGGCAGTAATAAATACAAATGGGAAATTCGTCTCATCATGAGAAGCACCGTACAACGAGAAACAGAAAGCCAACAGAACCTGCTGGTGAATGAAATAATCATAGTAAAACAGCTGTGGATTTTATGTTTTTAGTGATTTAATCCAATCGTGCCCCCCCCCCCCCCAACATAGAGCTTTACATTGCGATTTCCTAAAGGATGTTTACCTTCAGTGGTGTCACAGCGCCCCTCCCCGGCCAGTGTGTGTACTACAGCGGCCAGCAGCCGCTGCAGGACCGCCGGGTCTACACGGACTGCCTCTAAATGTCCTGGCTCTAGTTTCAGCTTTTAATGTTTTTGTGGACAGGGTAGATTTACATACAAACGTCTAACAAGTTTTATTCTATTCTTTTTCAGACTTCCCCAGGGAAGTTCAACTTCAGACGCATCTTATTGCTCCTTTGGGACATTAAATCGCACTATCAATTAAATTCCCAAACAGGTCTTTTACTGCCCCCTACTGACACATTAATCAATCTGGGAATTTTGCCCTCCTCGTAAAACCAGATGAGCCTGCTGGAATGAAACTTTTCCATTTGTTTTCGGACCCTGATGAGGGATCCTGGTCGGCAAAACAGACGGGCGAGATCACGTGATGGCCAAAGGCCAAGGATGAACACGTGACCCTGGAGTCAGGAATACAATCCTGATTAAATCTGAGAGGTCGCACCCAGGTTGGAGTCAAGATGACGCCTGATTCTCCCTAAATACATTTAAAGAAAGAAAGAAAGAAAGAAAGAGCGCCCACAGGTTGCAACAACGGTTCACATTTAAATAGTTTGAATGCCATTGTTCACTTTGTTCTGTGCTAAATACTAACGGGCCTTTCCAGACAAACCACGTTAAAATGTGACTTTATTTGTTGATTAGTTATCAGATAATCTGTTTATCACATTATTGTGTGACCTATTGAGTAAAGTCCTTGGAGGAGTTCTCAATGACCCTTATGACTTTTCTAAGCGCAGGTGCTGCCCTCAAAGCGCTAGTTCTTTCATTTTTCTTCCCAGACTAAGCTTCTTCTGCTGACATTTATATAAAATTATAGTGTATAAGATTTCCTAATTTATCGATCTCCGAATCGTTTTAATGAATGATTGACTCATATAAAATGCACGTAGAACATTTACGCAAAGTGAGTCATTCCCTTGCGGCTTTTCCATTGGCTGGAGGACTCGTGACGATCAAGCATCGGCCAATCCGCTGACGCCACAGTTCCCGCGATGTATCGCGATCGAAGGCGTTACATAAATCTCTAACGCAGCTTGAAAATCGGCCATTTCGTCGGTGCAGGCCATCAGCTGTAGAGGGCAGTGGGGTGATCCTTCGTACTTCTCATTTTTAAACTCACACCAAGACCAGAGCACCATGAGCGAGCAAGCTATTTCATTCGCCAAGGACTTCTTGGCTGGCGGCATCTCCGCGGCCATCTCCAAAACAGCCGTCGCCCCCATCGAGAGAGTGAAGCTTCTCCTTCAGGTAAAACTTCCGGTCGCATAGCCGGTTAGCTCGAATGCTATATGAATATTGTGACGTTTTGGTTATCCGCCGGCGGTCCTTCGTCTCAAAGTTAGGCATAAACATTTGATATATGTTAAAATAGACTTGTTTAGTTTCTTTTGGCTGCTGGAAGAGGTAAGGTCACCGTGGGATGAGAAATGACCTACACGAGCTTAGCGGCTAATGTTAGCTTCCCACGTTAACCTTAGCCGGCATAGCTAACAAAGGACAAACGCTCGCAGTGATGAGGGAACATTCTGTACAAACACAAGACATCGCCTTATTTCTCACTAAAATGTGTCTGAATGCATATGGTTGGAACAAGCTACCCCGTGATGGATGAAATTTGACTAATCTAACGTATGAAGGTTGCGTGGGTAACTTTCATCCCGGCTAACTGCAGTTGAGTGAAATGGCTGTTCGGAGGCCCGGAGGACACTCATTTACAGCCGGGTCAACGAGTTCTACACTTTCCTGTGTTCAACCCGCTTTACAACATTTTAGCAGTTTTACCAACGACTATTCTGATTGCTGGATTGTTGACGCTGCCTCTGACATTGGCTTTTGAATGAATGAATCAAGATTACCAAGATTAAGGTGGCAGCCATGATCTCTGTGTCTCTACACCGTGATCGTTGAACCGCCTGCGAGACATTTTTGGAACATTTCTGCATGAATGCACCAAGGTCATCACAAGGGGACTTTGTGTTAATGTCACCTTGTTTCGTGTGTTACAGGTCCAGCACGCCAGCAAGCAGATTACCGCTGACAAGCAGTACAAGGGTATCATTGACTGTGTTGTCCGCATCCCCAAGGAGCAGGGCTTCCTCTCCTTCTGGAGAGGCAACCTTGCCAATGTCATCAGGTATTTCCCCACCCAGGCCCTCAACTTCGCCTTCAAGGACAAGTACAAGAAGATCTTCCTTGATGGCGTTGACAAGCGCACCCAGTTCTGGAGGTACTTTGCCGGTAACCTGGCTTCAGGAGGTGCCGCTGGAGCCACCTCCCTTTGTTTCGTGTACCCCCTCGACTTCGCCCGTACCCGTCTGGCTGCGGATGTGGGAAAGGCCGGTGCGGAGAGAGAGTTCAACGGTCTGGGCGACTGCTTGGTCAAAATTTTCAAGTCTGATGGACTGAGGGGTTTGTACCAGGGCTTCAACGTGTCCGTGCAGGGCATCATCATCTACAGGGCTGCTTACTTCGGCATCTACGACACAGCCAAGGGTGCGATTCACATGGTTGAGAAGTAGCGGTGGGGGTTTGTTAGACCGGCCTTTGACCTGCGTGTGTGTGTGTTTTGCCAGGTATGCTTCCAGACCCCAAGAACACCCACATATTGGTGAGCTGGATGATTGCACAAACTGTGACGGCTGTTGCTGGCCTGACCTCCTACCCCTTCGACACTGTCCGTAGACGTATGATGATGCAGTCCGGTCGCAAAGGAGGTGAGCTGTCCACCACGTCAACGTCTCTGTATTCCTGCTCCCAACGCAAACTAATCCTGATTTTTTTCGTCTTCTTTCCCCAGCTGAGATCATGTACACCGGAACTATTGATTGTTGGCGCAAGATTGCACGTGACGAGGGTAGCAAGGCGTTCTTCAAGGGAGCGTGGTCCAACGTGCTCAGAGGCATGGGCGGCGCCTTTGTGCTGGTGTTGTACGATGAGCTGAAGAAGGTCATCTAATATTACGTAACATCACTGTCTAATTGGCTAAATGTAATAACTTTCCATTTCTATGGACTCAGCATTCTGCCTTATTTATGGGAACAAATTTAGTGTCTCACCCATAGTTGTGAGCGATGGCTATACGTTGTGCATCTTTGGTTTTAAACGTTCCGCACCCTGTTATCAGTGTCATTCCATCCAAAAAGAAAGTAAAGATCCGATACCTCCTGTTCATAGGTTTGTATGGTCCCAATGTGAATAAACCTTATTCTGGGGAACAAACTCATCCTTTGTCCACTGTCTCCTGCTGTTGGTGCATGAGGACGAGCGCTCACTGGTCACTGTAATGCATGCGGTGGATTACGCCCAACTGCTATATTTACACATGCTTATCTCTTGAGCCTTCCTTCACCACTGAGACTGTAGAGAACATCCATGTGATGGTTTCTGAAGGTGGCGTGGCCGCCTGAAGATCTGTAACACAAATAAATTAGACTTTTAAAACCCAGTCTATTAGTGTAGTTTGTAACTGGTGGGTGGTTGTGATCAGGTGTCCTGGTTTGGTCCCACACACCTGGAGACGGGTTAAAGGTGCCGCAAGAGCATCTGGTGATGCAGCTATGCTGGTTCCTACTATAGAACCGGGTCTTTTGTTTTAGTAGTGGGGTTGTCGACCAACAGGTTGACATTTAAACAGCCCGGTTGGGGTTTCCGGCTGCTCGCTGCAGTACCGGCTCCCGCCAGAGGAGGGCGCCAGCGGCGAGACTAAAGCCAGGTGCGCTGCAGCCCGCACGAGCAGATCTTTAATTATTGGGAAAATAATTAAAAAAAAATACACTGTCAATTTGAACAGTCAAGTCAAACGTCCCTAATAAAGAGAAAATAATAAAGGGAAAGTAAAATTAAGGCTATGAATTTTCCTCATCTAATATTTAATATTTTCCCAAAGCCAAAAATAAGGATGGGAAACGATCTGTGCTGCTGACATTAAGGCTTATTATTTTAAAATCCCTGCTAAAGGTTCCAGATCACTCTTTTTATAATGACTTTGACCCACCCCAAATTCTCATTAGATTTTTCCTGATGGCGCTGATGGGGATTTGCAAGTGCTCCTGGCAGTAGGCGCAGTAGTGATGGTGGGTGTAATGAGTGTGAAAGCACAACTGGCACACAGCTTTCACACACACGCCTGTCAGCGGGACTGACCCCGTGACCTCCGTGCAGAGCATCCACGCTGGCAGCCTCAGAATCCTCCTGATGTGAACCTGCTCCTGAAATGCCAACACGCTTGGTGTAAAATGAGGTGTGACTTTTTTTGTTGTTTTTCATTATTAGTACTTGCTGACAGACTGGTAATAAGCTGGCAACCCAGTCCCGCTGTCTTCCCGGCCCAGTGCATTATGGGACACAGTCCAGCGGTTGTAGGACGTCTCTGAAACCAGCCCAGCAGCAGGCTGATGTTGTTCCAGAGCCCCGTTTGCTCATATTCCAATTCTGCGGCCCCTGATCGCAGCAGAAATAAGCCAACCACACCACTTTCTGTGAAGTACAGGAAAGTACTAGTTTTTATTCCTTCATAATCAAACTTCACAAACAGCTTGAACTTGTACAATACCTCAGAGAGTGAAAATTACAAAAAAAGTGCTGGTAACATTTACAAAAATCATCCTTACTTAGCAACAATCAGTTTATTCTTCCACACTTTTTTTTTTTAGTCTTTTGTATTAAGGCTTAATACTTCTGTATAAAGTATATGCAAGATAAGTCTTCACAGTTTTTCGAAAAAAGTCACAATATTATGTAACATAATGAAGCTTTTTACGGCTATTTTCTTTATAATAACAAATACACATCACTGGTAAATATATGTGAAATACAGGTCTTATTGTAAAATGGTAAGTAATGATACTGTTTTGCTGAGATAAATTGATTCCACACACTGTTATAGGAAAGTTTTTGACATACCCATTGCTATAACCGAAGAGGGAGGAAAAAAAAAATTGATTTATATGGAAATAAAAGCATAAACACTTGGGAGATCGCCTCCAAACTTTGGCACATCCCATGAAAAGACAATTTCACAAAATATGAGACTTATTTTTGAAATCATATATATGGAAGAAAAGCTAAACTGGCGTAAAGTGAAAACATGCTGTGTAGTAAGGTGCTAAATCAGATATTACATTGCCAGCCTTTAAAAAAAAAAAAAAAAAAAAAAAGGTTATTATTAACTTTCCCACACGGACTGACATGAATAAGGTGCAATTGTAAGACTCGAAGCATGTAGGCCATTTTTTTATGTCGACAAAATATTGTGATTAATACAAGCTTCCATAAATCAATATGACCAATCGTCTCGAGGCGACCTCGTATATTCATGCGTTTGTGGTGGACTCGCGGGACAACAGGTGTCAACTCTAACTGTGGCATGTGAAAGTAAAAGCTGTATTGTACTCATGGTGGGTCTTATTCTCTTTTTTCCTATTTTCTTTTATGTCTTTTTCTTTTCTTTTTGGTGATTTTTTTTTTCCGACTGTTGAAACCATGACAAACTTGATGATAAAGGAGATGAAAATTGAAGAAAAACAAAACAAACAAACAAACGAACAAAAAAAAAAAACCCCAACGGAAAACAAACCAAAACAAAAAGTGAAAATAAGCCAAGATATATTCACAAGATCCTCTAAGCTGCACTGGTTTACAGGTCAACAGATGAGCTCTAGCCCTAGACTTACCAAATTCACCCTCATGCATACTGTACGGTTAAAGTGACGCAACAAGCTTGCTTAAATATTCTACATCACGAAAAGCAATTTGGTTTTTAGTGCAAACACAATTGGCTGGCTTCAGCTTCTCAATAATACCAAGCTCACCAAGGAGATTACAAGAAGGCACATACTTATGCTTCCTCTAACACGCGACATATTTAGACAAACCGCAACACCGTTCAACAACGCCACGAAGCGGTGGAAACAGGAAAGCTACGACATCCAGATAAAAATGGTCGGGTGTGGCCGTCTGTGGATCACTGAAGAACTGACACGCGTCAAGGTGGGCTCGCGGCGACCCGAGCGAGTGACCTCCGCAGGAAGGAAAGACACGAGGCGTGTGACGCCACGTGGCCGACTCCCTACGGGCGCTGGCGCCGAGCGTGTGTGGTGAGAAGGTGCGTTAGGAATCTCGTTGGTTTCCATATTTTTTTTTAGGTTAAAGCCTTTTCTTTTTGTCACGACCTAGCGGAAATTTAAAAAAAAAAAAAAAGAAAAAACAAGCTCTGCGACTAATGGCATGCACAGAGAAGGGAAACGTGTGTGTTGGAATTATCTTCTGGTGCTTGTGTTGCTCTCTAATAAAGGGTGTGGGCTGGAGGTCCCATCGCTCTCGCACACACACACACACACACACACACACACCCATGTCTCTGGATGGGCAAGTGCTGCTGGATTTGTCTAGCAATCAAAAAAGAAAAGAATCCCAGGAGGGAACAGCAGTAGTGCCCCTCCAACGTGGACACCAACACTCATCAGCGTCACAATCGCAACAACAGCGACCAACGACAGTACGAGGGCGTCCTGTAAGTTCTGTACCTGTGCATCCAAAGCTGTCCAAACATCAGTGTTAGCTCACCGTGGGCGACGGTCATCACTGACTATGGTTCAAAAAGGAAACCTGAAGTGATTAAATTGCTTTTTGACACAAGAGGAGCAAATAAGTCTAGTGCAATTCTCTTATCTGGGTTGGGAAGTGATGAACGATTGAAGGAATGAGCCCCGAATATCACATCTGTTCCAGAAACACCTGCAGTGAGATCCAATACTGGACATCTGTGGAGCGGTGTCCCTTTTATTTCCTCAGTATTTACTTCATCGCTCTGTCGTCCTTTTCAATAAAGAAGGAGAAGGAAACAAAAGGTGGCAGCCAATGGCCTGCAAGAACCAGGAAGGAGAACTTTCCTAATCAGCACAGAGGGACTGCTTTCACCTCTGACCCCCGACCCAGCCCCGTTGGGCCGGTGGTGGTCCCGAAACCCCCCCCCCCCCTCCCACCACCACCACCCACGTCTGCCCAGTACGCCTCCCAACTCGGAAATATTGGAAATGAAATCGGCCCAGTCCAGTGTTTGACAACCCGTCCCACACTAACGTCCCCACACGCGTCTGAAAACAGGAAGGAAACCTTATCCCCCAACTCCAAACAGCAGTCAAAACATGTCAACAAGCTTGTGTCATAACAATAAGAAGAGTGATAATTATAATCGTGTTATCAATAATATTACTACAATACAAACCAACGTGGATAAATGATCAATAAGGAAGTGAACGGACACAACTCAGGGTTTGCTGAGTTGTGTCGTTAACAGCTTGAACTACAACAGCTGCACCTCTGCCAAACTACACAGGAGAAGGGTTTTTTTTCTTTATTTTTCTTTTCATCCGGGGTCGGGGTGGTAATAAAATATCAGATAAACTTAGACAAGCCTGACAAACATATACACATATTTATAAGCAAAAGTCAAAAGTTCAACTTGTGTGCATGTTTACAAAAGCATCTACATACAAGATATGGCAGTAAAAAGCCGACAAGCCAGATGGAGAAACAGCAAAAAACAAAAAATTGTAATAAAAAAAATAGTTTGGGACATTTTCTGGTCAATAATAACATCATAATGAAAATTTAAAGAACACAACATCTCCCAAATGACAGTGTTTCTTGTTTTTTTTTTTTTTTTTAAGTGCAGGTTCTAAGAATCTCCAGCAGGTTCCTCTGGACTTGGAGTAATAAAATAATGTTTAACTTAGCCAAACGGTTTACATTCTGCTGGCAGATGATCTGTGATCTCACTACAAAAATATACCCCCTCTTCAATTCGCCTCCATAAATATTGCCACCTCGCTATGATCTAGAATTTAATGTTGCAGTTTGGTTTGATTTCACCTTTTATGGTGCATCAGTGGCTGATTTGGGTTTTACTGCATCTCTTCTTTTCATCTGTGACTAGAAGAGAGGAGCGACTCAGCCACGTCAGACGGAAAACCGGCGGATGTTTCTTCTCTTTTCCTCTTTTTCAGCTCATCAAACAAAATCCTACAAATGTGCAAACTTAACATCTTGGTCCATCTCAAGTAAAAAAAAAAATGGCTAAATGAATCCAAAGTCAAAACATCTGATTAGTATAAATATAAGTCCTAAAATATTAGAAGGTGCCAAATGTTGGTTTTTAAAAACCTGCTGTAATAAAGCTATTTGAATTCAAATCCAATGTAAAGGTGAGCGAGTTATTTACGTCGCAGCCGCAGCATCGCAATCGTTTCTAGGTTTTTGTTTCTTTCGCAACTGAATAAAAAAAAAAACAGGAAAAAAAAAAAAAAATCTATTTTGGTCTAAAAGACGCCGAAGTGAAACACACAAAGACAAAAAGGCAAACCTAGACAGGGACAACTGTGCCCACCAGAGCGTGGCTGCTTCTTCAGGCCGGGCGGCAGGAACCGGAGGAGTAAAGTTAGAGACTGAAACTAATCTGAATCTTTGGTTTGTGAAAACACACGTTGTCACCATCTGCCAGCGTCCCCGGGAGACGTAAAATGGCGCCTGTACGGACTCCACGACGCGGCCTGTCATTCATTTACTTTTACGACCTGTGTCATGTGTTTGTATGCTAGTGGGAACATGTGACATCAACAGCCGAGTCCTCCTCAGCGCTTCTGGGGAACAAATGGAGGACAGAGAGTTTGGAATGTTTGGATCTGGACAGGAATGCATGTGTTTGGGAACACGGCTGAACTAAGGATTACGCTGGAAAACCCCCAAAAATGAATAAATAAAAGAGCTGCAGCAACACAAAAGCCTCCTGGTCACTGTGGAAAAGGAGGTGCAGTGAGGAGCACCTGATGGACAGACGGTGCTCCTCCTCCACCTCCTCCACCACCTCCACCCGCCTCTGCAGGAAAACGGCTGTGCAGACACGGCTGCATGGAGGGAGAAGGGCCCCGCTGACGTAGTGTAATACTTGCATGTAAGGACAGCGTGGTTATGAGAAGACTGATGTCCTTAGATCATCAGAATGTGTCGAGCTTCTGTGTGTGTGTGTGTGTGTGTGTGTGTGTGTGTGTGGGAGAGGTACACAGAGAGACTCTGGATGTGAGATGTGATGACTGGATGACAGGGATAGCTAGATCACGTTGCCTATACCATGAATGCATCATAAATAACATCTGTGTATGACTGGGAAACGTTCGGAGGTGTTTTTCTCAATCATAGCTCTTTTCTCCTATTTACTTTACAATGAAATCTACACGTTATGGAGGATTTAAAGACCCCTACAGAAGGCAATCACAGGCTTTCGCTTCATAGAGTTTCATCCGCTTGGACCTCCCATCTAATTCCACAATAGTGGCACAACAAAAAAAACCAGAAAAATGTTTTTTTCTCTGCTTAATTTGGCACATTAACTAGGTTGGATAATGTTTGAGAGAAAACTCTGGTAATTAGTCCACAGGGGATAGAATAATAAGCCACCCCAAAAACATTTTATCTCTCTGCCACTCAGTCTTACAACTTTTTTTCTGTTTTTCAGTCTTGTTTGGTTGTTGTTTTCATGTTGCTGAGCCAGACACTTAAAAAGTTTTAAATGCTCTGCTGCCTCTGTTGTCAGAACTTTCGGTCTGTCATTTTATTTTTCAAGTAGCCATTCTAAATATTTTGTCTCATTTTTCTTTTTATATAGCTCACTGCGTGTCCTTCAGGATTTGAGGCTAAGTGGAGACAACAAAGCCACGAGTTAAGAAAAAAAAGAACTTGCTGCATGGAAAGTGGCCTTTGGCTTGCGTGTGTCTTCAGGGTAAAGGACACACACTGAACTAAAAAAACAAACTTCTAGAGCAGCTGCAAAATCCGGCACCAGAGAGGTAAGAGCTGCACTTTTTAAAAGATGGATACTCTAATAAATACTGGCAACATTTACCAACAGAAAGACTTTAGGAATATTCTGATATCTGGATTTTATTTGCGCCAGGCAGCCTCTGCTCCTGCGTGCGGTGTGGCGCCCCCTGTTGGCCACCCGGGGCCAGTGCCCTTAGGGCCCCTAGGGCCAGTTTGAAAGAAAGAAAGAAAGAAAGAAAGAAAGAAAGAAAGAAAGAAAGAAAGAAAGAAAGAAAGAAAGAAAGAAAGAAAGAAAGAAAGAAAGAAAGAAAGAAAGAAACAGACCTGCAGAGAGCAACGTGGAAAAAAAAATTCAGTTAAAAGAATAACTGTATTCTTTTATCCATCCCCTGATATTACTCCTATAATGTAGATTTAATTTAGAGAATGTGGAAAAACTGTGATTGCATTTTTAGTCTTTAAATCCTCCAAAGCCGGTATAAATGTAAAAATATAACTGGTAAATGCAGCTTTTACGGTTCATGTATAGATTACTTCAGGTAGTTTAAAGGGTTCTCTTAGGATGCACTCACAACCACCAGGTCTTAGCAGTGATAGTATAAATATATTTTATAGACCACTGTGTATATTCTGTATCTGTGCAAAATAGGAGAGAAAAACTATGAATATTCTGTATAGTTGCTGTATGTACTGATAGGCACTTGATAGGCATATTCCCTATATCCCAGAAGGTATACTGTATTCTGCAATTATGTATACATCAAACTATCTGAAAATGTCTTTTTAATCTATGTGAAAGTGGTGATACACACATATATGCATTTATAAAGTATATTTGTATTAAGATGACTATTTGCGTACTGTCCAAGGCCAAGGTTGCAGTTCTGTGTTATATGTATGGTTTGACGTATTCTATTGAGTGAATTTATTAGGAATAAATTCATTTGCAAAAAACCCCCCCAAAAAACCAAATCAATTGTGACTTTAAATGTGTGGAGACAAACAGAAAGACCAAAAGGAAAACACTCACACGCTTACTAGAGTAAAAATGAACCAGTTTTTTCAATTATTGTTACCCTCACCAATATTATCTTAAACTTACTTTACAATGTAAAGCCTCATATATATATAGATATAGATATATAAGTATATGGTAAAATACACAGTCAAATATGACTCAAAAACGGACTACCCTTAATCCAGGTGTGTGAACCTATAAACAACACCACTATGACCACCATTTAAAAAGCAGGAGGAAGCCTGAAACAAAGTCAAAAAATGAAGAATTCAAGGTACTGCAAGGAGGACAAGAAAGCCGAGCCTGCGTCTCTACGCTATCAACAGATCATGGACAGAAATCTATCTGATACACAACACACACACACAGCTGCAGGCTCCAGGCTAGCGTCTAGGCTTCTATGTGTGTGGAGGACATGAGGAAACACTCAGGCCTGACGGAAAGCCTCAACACCTTCGTCCTCGTTTTTTTTTTTTTTTTTCTGGCTTGGAGCGACTCAAATGTTGTGGATGGTGTTGCAGCTTCCTTAACAACGCTCAACCGACCTTGTCGCCAACGGAAAAGCGAACCGAGCAACAGCGCGAGCAGCCGAAGCGGTAGAAGTAGTAGAAGCCCACGGACAGAGAGAAGCCGGGGTCGCTCAGGGGCCCGAGGGCCCGCTGGAGGATGCGCCATGACGCACCGGAGAGAGGGATCGAACGGAGTATGATACAAGAAGTCCACAAACAAAGGGATGAGTTATTAGCCCTCATCCGGAAAACAATGTGGTTGGCTACCTTAGTTATTCCAAAAGAGACAGAGAGAGAGAGAAAGAGAGAAAGAAACCACTGATGTGATTGTATGTGTAACTCTAAAATCAAATAATTAAGAAAAAAAAAAGGAGAAAACAACATCGAGCTACTTAACCTACTATTTAGACAAATGATACCACAAAGCTGGTTGTACTCATCTAGCTACAGTCGATAGTGCATCTGATATAATGTACGTGTTTACACAAACTATGCAAAATTTAGGTGCCGTTACGGAATGCTAGGTAACTGAATACACACGTCACACAGAAACACTTCCATCAAAGTCTTTTCTTTGTCAAATGGGTGATAATGTCTGTTTGGCAGTGTTTAAGGTGTACTGAACGGACGACAAACACCGAACACCATGAGCTGTGCGCCATACGTGTGGCAGTAACGTTGGAAAGAGATCTCGGCAGTTGCTTACATATTTTATTTAGTGCATTGTCTGTTAAGGCATGAGATTACCCTGCACGTGCTGTGTAGAGACAAATATAGCACTAGCATGCAGCAATTTTGCCACCCTGGCAACAACAGCTACAAACAGGAACCATACAGTTTTCAGGCTTATATGCACACCAAAGGAGACGGGCCCAGTCAGCGTCTGAATGACGCGCCCTTCTGCTGCGGCTCGGCCCTCGTTTGAGGCGCGAAGGAACACCTCAAAGCTCCTGCCGAATCCGCGGGACCTTAGTGGCATTGGTGTGACGTCCCCGCCGGCCACGCCCCTACGCCGAGCACGAGGGGCTGACCTTGGACCAAAACATTTGGAGCGGACGTCACAGGTGGTGCAACACGCAGGAAAGGTTAGGAGAGCTGTTCGCCGCAGTACCTGCGTTGCATATTGCTAAGGAAGCCCTACAGGTCAGATATTCCACGCATCGACAGTTTGATTAGGCTCTAAAAACACACACGGCCACTCACAATCATACACACCAACACCAAAGGGAGGACACAACTACGCACCACAGACGGATATCAAACCAGCTGCAGTCCAACACCTCCTAACACCTCTAAGCCACAGAAACTGTTGGGACACTCGTTTAGCTTGAAAACACACATTCCAAAGATATTACTCCTAATTATTACCTTGGAGTTGAATTGGAGTTGTGTCATTGTTCCTTTTATCGAAACTGTTATAGGGAGCTGGCTCCTCAACAGGTGAATTCAAAGTCCAAACCAACATGAGCACGCGCAATGGTACAAATCGAAACGATGCTTGCGTCACCGCCACACCAATACTGTCGCAGCTCCAGGTCTCTGCAAGCATCAACAAAAGCCAGGAAATTATTTTTTAAAAAAGAACTGAAACAAAGAAATTCTGTTACAAGTGAACTTCACAACCAAATGTCAGATTTAAAAAAAAAAAAAAAAAAAAAAGCTTTTCTAAAACTATAGTATCTCTGTTAACAGTAGTGCACTTATCGGTTTAAACAGTGCAACATATATGCAAAAAAAATAATGCAGTCCACTTTTTCAAGATTTTTAAGCGTTTTTTTTTTTTCCTTCTAAATTTAGGAAATCATAGAAGTTTCTTTAAGGAAAAAAAAAAATTCAAATATTTAAGCACAGGCATTTGAAGAAAATGTGCAAAGGAGCACTTTGTTTTCTTAAACGTACAGCCGGGTCTTTTGAAGACGACCGCCACTACCAAAGTATCTGCTGATAGAAATAAAACACTTTAGATTGCAGTTGCAGGCAGTGTGAGTGTATGTGGGAGACAGTGCGTGGATGTGTGTGTTGTGTGTGTGTGTCCTAGTTTATTTCATGTACGGAACCCGGTCCAACATGAGAGAGGGATGCCACAGGTGTGCTCTCTTCCGCATCGTTTTTGTACATGCTGTGTCCTGCCTCAAAAGTACGGAATGTATTCAGCGTTTCTTTTTGGTGACTTGTGATAAACGAGAGTGAGATCTTTAGCGGTGCTACTCGATTTGGAGACTTTTCGGAGTCTCCAGAGTTGTTACACACAGGTTCTGGGATGAGAATGACGTTTAGAAGCCATTTTGCTCACTCCCTTCTCTTTACCATGGTAATATTTAGCCCCCGCTCCCAGTGATTTCAATCCAAATATTTAAACTGTAGACTGCTGAGACATGACAGTAATTCGTGGACCAATTCTTAGTTTCTCATCCCATAACAGTCAGGTGCATTGGGAGGAGCAGCAGCGATAAAGAGCAGAGTTTGTTTGCATGTGCCTGCCGTGACTGCGGATGGAACGATGAAAGAGGCTAGAAACGAAAACCATCAGCAGAGGATTTTTCTTTGTATTTTCCTTTTGTTTGAAAATGGAAGAGGTCAATAGCCTTAACAGTCTTTTGATATTAGTGGCAGTGTATGCAAATGAGCTCAACTCTAGACTTCACAGAGAAAGAGACACGTTTTTGCTCAAATACTGTCTCAGCAACGCGTCGCTAATTTAGTAAACGTAACGTTATTAATGTTAACCGTCCAAACGTGTGGAGAGCAGTTACAAAAGACGTGAGAAAGATCTGTCCCCCCACCGACAGAAAGTGACATTTCAATAAAATGACTGGTACCTCGACAACAGCTGCATTAAAATCCCTTAATACTATAGGAATAAATAAAACCCACTGTCAAATGAACTATGTCCTATTTTATTTTTTACAGAAGAAGGCAATCTTGTGACCGTCGAATATTTTTTAGAGGGAATATGTAGCCCAAACACAGATGACTTTTTTTTTTTTAAGTTATTGTTTGTGTAAATGATACCACAGTAAGCTTGGAAATGTATAGTTTCCAAACTGGTCATTATGGGTTTCACCATAGCCATGAAGCTTTATTTCATGGCAATGTACACACACACACACACACACACACACACACACACACACACACACACAGAAAGGCAGACATAAAAACACAGGCAATTACACAGATGCAGAAACAAATATGCACATGTAATTTCCATTCAGACGTATCTACACTAAAGGTGTGTTTGTGTGTATGTGTTTCTTTCGTAGGCCTTTCGGTAGTGTTCAACACATAAATCAGTATTTTAGGAAAGCATACATTTAGAGGCCTGTAGTTAGGATCCATCCAGTAGATCAATATCAAACTACTAAGCCTTAAGGCCACCATCTTTTTTTTTCCTTTTAGAATAACAGAAAAAAAAAACAAAAAAAAAAAAAACCTTTTTGGGAAACTTAATGTGCCAGTGTCTATACTCATTACTCTTCATACCTCAAAATGAGAAAAGGAAATTCTAGTGCCATTTTATTTGTCATTCTTTTTGAAAGAAGTTAGTACTTATCCATCGGAGACATGCATTCGCATGTGGTCATTGAAGTGCTCCATTTGGTCAAACTTGGCGGGGCAGACGGAGCACACGTAGGTGGTCCCTTCTTGGCAGCTCGCTTCAGCAGCTACACCCACTCCCGTTCCAACCCCGGCCCCTACTCCAGCACCGCCGCTCACCGGCATGGCGAGGGCCACCACTCCTGCTCCTGGCTCGGGGACAGCCAGGGGGATGGGGATGGAGACCGGGCCCGGGGCGCCGGCGCTGCCCGTCAGGTCTGTGAGGCCGCTGCCTGTGCTGTGGAGGGCCATGTGCCTCTCCAGCAGGGTCTTGTGTGAAAACTTCTTCTTGCAGATGTAGCACTCATAGGACTTCTCTCCACGGTGCAGCCGCATGTGGACGTTGAGAGAGCTCTTCTGGGTGAAGCGCTTGTTGCAGATGCTGCACTGGTAGGCCCGCACCCCCGTGTGTGTCACCATGTGTTTGATTAAGTAATCCTTGAGGGAAAAGGAGCGCCAGCAGATGCTGCACTGATGAGGCTTCTCACCTGGATGAACATGGCAGAAACAAGCATTAAGGGGGGGGGGGGGAGCGGGGAGACGCACACGTTTTAAGAAATAAGTTAGCACTTCCTGCCTGAGAGGAGCCGTGTTTAAAAAAGGGCAATTATTCACACGTGTTCTTGTTGTATTCATGCAAATGTTGACAAGTGTCACAATGCTGTGGGCACAACTTTGGGCAAAACAGGGTTGTTGGTTTTTTTTGCAAGAGTTTCTAATTATGATGTCGTGAAACTTCCCCATAATGTTAATTTCCGTATGAAATAAACTATTTTTGCATATGAAATAAATGATTTCATGTATTTCAATTTGATATGATTTCACTTAATTGTTTCTTCCGACATTACAGCCTTGGAAACGTTTGCTTATTGATAATTGCATACAAATGAGAGGCTCACAGCAAGTCTGCCAGTATCGCAAATAGGTAGGAGAACAAGTTAATGAAGTCCTGTCTATCTCCTCTTTGCAGCTACACAAAGAATTATCTGCAGCTACCTGTTTTAATTTGATAAAACAATAATTTGCACTAATTGCCAAGTTTTTCCTCTGGATATATATAAAACTATTTTTTCTTTTTTTGGGATTGCTGAGGGTAACACACGGTGCTGTGTGTGTGTGGAAATAGGCATCTGTTGGACTTTACTTTGAGGTTCTCATACTGCTAATGCACATTCTTGACAGGATTAAATGTGCATGCATGTTCAGTCTATTACAGATTTATTATAGGAATTCAGCAGCGTCTCATTCAAATGGATAATGACGGGTGTATGGGTAGGGACCGGGATCATCTACTTCTTTCTTCTGGAGTCTACAGTTTGTGGCTGATAAGGTGGTCGGAGCTGGAAGGACGTAGCTGCAGTGATGTGCATCTATTGTTATTCAAATTCAATTATAAAAGATGTTTTCAAAGGGGCCCTGGGGAATGGACATTTTAGGGCCCATTATTAAAATCACAGCCAGAACACTAATACACACTAGGCACCATTTTCTATTGTTTAACACTGAGCATTTGATATTAAGTGATAGACTTAGACATAAAATAAAAGGTAATAACCCACTTCATTGTTAAAGGAATCTTACAGAAAAAGCTTTGCCTAAAAAAGGCTTTTTTTTTCCCCCTTTTTCTTTCTTTTCAGTCTTAACGCTAACCTGAACCAGCTGCGGCTGTCACAGCTGAGGGCGGGCCAGTGGAAAAATCCCGCTCCAAGATTACCGGACCTTTGACATTGTCATGTGACTGCGGTTTCGTCACAGCGAAAAGGCCGAAATCTGAACGGCACATACTAATGTGCAGGATTTTACAGGTTCACTTCCCTCAACTGGAAAAAAGATGCAGCACTATAGAACTGAGCCACATCAACACTGGTTAAGCATTTTCAAAACAGTGATATCGATCAAGGGTACTATTTCCATTTCATAAGGCCTTTAAGGGCTGGAATAATAGATTGAGACTCACCGGTATGAACAAACATGTGTTTGACATAGTTTTGTTTGGCAGTAAAGGTTTTACTGCACAGAGTGCATTCGTAGGGCTTCTTCTCGCCTGGACCAACTCCTCCTGCCTGCTGCTGCTGACCCGGCACCTGCTGTACCGACATGGGGTTGGGGAACGACGGCATGGTGGGGGGCGGCACCGCCACAAACTGGGGTTTTTGCTGGCCGGGAAGGTAGAGGACAGGCAGGTTATCCCGAGGTGGAGTGGGGAAGATTGTGGAGAGGAAGGTACTTCCAGCAGGAGCCATCCCTTGGGAATTGCTGGTGAGCAACTTGAGATTGCTGGTTTGTGACTGGTTTATGAAAGCTGGGGCACTTGGCAGGGAATGGGACATGACAGAATTTGGCAGAGGCTGCATCATGCTACTTTCACTAATGCTGTGAGACGTGTCCCCGTCTTCTGTGTCTTGCATGTGCTCCGGGGATGAGTCGTTGACCTCGATCTGCACCGGACCCCCGTCGGTGTGCTCGTCTCGTCCCTGGAAATGCGGCTGCTCGGCAGCGTCTGGCTCAGTACTGAGGGAGGAGCTCACCCCTGAGTCAAAACTTTCAACTTTGGATTCGCTCTCTACGCCCTCAGCATGGTCGGTGTCCTCCTGGCAGTCCCCCAGGTTATCATAGCAGCTGAATTCATCTTCGGCCTCCTGCTTTATGTGCATCCCCGGCTGCAAGCGTACCGGCCGGGGCTGTTTGCGACAGTGGGTGGACTCTGTGGAGATGAAGCGGTCGGCCTGCTGCGGTCTCTCCTGGATGAGGTTCATCCACGGCGGGTTCTGAGACTGTTTGTCCTTCTGAGTGTTGAGAGCTGGGTCGCTGTAATTTGGCGTCAGAGGGTTGATGTAGAGCGGGCGGTCGCGGTTGCCGTTCTGCAGCGAGAAGCCAGAGTAGGAGTACAGAGGGGTGTACGCGTTTTCCATGTTTTGCTGTGGTGTTGCTTGCATATAACTTGATTCTGCATCACTGCTGGGCCCAGAGGTCCCAGACTCGGGGGTGCCACGAGGCGTTTCCTGACCAGAGTCTCCTGGTATAACAGAGAAGCCCCCTGGCGTGGCCAGGCCCACATTCTGGGACACGATGCGAGTGCACTCATCAATGACGGTCTTGATCTGTAGGATGCTGGCGGCAGTGAGGATCTGCAGGGCCTCTGACTGGGAGACCCGCAAGATCCCACTGTACATAAAGTCAATCAGCTTTTGGACAGATTGCACCGAGACCACCGAGGGGATCTCAATGTCGCTGTAGCCCAAGAGCAGCTTGTCCTGAAAGAACGGGCTTCCAGCGGCCAGCACGCACCGGTGAGCTCGCAGCATACTTCCATGGATCCGCACAGTCACGTCACAGAAGTGCCCACGGTTGCGCTGCTCATTGAGGGTCCCAAGTACAGAATTGCTAAAGTTGTGAAGGTTGATGTTATGAATGCGCTCGGTCATCCCCTTGCAACTGATGTCACCTGCAAATCAGAAAGCAACGCATCTGGTTGGATGAGACTCTTGATCTCGCTGGATTTAAAATGGTGGTTACCCGATGAGAGATTCCAAAACATCATCTGAGATTTTTGTTCTATTACCGATAAGACAGCAAAACTGTTAATGGGTAGAATATCTGTGGGCAAATGGAGAAAAATAAGTCTTGGGTTTAATAAAGAGGCGCAATCCCAATCAGGCAGCGTTCCCTGGTACGTCTGTGTCTCCCGAATGATTGGAAAAAGTACCATTAACGTGGAAGACAATTAAGATGGTGGCTTTTAGTGCTGGGAGAGCGTGACATCCCCCCGGCCGCCACTAGGTGGCGCAGCGGCCCTGGAAGAGCGCAGAGCTCTTTTGTGTCAGACGTTGGGCTCAGAAAGGCTGCAGGGCCACACTCGAGGTGTGACCCCGGGGCCACTGCTGGCATTACCTTTGGAAATATAGGTGGACACTAGCTGGGCAGAATGTGCCGGTGAGGGTACAATCACAGGTGTGATTTCCTTCTGTCCTTTCCTTCTTTTTTTTAAAATTTCTTTTTGGTAAATAATCAAGCTGTGCAAAAATTTAGGTGTGCACTC
>CAAE01014601.1:2099169-2116478 GCA_000180735.1 Tetraodon nigroviridis
TTCCTCCTCGACCGTGATCTGTCCCACCTCAACAACTGAGGTTACCTTGGTTTGAGTTTGCTTCTCCTTGTTTCATGAAATATATTTTGTCGCTTATTTTGGCACTTTTAATTACTCTGGACAAACAGCCTTATGTTTGTTTCTAAAAAGGCAAATTCATTGAATTTACAGATTTCTCGAATGCACATTTCAGCTATTTCATAGATGATTATTTTATCTTTGTGTTTTTCCCTCTATCTGCACCCCATCTTGTCCAAAGGACGTTCGGATCCTCTCGTCCATGTCTGGCTCCTGGCTTTTCAGTTAGATGTCATTTACATGCAGGAGGTGGCTGATGGTCACTCCTCTTCGCGATCGATACCCGAGACAATTTTGACCTCTGCAGAGCAGCAAGGAGACAAACCATTATCACTGAAAACACGCTTCATGATTTGCAAAACATCTAAAGAGAAACACACGGTGATCTTGCTGCTTTTCCTTTTATAAGCGGCCTTCTGAAATGTGACTGTGTGAGTGCACTGCAGGAGCAGCAGTTATGGAGAAATTACCACCCCAAATAAGTCATTGAAAACAAGTCATCACGGCGACACTCCAGGCCAAGAGCCCAACCGTGGTTGCTTTTATTTATTCTCACAACATTAAATTTTTACTTTTAGGCTCATTTTGTGGAGAGGAAAAAGTGAATATGTGTGTGTTAGCCAATATTACAGTTCAGAGCAAGCTGGGATTTGCAATATGCAGTAGAGAAACTCCTACGAGCAGAGTGTTCACTATCAAACACTATCAGGGCACTTCATCAAGCACATAAACATGAAACTGTGTAGTTGTGTAACATGCCTCAAGATTTTAGGTGAATTCAAAGATGCACCCTTCTTATATTACTGTAAGTTGTTCTGTTGCATGTAAATATGTCTTCTGAGTATTTATTATTTTTTGGAGCTTATCTTCTTTATCAGGCCTACAGCGCACTTAAAACAGGTTTTGCACATGTTTGACTCATATTTACGTGTCAAAATAACAAACATGTAGTTAAAATGATGATTTATAAGCCCTACATTTATAATAGATTGTAGTGCCCTCTTGCACCAGGAGATGGGGTGCTGCTCCAAACAATAGGAGGCTTTTCTTCTGCTCAGCCTGACCAGAATGTCAGCTTTCACGTTTGGATCTCACTCCTAATGCCACTTGTACTAAAATGGCAACAGTTTAGACAAAAAATCTACACATGGATGCATACCTTATGCTTAGATGCTGTAAAAACTGCATGTTCAGCATAGATCAAAGTATTTCAAAGCTTCTTTCCATTGTGAAAGGTTGTGAAATGTTACCATCACTACAGCCCGGGGTGAACTTGTAATAGGACACTGCTCGTGCTCAAAAAGAAGCAGTAAGTTGGTTTGTGGGCAGAAAAATAGCAGGTTGCTGCAAGCTGAGCAGCTGCTGTAGAGCAGCGTTAATCATGATGGAACACACCTTGAAACAACCATCTCTGTGGTTGTTTTACTCCTCCACGCTGCCAGCACAGCCAGCTGTATGCAAAGTAGGCCTGATTGGGCTGATCCTGTGGTTTTCAATATTTGTGGCTAAAAAATGAATCAGCCAGACTTCTTTTCATGGATTTTGACATTTAGATGCAATCAGCTAGAAACCTTGAAATCTAAATGATTCTTTGAGCGCCGTATTAGTCAGAGCACTGGTATGTGTGGAGCACCCACACGTCCCTGCCTCTGCTCTCTGTGGAAGGCTGGCACTTCCAGCACTTCTTGGACATGTCTACAGGGAGGGTTTGATTTTAATGTCCCCACTGTCTGATAGCAGAAGTCTCTGCAAAAGAACGTCAATTGTCATGTTGTCACCCCCCCCCCCCCCCCCCCCCAAAAAAAAATAGGAAAAAGGAAAAAAAGGAAGATTCAGCCGGAGGAAACGCATTGAAGCTGAAATGAGGCTGTTAGAAGTCCACCTGCCATCAGGAGCCAGTCTGGGCCATTGTTACTAAAGTCTAATCAATTCAGATGATGTCTTTTTAAATGCTCCTCAGAAGGCACGACAGGAAGATTGGAGGCACAATCTTCGTCATTCAGTATGATTCGCTCACGCTCTGGACAATGTTGAGCAATTTCAACAGCTTTTTTTCTTATTTAGCCATTTGAAAGAATTGGATTATTTGTGAGTGACTCATCACTCATGTGTAAAGCATGCTGCTTCATGTTGGCACTGCCAGACAAGCTCCTTAAGCTGCTGAAAGATTATGTCTACACTCGCAAATAAGCAGTAATGTTTATTTTATACACTTAATGAAATGCAAATACCAACCTCAGTTTTTATCCTGGTTAAATTTAATCAGCAGCCTCAAAGACCCCAAAACACACATCTTTATTAGCTTTTCCAGTCTGACAGTTACAAACAACCACAAAAGCTTTGGGAACATTTGAACAGTTTGTGTTGTTAATGTAGAATACATTGACAAGCTCGTTCCTCAGTGCTACGCAGGCGGCTGGGATACACAATAATCCAGTGATGTTACACATTTATGTTCAAATCTTACGATGTTTTCTGATATTAACTGTAGATAAACTTGCCTTTTCAGCAATAACAGAAACTATCTTCCACTCGTGATGGTTGTTCAAGCTTTATGGTTCCTTTGTCTGATCTCAAAGCAACTACAAACATGTCAGTTTACACATCCAAGCAGCACCGACACATTCGAGTACACATCGACACAAAAGAAAAGTGTCCATGTATAATTTAAGTGGCGAAGCTTTATTGGACCTGCTTATCACAGACAGTACTGTTATTAGCTGTGTGTATCAGTGCTGCCGTGTGGGACAGATCATGCACGATAAATACTAAATACAATCCAAATCAAGTCCTAAAATCGTTGAATATCTGGTAAATATGGTGACTGTTTTTCCCTTCGTGCTCCAGAGATCTGAGACTCATTCTGCAGTCACGACAGTAATAAACGTTTCCTCACATTCTTTGAAGATCCCATTTCCATAATGTAATTTAGTTTTAATAAAATAAGAAGACAGGAAATTGAGCATACCATATTAGTGGAGAAAAATATATACACATTCATAGAGAGAAGCAAAAAGATACTGATGCATGTCTGCATCTTTGGAGCGATCTGATGGCTCCTACATGAGAAGACGATTGGCCGTCTGACTGTGGAAAGCCAGAGGATCCTGGTGTGTCACCCTCATTACCTGGTGGGTTAAATCCCAGGAATGCTGCGGTCGGTGTTCTTGAATAAAACACACACACACACGCACTCTCTCACACACACATACACACACAAAAGACACTACCTGGAGCAAACGTGCAGGCACCTGCAGGTGCCTTCAAAACGGCCTCCTGCTGCTCACACCAGCTGAATATTTTTGCAACCGGACATTGGGAACTCTGGTAAGTGGAGGCCAACAAGACTAGCAATATTTTTAATATTAAAACAAAGCTATAAATAATCCCTGTCTATGTCTGTGACAGATAACTAGAAAAAGATTATTGGTGTTATTAAAATAAAAGTTTGTTAATATTACCTCTGAAATAACCATAATGCTGCCACAGAAGCACTTCAGCCGGTTAATGCAGAATTGTTGACGGGCTACAGCTGCTCACGTTGAGGTGTTTGCTCCTTCTGCAGAGATTTAGCCTGTTTAGATGCCCTGTGCTCGTCCTTGGCCTAGTTTCTGTTTCGTGCTGAGGGACAACATACAGCTAAAAGACCCAAAGCAGGAGACACCGATGGATGCCGCAGAATTCCGGGTAAGTTCTGCTAAGGTCCAAGATGGAACTATTCAAATAGAGACATGACTGCGTGCCAGTGCAACTGTTGGAGCATATAGAGTGGATTGTTCCCTGACTGCATGGAGCATAGTGTGTGTGTGTGTGTGTGTGTGTGTGTGTGTGTGTGCATGTGCGTGTGCATGCGCCACTATAGACTGAAGGTATCCAAACCCTAAAAAAAAAAAATAAATAAATAAAAATCCACCACTGACTCTAGAGTTGGTTGAGGAGGCATCTGTTCTTTGCGTGGCTGTGGAAGCGCCCCAACACACCAGATCATTGAGCCTCTCAGAGCCTCTGTGGCATTTACAGGTGACCCGAGCAACACTTCTGCTAACATTTAGACCGAGTGTGTGAGTGTAGAACAAGGGATGGCAGCGATATTGGAAGGTGCTCTTTTTGTTTGTCTCTCTGGTTTGTTTTGTATTTAGGAAATGGGCAAAAAAAAAATAATAGCTCATATGAATCACTTTCAGAATCCTCAACTGACGTCATTACAAACAGTAAACAATAACGTATTACTTCCTTTCCCCTTTTATTACTCACAACACCTATACTTTCTCGGTGGTCTGTTTGCTTGATGGCTCTGCAATTTATTTTGTTGCAAGAAGCTTTAAGGTAATTTGTTTGGATATAATTTGGCTATTTTTAAATGTCTGAAGAACTCTGATTATGGCCATTGTACAGCTTACTGATAGCGATAACGAGCTGGAAGAGCCCAAAGCTGAAGGTCAGCAGCAGAGAGGAGACTTTTATGAATGGATACTGACATACACGCCGTAGTGGAAGTGATGTAATTAAAGTAGCCACTCCTTGCATGCAATTACTGAGCATGATATTAGCCGGAGTGTGACGGCAAGGGCGTCCATAACGGTCATCTTCTGTGCAGCGCAGCCATGAATAATTACTCGCTGCAGATTTCTGATCCAAACCTCCACTCTTCACCTCGGGGAAAAATGTGTTCATCATATAGAATTTCTTGCTGCACCATTGCTCCTGTGCTGCGGGGAGCCGTGAAGTGGGTGAGGGGTGGACTTGTGCAATTATAGAACTGATGATGTAAAGACAGTGAAGCACACGTTCCCCTAACACAACTCAGAGTGGTACAGCCCACAGGCTTAAAGGCAGAGAACACCTTTTAGTTGCATTATAGGAGTTAATCTGCCAGCAAAAAGGGATTCAATTCCCACAATGGTTCGTTAAAACATGTTCCTGAAAAGTTAACGTCCATGACGTACACAGTTTATCCACAACACTGAAGTGTTTAGGTGTTTGATTAACAAACCTCATTATTTTCCTGAAATTCACAACAGGTTTCTGGTAATTAATCGTCCTTCATGGTTCTGTGGCTCCTCCGACATTAGCGGATGTTGAGACAGCCACACGTACACAAGAGGAAGGTGATATGGTCATAAAATATTTAAAAGAATGTCTGACTATGTTGACCTGTTGCGTGTTCTCATGGGATTTCAGCAGGCCGGCGGTGGTGAGAGGCTGCCGCGGGCCTCTGGCTGTGTCACTGTTGTTAGCCTCTTGAGCACAGAGAGAAGTCAGGTGTGAAAATCCATTGCAGAGTTGCCTACTCAGTCCTCATCTCTACAATGGCAATCATATGACAACAACAAGCTCCTCCATCGCCATGGCAACAACTGCACCATTGCTAAGGCAACAGCTGCAGAGTGCTACAACACACATTTCCAATCTTATTTCAACCGATTTGTGTGTGTGTGTGTGTGTGTGTGTGAGTGTGAGAACGAACAAGAGAAAGAGAATATAAACAAAAACCCAGACGGCCAGAGAAATGGTCTCATCTTTCTTCGCTGTACGTTTAGTTTTTCTGCGATGCATATGTAATTCACACTCTCCTCCTTAACACATTTTCTTTCGGTCTAATTCCTTCTGTCATGCACACACACACACACACACACAATCACACACACACTAACTCACTCACCCACTCTCCCTCTCCTCCTCTCTCTCCTCCACTGTTCCCTCCCGCAGTTCTTCCTCTCCATCCTTTGCTGTCTTGCTATTTTATTCTGTTTCTCTCTCATTTTCCCAAAGAACAACCCCCCCTTTTTTTTTCAATTCACACCACCTTTGCTTCCCATCTTCCTCCCCATCCTTCCCGCTTCTCTTTTCACCTCATCTTTTCTCTTTTTTTTCTCTTCCTCCCGCCATTTGTCTCTAGCCTCTGAACCGAAGACTGGATACACTCACCTTCATTATTCTCTCTCCTACTAACTGCAAGACCACCCCTCACTCTTCCCTCTCTTTGCTTGCTCTCTATTTCCCTGTGGCCCTCCCCCTCCCTTTTCATGTTTCCCCCCTCCCTCCATCCTCTCTTTCCGTCGCCGCTTCAGTTAGTCAAAGAACAGATTCACGGAAGGAGAGAAAAGGGGGGAAAGACTGGACGAGTGTGAGAGTGCAGGAGCGGGGCAGGCTGGGGCGAGGGGTGCGGGGTCTCAGCCCTCTGTCGTGGGGGGTTGAGGGGGTTGAGATACACCCCAATATTTTGCTATAAGTACCATGGACTGCCTCTGCATTGTGACTACAAAGGTAAGCCTGTCTGTTATTCCATACTTTAGCCGATTGTGAGAGAGAGAGAGAGAGAGAGAGAGAGGGAGAGAGCGGGTGAGGCGTCACAGCTGTGTCTTCACACAGAAAATCTTGATCTCTCATCTTTCTTTCATTGGAATAACAAAAGTTTCATTCCACCCCCCACCCCCCCTTTTTATATTTGGTTTTTCCTTTGACATTTTTGGAGTGGATGTCTCTCTGGATGGCCCCATCTACCTTCTCTCTGCTTTGTGATGTTAACAATGTGTGTGTGTGTGTGTGTGTGTGTGTGTGTGTGTGTGTGTGTGTGTGTGTGTGTGTGTGTGTGTGTGTGTGTGTGTTTGTGTGTGTGTGTGTGTGTGTGTGTGTGGGGGGCAGGGGGGGGGAGGCTGACCTGCGTGGATGTAGTAAAAAACAGCAGTGAGCCGGTGGTGGGGCTGCATGCGTGGAGCTTCTAATCACTCCCGATGGCATCCTGCATGCTAAATCTGCATCAGCTTGCACCTCCGCCAAGCAGGCACACGTTAGAGCCACCCACCGAGCATCTGCACCCGCGCAGGGTACGAAGGATGTGTTATATCATGCACGTGTGCTCAGCGTCTTCACCCCTGCCCTGTTCCACGAGTGGAGAAATGTACTCGGAAAAAGAGAGCTGTCATTTGTTGGACCTCGTTTGTTCAGGGGCTGCTAATGTGAGTTTCCAGCTTTCTCTGGGAATTTATACAGCCGAGCAACAGAATACAGCAGCTGCGTTTGGGCGCCTTCTTTTTGGCAGGAAGTAATGGCAGAAAGTGGGAGACGGAAACACACGTACCAAATTGTGCAGTGATGTCATAATGAGGAGCGCTTGAAAATTTCACTTGGGTTTAGCTCGTGGAGAACGGAAGTGAGTACAGCTGGCCGTTTCAGACGGATTACATAAGTATGTGCTTAACCGTGGCACATTACATTCATTGGCTTATCAAAAACACAGTTTCCTTGGCAACAGAGCATACCGGTCAGCTTAGCACAGGAAGAGAATTTCGCCTCACACTAAAGAAAAATTCATTTCTGAGAGGTCTGATGCTTCCATCTCAAACTCAAATGATCTAAATGATGTCAAGGTATCTTGCCCCCCCACCCCCATCCCCTGCTGAGCCTGCATCATTTCTCCTTTATGCATCTTATTTGCAGGAGCGTGACTCACTGAGTTAGCTGAGATAGAAATAGAGCAATGGTGCAAGTTAAAAAACCCAGTTGGTAACAGTGGATATTCCACCAAACTTGTTCCAGAACGCTGATTTGCTTTCAAAGTGAGAACAGACTCAGTGTAAAGCTGTGTGAAGAAAAATGCGGCTATTGCCAAGAGATTGTGAGGCAGATGGTCAATCTATAAAAGGGAATGTTGGTGCCCGGAGGAAAATAACTACGGATTGGCAAAGCAGGTACTCGATCAATTCATCAGACATTTCACTTTCCCTCCACCAAGCATGAGGCCAGACTCATCACAGTGAACCTTTCACCTAAAGAAACCTGGAATTTCCAAAAGTTCTCCTCAAACTTCAGAGGGAATCTGGCTGCATTGCAGGTGAGGCGTGTAGCTCGCCGTCGTGCAGCAGATGATGGCGGAGCGGCTCCCAGGATGAGCTGTCCGGACACCCACATACTGTAGAGCAGGTTATGTGAACAGTGTTGCGTCCCCGCGCTCGTCCGTGCACTAACTTTACTGTGTGGGTGAAGCAGCAGTCAGGCAGCGAGAGAGAGAGAAAAAAATCTAACACTGCATATGGTGCACATACTTGAACACCAGCGTGATGAATGCAGGCAACATTTAGGCTTATTTTATTCCTTTTAAAGATGTAAATGCCACCACACCAGCATCCTCTTTAACAGCAATTTTCAGTTTGTGCCGCTGCATATTTCCTTTTTATCTCACTTTTTTAACAACAAGCTCCTGGTTTTCTCTCACACTATTTCAAGATTGTCCTAAAAAAAACCCCAAAAAGCCTCTGAGAGCAGCTCCATGGATGCCTGATAGGCAGCTCAACGGTGGCTGAAAGCATTCGGAGGAGCAGCGTTCCTATCTCTCTCTCTCTGTGTTTTCTTTTTCTCTTTTCTACAACATTTTTATGGTAGTTAAATAATTTTGTTGTGTACACATTGTGTGGAGAATGCCTTTGCTCAGCTCATTACTGCAACACAGCTCCTTTATTTTTCTCTTTTATGACATAGTACACCTAAAATTTCTTTTTATTATGACAGTATTAACTGTAAATTATTTTGCAAAGGCAAATGAAGAAAAGAGCCCAGTAAGACGACTGAGTTGGTTCGCCTTTAGAACGCTGTGCCGTAGCTGTTAGAAGGTTCCGGGTTAGATTCCCAGCCTTCCCGGGTGCGTCCTGGGGTATAGTTTCCTCCCACAGCCCCACATCAAAGTGAGGCTGTGTGTGAGTGACTGGTGTGTGTCCTGGTGAACCATCCAGTGTTTCTGCATCTCACCTAGTGACTGCTGGGTTAGACTCCAGTCCTCCTGGTGAGGAATCAGGTGGCCATAAACGGAGGGATCCTGGTAACTGAGGCGACCTGATGCTGATGTCCAGCTGAAGCTGCTTCTATTCTTTTCATCCTTTTTCTGAAAACGATGGTCCTGAAAGGTCTTGAAAGTTTCAGTCTTTGGCATGTAAATGATTCATGTGCGTTCTCCCTCCTTTTCAACAGCTTATATAATTTTCTGCTTCTTCCTACACTAATTTTTTTCAAGAAAAATAAATAACATCTTCAACGAGAGCGGGAAGACATCACACAAGTGAGATTACATAACATTCGGAATATTAGGGCATATCGGCCTGAGGAGACGCCACAACGTTTATATTTGGTTGCGAGTCTAACAATACCTTTCTGAGTTGGAGGGAGGTGATTTGACGTTAAAGAGATGAGAATAAAGATGAGGTTTACTGTTAAAAAGGTTATTAGCTGGCAAATGTGAACTGTCTGGTGTGTGACCACAGACTTGTGTGTGTATCTTCTGTGCGGCGCAGACGTGCAGTCCACCGTTACACCTCTGCTTAACCTTCCTCCTGCTGTGCTGTCACTCCTTTGACTACCCCTCCTCTCCCCGTCCTCACCCTCGTTCCAGTTCTCTGCTCACACATTTCCACTTCCATATTTTTCCATCCTCTCTGCCTACTTCACCCCTGTAATCCCTCACTGAGTTGCCTCTCCCAGCCTTCCCTTTCTGTTATCTCTCTTTCCCTCCTCTCTGCTTAGGCTCCTTTTCCCCTCCTGCTCTCTGCACACTAGCTTACCTTCTCCCCTCCTCTTCAGCACTTTTGAGGATTCCCGAGCTAGTGCTTCTTCCGATAAATTATAGATTCGACAAGATGTAGTCAAAGTCAGCAGCTCTGTGTGCACTCCAGCGGCTTCACGTATGGTTCCGTGCCCCAACATAAACGCCATCTTTTCTGGAATGTATGAGCGCTCACATTTGTATTTATTTTGCACTCTCAGCTGTTGTAATGGCTCCATACGTGAATATATATGCATGTGAAACTCCAAGCATGAGGCACCGGTGGCTAATGCATCCACAGTTTTCAAAATGGACTAAAGGTAATTCCTCCAAACAGATTTACCCCAGTATTTATTTAGCTCAAACACATTTTTGCCCGTCTTATCAAGTGTCCATTCACCCTTCTATGTGAAATGTGTGCCGTACAGTACGGCGCGCTGTGGGTTCGGATTAGTGATCCAGTGCGGGGCTTCTATGATCTCAGCTCAAGGACACAGGCTTCCATGAGGCTTTTTGTATGCAGCCAGAGAGACACTGATCCTGCCAAGTTGCTCCCAAGGCACAGAGCAAAGACACAGGGCTTGCCCCAGTGCAAGGCTCACACCAAAAAGGCACACTGCAGAGGATCTGCCGTCCAATTAAAAACCACAGCAGAGTCAAGCAGACAGCAGAAATGTGGATGGATGTTCTCGCCCTTCCTAATCTCTCTGTCGACAGTTTGGCTCAAAAGCAGCTCATGAAGGGATGATGCAAATTTCTGCAGCTATACAGATTTTTTTTTTTCCTTTTTAGGGTACACGTTCCATCGCATACCCACGTGTTTCTCCATGTTTCTAGAACGCACACCCACACTATCAGGCGTGCTCACCGCAGGGCATCAAGCGTCAGCTCACACCCCGTGAACCACACCTGCAGTGAGCGGCGGCTTGTGTCAAAACTTGCCGACTTTAATTACACAGGAGGAGGAGGAGGAGGAGAAGGGAGGCTTTCCTTCTGCACTGATGTGCTTTTTCATCAGAGTGGCATTGATTGAGTTTAGGGAATGGCTGCACATTAGCTTCTGTTTCAACATCTCTGCTCACTATCCGTCCAAAGACATTAGTTACACACTTCCACAGTTCCAACGCACGCCTAACCCATAGTCTTTCAAACGCTTTCTCATGCCCACCGCCCCCACCGGCAGTCTTAGCCAGCAAGATGGCTGGTAAGAGCATCTCTTTGTCACAACAGTCTGTCCTCCACTCTCTAGCTATTTGCCCTTCTTTGCTTTTATAGTCGAGTTCAGACAGAACAACAATTAAAACAGTAAACTTTATTTTGAAAATTCCCAGGCTGTGGACTTTGGGATTATTTAGTGCCATGTGTTGATCTACGGAGAAAGCCAGCAGCCGTGAACCACATTTCAGCACATTTCATAACGGCTCACATTTATGGGCCAAACGCTGCAGCACCACCAAAAATGGCATGTCCAGTATCGGCCAAGAGGAGCTAACATGTCAGGCATGACTGGTGGGTACTCAGGGAAGGAAAAACTGTGGCATTAACTGGTTTTGATCTGCTCTTGTCATTAACCATAGAAGCTTCTACTTTTTGGAGTAACTGCACCCTGACAGGTGACCTCTGGTGGCGGTTTTGCTTAACATCGAAATAAGATAAAGCCTGATTATTGAAAGGAAACAGCAAAGATGTAAAATTTTACATTATGCTTTTTAAAATGTGATCTTGTGTTTGATATAGGAAAGTAATATCTTTTCTAGTTTCTCCCTTTTATATACCTTTTGGTTGCTCATCATTTTCTTATTTATTATTTGGGGAATACAATGTTGCTTTCATTTTGTTTATTAAAATAACAGGACCTGCGGCCTCTTTCTGCCCACCAATTCTCCTTCAGTCTCTGCCACTTAGCCTCAGAGTTTTGACCGCCTGTGTTGCTGTCAGTCCAGAAAATGTCCGCGCGACAGGTGACAGACTAGATCTATCAGGTGTTGTTTAGGCTAAAGCGGTTGTGTCATATCACGGTGAGTGAGAAGCATCCTGCTGAAACATGATCCAGAGATGATGCACTGGGAGGAAGACTTTGGCGGTGTTGCAGAGAAGCACAATAGTGAAGGTAATTGAGCTAAATTCATTCATTTGTTACATAAGGAATGTGTTTCCCTGGTGTGTGGTGCAGTTATTATTGATTTATTGAATATCAATTTTCTCTGTGATACGAGCAAAGCGGGGCCACTTTGCTGGACCCCACACTCATGTTGTGGATTAGGACAAGGTTAGAGTTGGGTTAAGGTTAGGATAGGTTAAATAGCTGGGTCATGTTTAATGTCTTTGACGGTTCGGACGAGGTTTGGAAATGTGAGGATGTGTGAGCTGAGGAGTGTGTGGGCTGTGTGTGTAAACTGGGGCTTTAGTGTGCTGGAGAGCTTTAAAGAACACACAACTATCAAATACAGAGAAGTAAAGCGCTGCAGTTCATTGGTCCTGCACAAACTGGTTTGTACAATTATGCAGCCGTGTTTCATGGCGGAACTCAAAGACACCTTGTGGCACGCAGGTAAACTACACCCAGGCCTCCGCAAAACGTTTTCACTGTGGATGTGGTCAGAAATGGGCCATTCCAGAGCAGATGAGCTCAGTAACACTGGGACAGAACTAGAAAGAACGCTAACATTGAAGCTTTGCACTCTCTCTGGTGGCTAACGAGCTGATTTGTATCATTTGCTCTTGTAGTTTTGTGCCACAGGCCTGAACGCCACGTCAGTGCTCATCTGAACATCCGCTTCTGAAGTTTTAATCATTGTGTCCAGCAAGGAGAAGATGATTTTCCAGCACCAGTATTTCCTTCAAACCTGACGATAACGCTTCCGGCTGACGTGTAGGGAATTAGCATTAAAAAGGAAAAGGGAACAGGAGGATGGGAATTGAGATCGTGACTTGTCGCGGTGGCAGAGCGAGAGTTCAGACACGCCGTGCTCACATTTACAACAGCTGCGTAAGAGCAAACACATTTTTGTGTGATTTGTTTGTCTCTAGCTCCGAATCTTCATGTTCCCTCATAGGTGATGTCAGTTGCCTAGCAACCAAGCAATCAGGGCCCGATTGTTGCCATGACAACATGGCAGGGGTATCATCATCATGGAGAGAATAGAGATGAAAGGAGGAACAGAGAGAAAGAGAGGGAGAGAAAGAGAGCCCTGCCAGTGGAGGGTGGTGAGGTAGGAGGATGACCTCTGAGTAGGCGGCAGGAGAGAACCTTCATGAATGCAGAGAAAGGAAAATTAACGGCAGCTAATGTTGCGCAGCGTTTAACACTCCGCTAACAGAAACGGCCTCGTTGCGGATGGAAATGTCACAACCTGCTCCAGTTGTCTTCAGTCACACAGCAAAGGCCATGCAGACGCTGCAGCTCGGGGTCCGAAGGGCCCGGGGCCTGACCTCCACCGGTGTCCTAACCCATCCATCACCCAACAGCAGCCCACTGTAAAACATTTACCCGGTTCACTCTCTGCCTCCGCTCTCTCCTCCACCTCATACCATCACGCAGCTGGACGAGCGGAGCCGCGGCAGAGACAAACGCCTCTTTTTTCTGACGACAGTTGGGAAGCGTGTGAATCAGAGAGGATGCGAATTATGCTAAGTCTCAACGACTGACAACCTCCATTGCGTAAGAGGTGCGTCCGCATACCTCCTTCTTGCTCCGGAGCCCGAGCGAGTGTCTCAAGGCTAAACGGACGGCAGAGACAGCTGTGACCGGTGGACTTGAGAGAAGGTTTCAGTCTTTAGGGAAGATTTAAAAATACCCACAAGCATCGCCCGGAAGCCCCCGCTGCTGACTCTAGCACCCAACACTTACTCTGTGGTGTCACACGTTCATCTGGTATCTTATTCTTTGGATTTTGACGGGACTTCCAGCATGCGAGAAAAGTATTTTATGGTGCCACTTAAACTCAAATGGTTTGGAGGAACAGATGGAAAAGGGAAAAGTAATGATACCATGAAGAACAAATATGTACTAAAGTGATGCGAAGGAAAACAAAGAGCCAAATTCCTAATCATAATAAGCGTGTTAAGAACCTTAATGCCTGAACTGTTTATGTGGAGAAGAGCATTTAAATGACGGGATGGAGAGATGAATGGGTGCGTGTTGGTTAGTTCTCCTTCTCCATCCCTCCCTGCTTCACTCACCAGCAGTGACAAACATATTTTATGAGTCACGGCTGAAGCAGGCAGCCGTCCTCTCTGTTCAGACCCTCTGAAAAGAGGATCCATCTAACATCAACTACCAGGGCTTCCAGGAAAACTCTCCCTCCT
Source organism: Tetraodon nigroviridis (assembly GCA_000180735.1). Lineage (NCBI taxonomy): Eukaryota > Metazoa > Chordata > Actinopteri > Tetraodontiformes > Tetraodontidae > Tetraodon > Tetraodon nigroviridis. The sequence goes on from CAAE01014601.1 coordinate 2,113,088, forward strand.
CATCTGCTGTGACCCCCCTCCCGTCCCCCCTCCGTCTTTTTCTTTTTTATAACTCCCCCCCTGCCATTCTCCAGCCTTCTCTCCCTCTCTCTTTCTCTCTCTCTCTCGGTCTCTCCTCATCCCTCCCCTCCTCTACTGCGGGTGTCTGGAAAGCTGTTTTTCCTCTGTCTCTCGCTCATGAAGGGCTGCACTAAGCTCCCTTCTCTGTGCCCATGTGTGGTAGGTAAATACACCTCTCTGTTCCCATCGTCCTTCTTCCTCCATCTCTCTGTTGCCGCCTCTGTTTTGCATGTTGCTCAAAGTCTGCCTCTCGCTCCGGCAGCCTTATGGGAGGACTGCAGCTACATCTGCGTTTACTGCCTTAAACCCGTTTGCAGTGTCCTCTGTGGCGTCTGAAAATGTTTACCAGCCTTTTGTTTTGTTGTTGTTGTTGTTGTTTAACTCCTGCGTATGCATTGGTGGATTTATTCCAGCTCGCTTGGCGTTACGTATGAACGTGGCCTGGCACGTGTGGGTGTGTATGTGCTGGCGTACTGTATGTCTCATCACACACAGGGAGCGAAACTCCAACAGACTTGTTGATTAAAGCAGCACAGTGAGTGACTGTTACATTCTACTGCAGGCTCAGGTTGCTTTTGCGCCTCCATCTTTGCAGCGAGTCACATGTTTCATTTGATTTTGGGGCATGACGAGGGGAAAAAAGATGACAGATGCTCTTGTGAGGGTGGTCCTTCTGTCTTTAAATCAACGTCATAGTGGGAGTATAGTTTCTGAAGACGGGAATGGGCTGCCTGTTACTCCGCTTTATCATATTGAGCAGACGCTGCTGGAAATGTAAATGCAATTAAGCAGTTTAGCTCACTGTGCAGCAGACTGATGGAGGAATTCATCATGAATGCGGCATTGATGGAGGAAAATCCTGATTTTTACTGATCAGGCATTGAAAATAAAAGTAGTAGAAGGAGTTCAGTTGTCAACCAGAAAACTTTAACATTAATAACAGGCATTTGCCTTCGGGATGCGTCTCACTGCTGACATCAAGTAGATAACGTCGCACTGTTGAAGCCAGCTGACAGAAGTTAATTTCACATTCAGGGAAACACTGCCTGAATCTGTGAGGTCTAACACACCTATCAAGTGGCTTCCAAAGCTAATAACCCATTTATAAATCTGCACTTTGAAGCTCGGCATCACCCTTTGCTGTTTTTATTCTTGTTCTCCATCCCCGCTGGTGCCTCTCACACAGTGACAGTGTACTATCAGTGGAGCATCAATATGATGATGAAAGTTTTCTATCAATTCATGGATGAGCTGCTGTTCTTCTAGTGGTTACCCTCGAGGTCACAATTTGCAAACTAACTAGGCCACAACGTCAGGAAACCTTCACTGTGGCGGGGAATGAATGAATGTGCATAACCAGTGAGGTGATGGTGATGATGATGATGATGATGATGATGATGATGATGATGATGACCCTCTCAAAAGAAAAAAGTCACTTGCCTTTAACTCAGACTCAGCTGATGAAGGTTAAAAAAGCTGATCCCGGTTCACACCAGAGAAGGAGTCAGCAAGGCCTCTAGCTTTTCAATTCTATTTGTTTGACAGTAGGAATAAGCTGCTTGCCTGTCACACTATTCCCTAATGCATGGAATCACAGGTTTTGGAGTTCTGTGCTGGAGTTTTTACAAAACATTCTGACAAGTGATTGAATGACTTTCTCATGGTCTCTCTCAGCGCTTGTGTATAGACTTTGAGGGAGCAGCACTAGTGCTTGTTGATTAATTCATTCCCTACATGCTTCATTGTTGCATTCACTGACTTGTCACCAACAGCAGCTTCTTTACATTTGATCATCTTTTGGTTTGATGACTAACTGCTTTTATCCATCCATCCTGGAGTCTAGGCCAGGTTATCGGTGAGACACACAGTCGCAGTCTGAGGGTCAGTCCAGAGACCCCAAGCGTGCATAATGTTCTACTGTGGGAAGACAATGGGGCCTCACACACCCACACACAGACGTGAGGAGAACCTACAAACACACGTCTCACTGATGACCACAGCTTGAACTGGTCACACAAAGCCCTGACAAGGTTTGCATGGGGTCCCCTTTCCTCCCACATGCAGGCCAGAAAGAATAATGTTATCAGACCAGTGAATAAACTTTTCCACTATGATCCACCAGCCTATGCTTTCTATTGAAGTTCTTTTTATTTTATTTCTTGTTTTTTATTTATTTATTTAATTTCGGTTAAAACGTTGTCAAAGTTAAGTTCCAAACTGTTCATCCTGTGAAAGTACTAAAATTAGGTTTTGGCTAAGAACTGGTTTTTGCTTTTTTACCAATCCACCAGGTTGGCGCTGCCGCCATCTCTACCTGCTGGCACTCGGTGGCTGTGTTTATCGTCTTGGCTGACAAGATCAGTAGCCTGCTGCGCCCGTTTCATGAGCGCCAAACCCATCAGCGGCCGTCTCTTTAGTGAATTTTCTTTAAAGGTGGTTCCAAATATATTAATACATTTTTTTATTTTATTTTTCTTTTGTAATGTAATTTCCAAATTTTCCAAAGCTCACCTGGCAGATCCAGACCAGGAAGTGGTTCCATTAAAGTCATCTAAAAAATATCAATAATAATTAAAACAAAACAAAACCAAACAAAACAAAACAAACTATTCTGAACTATTTGCACTTAGATTTTCATTTATTCGGCAAGTGTTGATAAACTAATAAAGATTGTAGTTCAAAACTGAAGATAAAAGGCTGACTGCTCAATGAAGAATATTGTTTCCAGCTTGTGGCGGTTCTGGAACACAATAGATGAAGTTTGTCAAGGATTTTTGGAGGGATGGAGCTCTGAAGCATCCCTCCTTTGATACTGATGGGGAAGGGAGGGGGTTACGTGCTAATCCTGGGCCTTTTAGGCCTGTTAAAGGTGTATCATGGTCACTGTAGTTCATGCGTAATGCATTACACCGAGTGGTGATGACTTCATTCTGGCATGGTGGATTTACACAGCTGGATGGGTTTGCAAGAGAGCAGCAGGAATATCAAATGAGAAACACTGTGGTTCGCCTGCAGAGCAACCTTTGAGTGCTGCTGTTTCACCTGCAGAGGTGAGGTAAGGCAATGCAAGTCTATAATAAACCACACAGAGTGATGGGAAAACGTAGCAAACACGTGCACCTCGGACATCCTCTGAAGCCAGCATGCTGACAGCGGCGAGAGTGGTGAAAAAGAGAGGAGGATGTGTACATATTTCTGAATAATATTACCGCAAACAATCAATAGAGTGTCCGGCGTGGCTGATTACACAACGTCTTCCTCTAGTATTCAGGGGGAATGTGGAGCAGGTTCTGTTGGTGTGTGAATACTGAAACTCTTGCTTCGGGTGTTT
>CAAE01014601.1:2117157-2172709 GCA_000180735.1 Tetraodon nigroviridis
CACCAGCCTGTAGCACATCAGAAAACACGAACCATGTTGATGATAATTAGACATGTGTCATATTGGCTGGTAATGAGCTCTTGTGTTTCTGGATTAAAACCCCAGCAGAATATTTCAAAAACACATATGATACAAAGCAAAAGCTACACAGTTTACCACAGAAAGAAAGGCCTCTCAGTGACCATTGTGAGAGCAACATGTCATAGAGAGTAGACAGTAAAGTCTGCGCTGACATGGCCTCCCTCCTGCTGTTCTTATACATGTCAGTGCTCAGTGGACTAAAAAATGCATTTCTGCTGTCAAAGCGGGGCTGAGGCATTCTACAAAAACAGGAGAAACAAGGGTAATGGTACCACAAACGCAGAAGAAAAGGTAAAAAAGAAGAGTTTTAGCATTTTTCAATTCTTTTAAAACCTTTCCAGGTTAGTCTGTTGGTGAAATGTGTTGCCTGTATGTTTGTTTAAGGACTGTACATCTAATACTGATCCAAGGCCTTTTTTTAAAAAAAAAATAAAAATGAGCATCTATAAAAAAGGGTTGTGGGTTTGAAAGAATTTAAAAGCTGAGCTGCTGTTCCGCCACTTCTCACACGTTTAATCGATTCCATCCATCTGATCATTCTGAAAGCGCCTCCTCTTTGAATGTGCTGTAAAAGCCATTTCCCCAGCAGTAGCTGGCCTATTTCACACATTGGCATTGATTTCCTAAGATTGTCCCCACGGTCTGGGAGCCCTTCCGTGGAGAGTTCGAATAATGCTGACGTCACCTGGGAACCGTGGGCCCCTCGCCGCAGTCGCTCCTGAGGTGAATGCACAATATTCAAATGGGGCCTACCTGGCTCTCTCACCCCACCCTGTGGGCTCAGCGTGGCAGCACACGATTCAAAACCACCTCAAGCCTCCTGCTCTCCTTTCCCTGAAAGGCCCAGCTTTTAAAATGACAGATTTGATTTTTAAAAATATTATTAGGGACACATTTCATTAGGTTTACCCACAGTAGCAGTGGCATCTCATATTAAATTAGCATCTCATATTAAATTATATTAAATTAGTTCACCTACCCCTACCTGTGTGGGGATGTGTGTGAAGACTGTTGCCCAGTTTCAGAAGAGTTGAAAGCATAAACACACATCATACCTGAATCGCTGTATAACAGGTCTATGTTATTGTTTCCTGAGCTATGGTATTTTCACATTCTCACATTTTGTGTCCGGCAGATTAGAGTTTTGTTCCCAAGGTTCCACCTGAGAGCCCCCAGGCAGCGCCCGGTGCTGTGGAACTGTTCAGCACCGTGGACAGCTCCCGCTGCACTTACCCCCGCTGTCCGACAGGGGGCGCAGCATGCACTCTCCACTGTGGTGTAAGCGGAGTCACAGAGAAAGTAACACACACACGACACACACACACACACACACACGCACACACACACACACACACACACACACCCACACACACACACACAAACCACAGCATAAACCCATCCACCCCCCCACCTAGCACACACAAAACGGTAAACACTACATAGGGGGAAGGAAGAGAGGGGGAGAGAGAAAAAGAGGGAGAGAGAGAGAGAGGGAGAGGGAGAGAGGGGGGGGAAGGGGGAATGAGGGGGGTGTTTTTTGGAAAAATGGTTATATATGGAAAAAAAAAGAAGATAAAAAGTGGATTATAAAATAAAGAGAAGAAAAAGAAGAAGCAGAAGAAGAAGTAAAAGGAAAAAAAAAAGGGAATGAGGAAGAAAAGAAGAAGGACACACACACACACACACACACACACACACACGCACACACACACACACACACACACACACACACACACACACACACACAGGACAGGCGTATATGAGTTCACTGCGCATTTAGCACAAACTTTACGGTTAACACTGTATACGGGGAAGGAAGAGAGGGGGAGAGAGAGAAAGAGGGAGAGAGAGAAAGAGGGAGAGCGAGAGAGCGGTGCTAATTCCGAATGATGCTCTGGTGTTTGGCCAACATGGTTCTGTATGGCAACACAGCGACGCTCCGCCGTGGCTGATCCAATCCCCAGCAGCAGCAGCAGCAGCAGCAGCAGCAGCAGCAGGACTCCGCCACGGTCAGTGCTTCCCTCCTCCTCCTCCTCCTCCTCCGCCACCTCCACCTCCACCTCTCCTGCCTCTGAATGAGTGGAGCGACGGAGCGACGAGCTGCGCTCTTGTGCTGTGTGTTGGCCGTGCGCGTCCGGACTGATGTCTGTGCCTGTCAGGAGTCTGAAGTGTCTCTCGCCGGTCATGTGCCAGTGTAAGGTCATCTGCAGCAACCGGACGCTCTCTCTCATGTTCGGATGCAAGGTAGGTGCGAGAGCCGCGCAGCGCTCGGCTGGGGCAGTTGGAACATACCAGCAGATGTGAAATCGCCCTTTTGAACGATTGCTACTGATTAGTAATCACGTCCACCTCCTGACTCCTGCCCGTTGCTCGTAATGTTGCATTCGTTATCTTTAAATACACCGCGTTTCTCCCCCCCGCAGCCCATTTGGCTGGAAACCGGCGACAGCATCCTTGGCAGGCGTGATTGTGGTTGGAGATTGTGCTTCTTTACCAAAAATGGCCCCTGCGATTGAATGAATGAAGCATTGATCGGAACAGGTCACTCTTAGGGTTAATGATGTGGTTCGGCCATACTAATTAGGTGCAGATTTAGCTTTGCAGCGGTGCCAAGCCTACAGAATGCTGTGCTTATATGACCTTGGACAATTCCCATTTAGCTTCAGGCCACTTGCTGTAAATATCATTCATAATCCGAGATCCAGTTTAAAATCAGGTGACATTTGCACTCTTAGTTATTAATCATAACGCAGATTCCAAATTATAGCTCAGCTAGATGCTAATTTGTTATAGATGCAATGTAACAGATGTAATATACCAGATTTTGCAGTTTCACATCATTGTGATTTAGTTTATATCCCAGATCCACGATCCAGCCACGCTGGTCCACAGCGAAGTCAGAAATAATGGCTGGTCTGAGCGATGCCTTCGCTCAGACAACATTTTTGCTTGAATTACTGTGTAGTTTCTGTCCTGCTGTGATCAATGCTGAGATTTGCCAACACATATAATTGATTCGCGTCCATGCCTCGCCCCCCGCTGCTTGTATCTCCCCGTCCCTAATGTTAAAAAAACATTAACTTTCCTCCTTTCCCAAGCAGGAATATGCAACTCTGTAACACTGGCCCATCAATTCTGAAAGAACTGCCTTCAAAATTTAGGATAAATGTCTAATTTATGCTTTAAACCAACCCAATGACCTGTTCTGCACACAAATGGTCCAGATATCCAGCAGATTCAGGTGCTGCCAAGCAGCTTGTGCCCAGTCTGGTCCAGTCTCACGTCCCAGTAAGGCTGACTGGGGCTGCTATTGGATTACTGACTTTGTGCTCGTCGAGCCGTTGTCTTTGAGAGAGGAAGCACGGCCTCTTAATCATCCTTAGAACCTAACTGATGAGCTCTTTATGTGGCTGGAAGTCTTCCGCTGTGTTTTAACGTGCCTTTTTTTGTGCCTAATCCTCACTGATTCCCTCCCGTTCTGTCACACAGATGGTGTCATTTCAGCCTGTCTTCTTACACTGAAATATGGGTGCTCAGGGAGGTCATGTGATGTTAGCCGTTAGAGATGAAGGAATCAGTGGAAGGAATGACGATGGGGTCGTGGAGTCGTCATCACGCTATCAGGATCAATGTGAATTCAGATGTTTTTCCTGGAAAATGGACAGGAAAATGACCCGCTGCCACTCATTACCAGCCAATCACACGAGCGGGAGTAATGAAGCAGAAGAAGCCAGCAGGTGATACCAGAGCGAAGGACAGCCGGCCTTCCCGTGTGTGAGCCATTAGAGCACATCTCTGCACACGCTGTCTGTATAGCTTCTGCGAGCGCACCTTTCCTCCTATGGATCCGACCTATTTTCTTCTCCTGCTCATATCATTGGGTTTTATAAAAAGAATCTCAGCCATGACAGTCGACTCAGTGTTGCAGCCATAAGTTGATAAACCACTGAACCAGCGTCCATCCGCGGCCACCTCTGCCTTAACGACATCAGCTCACCACCATCACACGCAGCAGGCGGAGCTCTATCAAAGATGTTGGTAATGTTTTATGGTCCTGGCCCTCACTGCTGTGGATCTATTATATACCAGTCGCGTGCTGAAATGGAAGGTAAAGAACTTCCAGTATCGGAGTGGAGAGCAGAGCTTCTGTGTTCCTGAGACTCGCATCGTACTCAGACGGAAAGCCCTGGTTGAGATGTGCGTCTTCAGCCTCTGGCAGGCTCAGTGTGGAGAAGATGGACAGAATCAGGAAGAAACTCAACACTCAGGATCCAGACCGGTTCAGAATTTAAAATGCCCCGAGGACCGTTTGAAAAACAGAGTCCTTTATTTCGTTACATTAAAATCGTCTGAATTTCTCACCATGCCCTGATAAAGTCCCGCCGTCGCCGTGGTGACGCTCTGCACTCCACTGTTTCCCAAAAGCCATTAACTGGGCGGCCTTGACTTTCATTCTCGACACAGGCCCGGGGAGGTGTTAACGCCGCGGCCCCCATCCTCTACGAGCGCAACATATGTGGGAAATGCACGGAGTCAGCAAAAAATGTGTGTGCGTGCATCTGCGCGGAGGGGGGTACCAGCGGGGCTCCGCATGAGGGGCACAAATAAAGCACAACATGAGCAACGAGCCTTGAACGTGTGGCCTGCTCCAGCTCCAGCCATTATTTACCCTTTTTTAAGACCTGACATCTGCAGCCACGGTGGCTCCATTTAAGGACCTGAAGGGATCTGGTGGGATCCTTATGACCCATCCGTGAGGGTCTCATCAATAATGCACATCCAGATCCTCATTAATAACAGCCTACGTGCACATGCTTAAAACCAGAATGTAAGGGGAGGATGTGAAGAGCTGGCTTCTTTTTCCCGTTTTCATATTCTCTGTGTAGCATGAAAACAGCCTTCTGGTGGGGAAATAAGGCACTTAAGGCACATTCTATTTGTTATTTTTAGAGAAGGTCTTAAGTTGGTTAAGACGGTAATGAGCTTCCAGTGTGTCTCACTGAAAGTATTTCTTTAAAAAGTTGTCAGAGGTTCTAGCAGCGAGAGGATTTTCTCCCAGTGGGAGCTGCTGATGGAAGTGATGTGATGCTAAATATGAACCACCTTCACTCTCCTGCTCCACTGATTAACGCCCTTTTTAAAACAAACTGTCTGTTGTTATTGCCTCTAGTTAACACAAGGGCAGATTTAAAATAAAACCGCTTCGGTTCTGAGATCTTGAAATCCAGGGAGGATTCTAGCAGCGAGGCTTTTCGCCCCGCCTGGTTGGAGTCATGCATCTTTAACTCTTCCAGCCGGAGGTAAATGTAAAGCTGCTGTTGTTGCAGCTTGTAGCTACAGGATACGAAAACCTGTATTTGTGCTGTGCTGGAAAAAAGACATTATTTTGAAGTTAGTATTGGCAGATGATGAAAGAATTTTCAGCCTTTGGGGGTCTTAAAGGTTCAGAACGATGCAAAAAACCAAAACTGTACAGTAGTTGTGAGTTGTCCTGATGCTGCAACAGAAAAGAAAGCTTTTCCAAACCACGTGGTTATTGGTTATATTTTATCACTATTGTTATTAGGACTATATTGTTCTCTCCCCACTCGTCCATTATAGGATGAAGTCAGACCATTTAGCAGCTGTGTGTGCTGCTGTGTGCTTCTGGTACTGCTGAATCCATACAATGAGCAGATGCGTTTATCGGAGCGAAAGCAAAAGAAAAAGAGGTGAAAGAGCTTAAATCCTGTGAATGTGCAGCGGGAATTTTCTCCTCGCGGCTGCTGTGACACCGTCACATCAAATGCATTCACAGTCTGTTCCTTGAAAATTATATGCCTGGGAGGTTAATTTTCATTCCATTACCTAACGCACAGCAATTTAAAAGGTTGGTACTTGAATTACAATATCAGATGGTGGTAGATAGTATTTGACATTTGACTCTACATTAAGTCATCTAACCATTAAGGGAAGAGCTTACTTGGTGCACATTTGCTATTATAACAGCCGGCTAAAGACTGTCGACGGCCCAGGCTATTTTTTTTCCACTAAAGGCCTCAAGCGATAACAAAGCCGCAACATTTGATGCAAAGGAAAGCTGGTTTCGCTTGTGTGCCAGGAACAAATGTATTGATCACATTCCAGCTCCTCAAGAGCTGCCTCTGTGTAAAGACCCTGGCCCGGATCAGATGGTTCCTGGGTTCGTGGAACAAATGCCATTGTGGCATTGCTCTGCAGCGATCACGCCATCCTCTGCAAAGACGCTTTGAGTCACATTTTGTGCGTCAATTGTCACATCCCCGACCAGTGGAGCAGAAGGCGACAGAGAGACATGAGTGGTCTGGTGAGAAAGTTAAATGTATAGAGGACAGATTGTCACCACATTCATGTTGCCTCTTGCAAACGTTGTGTAATATTTTACATATACTTCTCTGCCTAATTGGTAATTACGAAGTGCAACCACCAACGTTTTCCTCTGTTCCACTTCCGTGCTGCTCTGTTCTGCTTCTCTCTTTATTTTTTTTTTTCAATTTTACCCTTCCCCCTCATTTTCCCCTCTATCTTCATCTCTGTTTCACTCCCTCTCTTTCTTGCTGTCTCAGTGTAATGTGATCCAGGACTGATGCTGGCAGCCCCAACTGTGGCACTGCAATATCTGCTCCGGTTGCTAGGCAGCCTGTCCGAGTCGGGACTTAATGATGCACCGACTCCGCCCCCCCGGGGTCCGCGCGTCGTAAATAGTAATAAATGGTGACAGGTGCGACCCTCATTGACTATCAGACAAAATTAAAAAGTCAACTCAGATTGTAACAAAGGCAGCGGGACAGTGTGTGTGATCTCCACGGCGATACCGCCCACTTCGGATGAGTTGGTGATGCTAAAAGTACGCGCCGATCTGGTGTCATCGCACCTCGGATGAAGCCTACCGTGTTCGACCAGCACAGTGGGCCGCTGGCAGGCTGCCTGGGTGTGGGATACGGGTAGGACAGGAGTGGGAACCAGCAGGATCTGCTGCAGTGGAGTCACCGTGAGTCACGGCACTTAATGGAGGATGGTTCCCAGAATGAACATCTAAAACCTCCTCTGATGTATTCTTTGCACTGACTGTCACTGATCTCATACGCGTGTGTCTGTTTGTGCATTTCTTTGTTTTTGAAACGGGACTAATGGTGAATTGCTGCTGGGAATTACGCCGTGTTGAAAAGCAGAGTTGGACAAATGACACGACAGTGAAATCTAATCAAATGCTACTTCTGGACAGGTCAATTAGACCAGTAATAATGTTAAATAGGAAATGAGAAATGATTCATTAATAGAGCGTCAGAAGCGGCCTTCACAAACACTGGGACAGGGTGGAATTTAGCATCGAGAACGTTTAAAATCAAGATTGACGTGGGATTAACGCCCTCCTTTCTGTGTGTGTTTCTGCAGAAGTACAGGTACCAGGATGAGGAGACGCCCCCCTTGGAGCACAGCCCAGCACATCTGGCTCCAGGGAAAAGTGCCGAGATGCTTCACATGAGCGACAAGAACCTCGCTGCCATGGAGGCCATCCATGGCTACACACCACACACACACATCTCCCCTGTCAAGGTAGGCTGTGTTCTAACCAAATGGTTCCACTCACTTTTCATCTGACGATGATGTCATTCATCCCATGAAATGACCCTGTACGCTTGTCAGGATGAGCTTTCGGATTCACGTTCTGAGCCAAGCCGCTAACCGAGTTAGGAGGAAATGGCTCCCCAGCACCTCTAAATGTCAGATCAGTCTTACATGTGAAAACAGTAATTTGATATTGCCGTGTAACAGCGTGGAGATCAAGCTCCAAGTGAGAGTTTGAAGAGCGCAATCAGCTGACCCCTCTCGGGATGTGGTCAGACCTTAATGATTGCTCATATATTAGAATGCACAGACGGTGAATTGACTCCAGTTTTGACACTGAAATTGAGTCTCCGACTCTCCCTCGAGCGGAGAGAGAGAATTCTAATGTGCTGGGCTGCAGCACAAAGCTGCCAGTGCTGGGTCGAATACAAATGGAGGCCACGTTTGCATCCCGTCGGAACGAAAGAGCCAGGTTTAATGTGAAACCAGCTAAAAGGATGGCCGCTGGAACTCTGAACACACTGATGTTGGTGACACAGCAAGCACGGGGCTGAGACTGCAGCGATAGCGCTGACATCAGGAGGAACACGAGCAGGGCGGCCTCCCTGGAGAGCACTGAACACACTGTAGGTACAAAGACGAGCAGGTGTAGGCAGTAATGCACGTTCAATAAGCGTCTATCTCATGTTTGCTTGTCACCTAACTGCCTGCTTGACAACAAAGACTTAAGAAAACTGATTTGAATGTGTTCCGGGTACTTGTGTCATGTACCCTGAATTTGGCCGTCCAATAAAATGTTGTCCCACTCTTGAAGAAATAACCTGGAACTTAAGTAAGGTGGGAATGACCCAGTGTCAACCAGTGTTCAATAAGCCATGAACAACACAGAGAGCAAAGAATACAGGCTGGATGTCGTTCTGGGGTGTTTTCATGGTCCGCCCCCACATCCTTCTAACACGTCATTTTTAGAGATATCTGCATCAGTCACATATTTCTAAAACATGGTCCAAGGTTCATTTTTGGCTATTTTTGAGTGTTTTAAAGGTGAAGACCTGGTTGAACACACACACACACACACACACACACACTGCACAAACGTGAAAGTATTAAAAAGGAAATGTTTTCAAAGTTATTAATAATATCCTGTCTGAGTTGGGATTAATATCCTGTTCATTCACACTTGACGACACAAGTCCAACCTCGGTAAACTTTGTGTGTTTCACGGGGCCAAATGTGTGTTTTTACAGCGTCAGAGCTGGTTTCGCCCAACCCGAAAAAACACAAACATGTTTCCATTGCTGTGTTTCATTGATACAACAACAGAGAGAAAGAAACATTCTATAACTTAGACCTATTCTTTCCACCAGAATGAGCCGCTAAGGTGGAGATTCTCATCCATCACAGGAACCTGGAGATCAATAATTGTTCAGCTGATGGGTGAAAAATCTGTCACAAGTGCCTCATGAAGACTGCAGCATTATGAGGGAGCTGATGTTTAGGAGATGTGATGATGGGTTATCACAATATAGAACTCCCACTTTAACAAGCAAACAATGATCTCGTCAAATGTTTCAGATGAACGCTGCCAGTCGCTGGTTTTAATCTGATTTTTTTTTTTTTTAGTGTGTGTGGGTGAGACCATTTCAAACAGAATGCGACTTAGGCTGACCTGAGCTGTAGAAAGCGTGGGCATTCCTCATTTCTGCAGCCAGACATTTCCATTAGGCATTTAAAAACCTGCAGTTTGTCAGTTTACACGGGATTTAAAAGTTCCCAGTTGGTCTCGTACCGGCAATCAAATGAAAGGAAGCGGAACCGAAACGGCAGCAGCAGTAACGTTCCAGCTTCTGGTAGAACAGCGCCCATCTGCCATGCACATGATGATGGAAGCATTAAAAGCTCAACGGTCATTAATCATTTATACCTTCTGACACGGTGATTTCAACACCTCTGGGAGCTCTCAGACAGTGACAAATGTGATGGCTCTAATAATAAAAAAAGGCTTTATTTCCCGTATGTTACAAAGGCTATTGTGTCTGGAACCTTGTGTGGACATTTTGTCTTATCAGAGGGAGCATGTTGATCGTCTTCAGTGCTCTCAAACCACATCTGCTCCATTTTCCTTTCTGTTTTTTTTTACAAAGACTTTTCTTTGTCTCTTAAGATCACTTTAAAGCAAAAGTGGGGACCTAACTTGAAGATACAGTCATAAACGTTATTGATTGGACCATATTTCTCCTGATACACACCAATATTATAACAACTGCTGTGCTATATTATGGTAATGTGTGTGCAATGGGATAGTTTAAAATGTGTGTGTCGTGTGGCTGCAGCTGCTAATGAAGATGACGAGGGTAATGATGATGATGATTTCAGTTTTAGCTGATTTTCCCCCTCATCACAAGCCAACGCTGACACTCCTAAACTGGATTTTTATTTCTTCATTTCTGTATGAAGTGTGTTACTTCAACAGAAACCCTGGACTGCACCAGCTCTTTTGTTTCTGTGTTCACCCTTCCTTTTTTTCTTTACTCACAACCCACCAACTCTCCCCACCCCCAGCCCCATCCCCTCTTTCTGCTTGCATCTCCTTGCTGGCAGCAGATCGCAGGATGGCCTCCTGGAGTTGTGCTAGTTTTAGTTTGCTCCTTTAACAGTGTTGAAGCGTATTATGAGAGGAGGGGGATGATGTGCCCCAGTAGATACCAGAATCAGCATGATTCCAACGCTCAGGTAGTCCTACCTGGGTCAGCAAATGTGTCCCGTCCCCGTACTCATCCTCGTTTAATGATGTGTTTTGGTGCAGCCTTTCCGGTGGGGGATTTTATGTTCTGACACATAAAAATGCTGCACTGCTGCTGTGTTCTAAAACTATAGGCAGTGGCTGCGGTGTTCGGAGGGGACGCTTCAGCAAAATCAATCCTGATAGCTCACATGTGATAAGTCAATTTATGATGATTACTTCAGCTACTTATCGATATCGAACCAGCCATGATTTAGGAAGGCAGGAGTGTGATGTTTTTTAATTGTGCTGTTGTTGTCGTCTGTAAATTATCACAGAAACATGAGTAATTTGAATTATTGATCCAAACAGGCTTTAAAGGCTTGAGCGTCTAATATATTCTGTGTAAAAGTGCAGACCCAAAGCTACTGTGGGCCAAACTGCTTTCAATAGCTGTTTCACAGTGTAATTTCAGTCATGATTCTGGCCCTGATATTTAAATAAGGTAGCACAGCCTACTTGATGGTTACTTGAATGCTGAAGTGTTCTTGGATTTGATTTCTGGGGTTTAGTCAATCTGTGCTGTGTATTGTGAAATGTAGCCTTTCAGTGCTGGGAACCACCTCTGCCTTTGCTGTTTACAGCCTGTGTTGATGTCTACGGACACACTCCAATGTACACCTCCGCTGTTTCCACACTGGTAAGAGTGTAGTTATGCATGCCACCCCGAAAGTCAGCAGTGTCCCCATCCGTCATCCCCGTCTGGTTCTGTGTCCTCATTCACCGCCTTGGCTGGATTTGCCATATCTCAAATTGTGGCCTTTTGTATCAGTCTGTTCAGTCGTCTTTTTTTAAAATTTATTATTTGTGATGGTAAGGTTGAAGGTCGTTGTGGCATCAGTGTATTTGTGCTCATTGTCATTCAAATCCCTGTTTTATTTATGCTCTGTGAATATAGTTGGGCCTGAATACACATGTCCCCTTCAGTTGTTAAAGGTTGTGTTTTGCTCACACACTGAATGTCAGTGTGCCAGTGTGAGTGTTTATTTATTTGTTATAATAAAAGCATAAATAAAAGAGTTAATGCACTTATTATAGCACGAAAGGGTTTATGGAAAATAATAATATATTGTTGTGCAGTTATGCAGTACCACATGTTAACCTGTAGGTGTCACTGTTTTACCGTGCAGAATTTCCCAAAATGGTTCCAGTGATTTTCACAACCCAATTTTATATTCAGTCGGGTTTTATGAATTTAAAACGTATTTTTTTTTAAAATGAAAATTAGCTAAATAGACTAATCTTCTGTCTTTCACAAAGAAGTACATGATGATTGCCTCTACCAAGGACGTTATGTATTAACCTATGTCTGTCGGTCTGTCTGTCTGACTCGGTGTGATTGTTGGCAAAATAATTTGAAAAGTATTAAGTGGAATATGAATCCTGACATTTTGAGGAAATATTGCTGATTTGCCGAGAAATAGATAATACATTTTTTTGTGATTTTTATTTTGCTACATCTATGTCCTTTTTTTTTTTAATTTTCTTGTCCTGGCTGTGCACTGTTCTACGTTGTTGTTCTACATGCAACACACTTACACAGCGGTACTTCATTGTCAGTGTGCATTCATACAGTGTAATGTGAAGTGGGAGTGTGCAGGAATGTGAAGTTGCAGTGTGTGCAGGAACATCTTTGCAGCCAGGGTAGTGTGGTCATCACTAATGTGCCGGTGCCGTCTTCCGTCTGTCTCTTTATTGCTTTAATGGCCTGTGCTCGCCAGTGCCTCTCCAGGCCCCACTGATTTATGGGTGGAATGGTTTCTGGAAGCACTGCGATAGTTTGACAAAGTAAAAGGAGGTCCTTGGGTTATACACATGATTTAACTAAAAGCTACTCTACATATTTTTTCCCCTGAAAACATTTAATATTGATCCAATTTTGCAGAACAATCTATTTCCTGCCCTGTTATTATTTTGCTGTTCCACTAACAGAAGACAAAATATCCAGGTAAACATTCTTACATACGGTACTTTTTCTGGATTTTTAATGAATGTTTCTGCTACCCTTTATCCTTAAGTCCGCCAACTCCTCACCTTTGTCTGGCTGGAATCTGGTTTCTATCTTAATTTTCTCCCCCCTCCTTTACTTTATTTAATAAATGTTTAAATATGTCCCTGCGGCCTGGCTGTAATTACAGTGCAGCAGCGGCTCGTGTCCTTTGGGAAGAAGAAGGGAAGAGACAGGGAGAAAGAGGAGTGTAGGAGCAAAAGGAAAATAGGCATACAAAACGAGGAGGAGAGGGCCGCTCGAGCTGAGTGGCAGGGTGAGACTGATAGAGGGTCTTACAATAGGAAGGAGGGGGAAAATTAGATGTAGGCGAGGGGATTTTATTTAACAGAATGAGGACGTTGGCTGGTGTCTCCTGTCCTTCAACACGTCCGCACATAAATCTGTTGTGTGCTTGACATACACGCATGTTCATGCAGTATGTATAATGTGCATCTCAGTCTTGTTTTGAAGGAAGAGCTTTTGCATATTTTATTCAGGTGAGTGAGAATTCTGTAGCTTTTGCATCATTTATCACAATTAAAGGTTAAAAATAGACGTCTTTTTCTTTCAACTGTTTTGTTGTGGCATTAGCACAAATGTCCTCCCAGCATTAACATTACCATAAATAATTGAGCTCACTTTGAAGGGATATCTGCATCATTACAAAGAAAAAACTCACAACAACCGTGTTCCAAACCTAGAAAGCAGAGCAAATGAAAAAGTTCGGACATGATGCTCCATTTCTTCTGCCATTACTCTGGTGAGGTTTCACCATTGTGAACACTTGACCCCCCCAGCCTCAAGCCCTGCACCCACCCCCACACGAGATGAAGTGCTCCCTGAGACGAGTGCGTCTGAGCTACTTGTCCTTTCAAGTTGAGCAAAAGCAATAATTCCCCGTCCCACCCATCAGCAGCCTCGACACTATAGGGAGAGACAGCCAAGTAATTGCCATCAACTTTCCAGCTCTCTGCTGGTTCTCTGAGAACAGGGGTGGGAGGGGTGCAGCGCAGCCTCCCCACGTCTCCTTGCAGAGCAGGCAGCAGTAGAGGCAAGGCACCACCACTGGAAACAATCCACTGAGGGGATCTATTCGCCGTTTTTTTCCTTTTCAGGACTCCTTTTTTTACTAGGCAGGACCATCTCCTGCTCAGGATTTTGCTCTGTAGCGTTTTTCAGGCTGTGTCAGAACTGTCCTGTACTGTATCTGGATGTATTGAAGGGCCTCTGCCAGGGTCACATTTTTAAATGGAGATAAGCTGAAGGCTCAGTGCTTGGCTCCAACCTGCCATGGCAGGGCTGAGAGCCGACGCCTCCTGTTGCAGTCACGCTTCCCTGGATCCCTGAGAGCAGACGCCTCTGGAGCGTGCTCTCATTCCTGCAGACACACATCTGCTGGGTGCGTAGTCCGCAAAGTGAGGAGTGTCTGATCTGCAACCTGCTTTAGATCCCAACTGTGAGACGAGATGTTTATGTCTGTGTGGTACGCCAAAAAGATGGGCAGTCGCTTCCTCAAAAACGTACGGAAAACCAAGAGATATCGACATCAGAGGATGGTAGGCAAACCTAACCTGTTATGTACGTGTGATTGTTCGTTTGTTTCACCTCAAAAACCTTTAGGGAAATGTAGGTATTTTTAAAGGCTCAAGACTAAAAAAAATAGAAATTATTATTTCAATGCAGGTTAATCTAAGTTCAGCACAGATCATATAAATAGTTTGATATTTTATGCAGTTTTCAGCCTTGCAACTCTTGGAAAACAGGAATATTATATTTATTATGACCATATTGGGTTTTTTTAATTTATGTTTATTGGTAGTATTTAATCACAATTATGTCAAAGCGTGCACGTTCTAGTAGCCAGTGTCACGGTTAATCATGTGATGCTTTTCCCCTGGACACCTCTGCAGCCTCTTTAAAGTGTCTCAGACGTGCGGCTCTGGCTGCTCTAATGCAGCTGCTGCTCGGTGTCCAGGCCAGCACGCAGAACCCCCCCTCTGGTGTTCTGGTCCTAATCTCACAAAGGCAGAAGCAATGCAAAGCAGATTCACTTCTGCCCACGGAGACTCAGATAGAACACTTCCTGGGATGTGGCCTGTGCACGTGCGCAGGTGTGACCAGGTCACCTGTCCTGACCGTGTGAAGCCACCTCCTCCTGCTAAATTGCCGGCATTTAATTGAGATGAATGATCCAAAGTAAAAACCTGTTCTCCGTTTCTGCAGCTCGGTTTGTTGCCTCAGCAAACAAACAGCCCAATATTGATTTTTTTTTTTCCCTCGTCATTATTACAGACCATTTTAGAATCTGGAAATGTAGGTAATTAGAATTCAGGATAAATCCAATTATCTGAGCATCGGCTGCACTGTCACTAAATATTCTTTATGTAGCACTTTGGCTCAGCTCCATGAAAAAAGAAGTGGATTGTGTAGGGGACAAAATAAAAGTAATTTGGCAAAAGAACCCAAACACTATATATCTGACAGCCACAACGTGCAGGAAGACATGGTCCTGTCAAAACTCCTGCAGGGAAACTGCCAACACAGGACTTCCTGTCTGCTCTCTATACTCATTAAATCCGTCTCCAGAGAAGGGTGAATTTGACAGAATGGGCAGGCGGGAAACAGTTATTCCTCTGAAAAAAGGTAATATGAGGAGGCTGGAATTAAAAGCACCACGTTAAAGTATTTGCACATATTCAATGCGGCAAGTTTGTGGAGAACACCCTTGATGAATGGAACGAGCTGGCCTTTGTGTTACTCCTGGACTGGAATTGAGTGATGCACAGAAAGCAGATGCCAGTGTGCACAGTAAATCACCACACGGCCATTTATCTTCATTAGCTGCCGTAATTGGACCAGTAGCTTCACCAACACACCAATAAAACCGCTGAGAGTTTATAGAAGTCATCGCCGTGGGAGGACGGGAACAAATGGACCTGCAGCAGCGCTCTCCATCCTGTTTAGCAGTCTGAGAACCGTGGCAACGTGGGAACATTGTTACACCTGAAATGGCGATCGGTCTTGGCTATGGCTGCATGCTTGAGGGTTATGTACTCAGAGCTCATCCGGGAGCTGCTCGTCGCTGAGTTTCTGTCATTATTTCTGAATAAGATGTCCTCTCTTCCTCCATATTCTCCTCCAGGGAAACACTCCTCCTGTGGTGGTGAACACCGACACACTCGACGGATCCCCATACGTAAGGATGAGGTCTAATCTTGTCTTTACTGTGTGATTGTGTTACCAGAGAGCTTGAGAAGCAGCCTCTGTGTTCAGCCTGTTTTATCAGTGCTTCCAGTCATTTCTCCTCATCCAGGTTGGGACGTGCTCATTGTTTGAATCTGCACGATAACAGTAATTGCACCGACTTCCTCTAATTAAAACGACGTTTGTCTCCTTGATGCACCTTTGATGACAAAGACGGACTTATTCCTCCGCAAAGTTCTTTAAAGACAGCAGCTTTAAAATGAAAGCAGCGTGTTATCGTTCATTTTTTTGAATTCTAGAAAAGGAGGTTTTTTAGACAAAAGCTTCCAGCCGCATCTTTTCTGCTCATCAGAGCACCAAGAAAAGTTGTTTTTTAGGTCAGCACCACTTTTTTGAAAGTGCTCTTCCTCGGGGACTTCCTGATACCCAGTAACAGCCTACAGCATGTATTCATAAATTAGACGAGATGAAGACGAAGCTGTTATTAACGGACTCTTTTTTCCGACAGGTGAACGGGACGGAGGGGGAAATTGAATACGAGGAGATCACGCTGGAGAGAGTGAGCCGCTCACGTCTGCATTTCTGACGCGTTCGTTAGTGGTGCTGCGGCCGCCCTCCGCAGCCACAGTGACCCAGATGATGGTTTCTGCTCCTGCAGGGTAACTCTGGCCTCGGCTTCAGCATAGCAGGAGGAACCGACAACCCTCACGTGGGCGATGACCCCAGCATCTTCATCACCAAAATCATACCTGGAGGAGCTGCAGCTCAGGACGGACGGCTGAGGTGAAGCAGCGCGTCAGACGTACACATGCATCCAGCTCTCCAGCGCTATAACTGGAAGCCCTGCGGCACAAACTCCACCCTTAGATTTCCCTTCCAAACAGTTTGTTCAGTTTAATAGGAATAGATCCTCCTTTTGCAACCTAAAGTGTCTGGAACAAGCTGATGAAGACGCAGAAGAAAAAGATCAAGTCATTAATAGTTTAATCTGTATACTGTAGAAAAATGCAAAAATGTATCCAGAGAGCCACGTTTTATCCTAAAAGGGTTTTATTCTTTTTTCTACACAGCTACAGAAATTCTTTATTTATGAGAAACAATCATTTTATTATTGTGGTCACAACATCTGAGAAGAGTAATAAATTGTTAATAAATTGAGCAGCAACATAAAACAAATGCAAACGGGGCGTAGAAGGGCCTTCCCCACTCTCACGGCTCCAGCTGTTGGAGCTCTTGCAGCCCACAGAAATGATTCCAGTCCTACAAGGTTTTGTTCACTGTGTGTAATTACCATAAAATCGATTTTAAACACATGACTGAAATAAGGATAAGGAGAGTTTTTAATCCCTCGGAGGAAGAATGTGTGCGTCTGAAAATAGCTTTTTATAGAAGTCAGATTTCTTGAAAGAAGCCATCTTCTGCACGCCGGCTGCCACTTTACATGAGGCCTCCTCGGCGTGGGGATCAGATAACATAAAGGCTGATTCTAGCACAGCCGGTCCTGAAGCTGCAGATCAATAGGAGGAGCTTTCTCCACTCTTTAATATTGTATACCGCCAGGAAAGAGAGGTCAGATGTCTTTTGTGAAACCGGAACCTAGACACAGGCCACCTTTGACCTGATTGGGTGGAGGATTTCACCTGATGTCCTTTTCAAAAACTGTATTTTTGTGTTCTCAGTGTGAACGACTGCATCCTATTTGTCAACGATGTTGACGTGAGGGAGGTGACGCACAGCCAGGCCGTGGAAGCTCTGAAGGAGGCAGGTGCTATCGTCCGCCTCTATGTCCTCCGCAGGAAACCTGCTGCGGAGAAGGTCACAGAGATCAAACTCATCAAAGGGCCCAAAGGTAAGCCGAGGCGCAGGTTGGCCTGAAAGCGTCGCTGTATTTAAGTGGGGGGCGGGGTGAGATTCATACCCAGTTAAGCTCTGCTCTCTGAATCTAGCCGCTCTGCTCACCTGTGCTCATGCCTGTGTGTGCTGCTCTGTTGTCTTAGGCTTAGGTTTCAGCATTGCTGGAGGTGTGGGAAACCAGCACATACCAGGAGATAACAGCATCTATGTCACCAAAATAATAGAAGGCGGGGCGGCCCATAAAGATGGGCGTCTTCAAATCGGGGACAAGATCTTAGCGGTTGGTCACGCATCTGAACAAACACCTAGGTTTATTTCCACACTAACACACATCACTGATGGCCACGGACCATCCACCACCCCCACCCCGTGATCGCTCTCCTGCTTTCTCTCTCTCACCTTTTATTCAGAATCTCACAAACACATAAAAACACACATTTCTATTTATAGGAATCCCTAATGTATGAAGTGCTAAGCTAAATCATAGCTGCAATCCTTTCATTCGCATGTTAATGTTGGAAGGCGCACGTACAGAAGTCGTAGTGAGCAACAGCGCCGCCTGCTGGAGAACAGAAAGACTTCAGCGCTGCCGCTAAAACGACTCCAGAACCTTAAAATGGTGCTTGCTGTCGTTACTTGTATCATGTCCTAATTCAACTTCTGCAGTGCGGGTGTGTCTAAAAGGATGAATTCTGTCAGTGAATTTAAGCTTGTCTCTTATTTCAACTGTGGAAATATTTGTTTGGAAGCTATAGATCCTCTATTCCCCCTTTCAGGTGAACAATGTGTGTTTGGAGGATGTGATGCATGAGGATGCAGTGGGGGCTCTGAAAAACACAGCAGAGGTGGTGTACCTCAGGGTGGCCAAGCCCAACAACCTGTTTCTGACCAACTCCTACAACCCCCCAGACCTCACCAGCAGTAAGCATAAAACGTGCACCGTGTGATTAACTGAGATTCATTGATTCCATTTTGATGTCTTGATTAACAATTGATTAGAATATTTTTCTCTATAAGATCAGCTCCTGTAGTGGAGCATGTAGCTGCTATAATGATAACTCATCAATAAACAATGATAAGAATGTTGAATGAGTATATCCCTGTATGATCTCTGCCTAATGCATTATACCCATTTAGGTCTGGTGTCTATGTTTCCAGCATATTCCCATATGGATACTGAACTCAGCCATCCCAATTATCTTGGGTCAGATTACCCACAGGCCCTCACTCCCACCTCACCCAGTCGATTTTCTCCCGTTTTGCACGGTATGATGGGAGATGATGACATCCCCAGGTGAGCGCCGATATGCGTGTTGAATTATTACCGGTACTCATAACCAGACGGATGTAACCATACTCTACTTTGCTATATTTGCAGGGAGCCTCGTAGAGTTTTGATTCACAGAGGCACAACAGGCCTGGGATTTAACATCGTTGGAGGGGAGGATGGGGAGGGGATCTTCATCTCTTTTATCCTGGCAGGGGGGCCGGCTGACCTCAGCGGAGAGCTGCACAAGGGCGACCAGATCCTCAGTGTAAGGATCTCTTTGGGTCTTGTTTTTACTCACATCTTATCGCAGCAGTACTGCAAATATTAACAGTGAGGAGGCGTCTGTGCGTCCCAGGTGAATGGCGTGGACCTGCGTATGGCCACGCATGAACAAGCAGCTGCAGCCCTGAAGAACGCCGGCCAGACTGTGACCATCATCGCTCAGTACCGACCTGATGGTGAGAGGCCCAGCTGCTCGAACCAACATCTGGTTTTTCATCCCTGAAAATGTTGCTGATTTGTCCTTATGTGAGTTTTTTTTTTTTTTTTAATGTCTTAGAGTACAGCCGGTTTGAGGCTAAGATCCACGACTTGAGGGAGCAGCTGATGAACAGCAGTATGGGCTCTGGAACCACAACGCTCAGGAGCAACCCAAAGAGAGGCTTCTATATCAGGTCTCACATGACAATTAGAAACAGGGTATAAATATTCTATGAAACTTGAACTCTGTTCAGAAGTACAGCGTGTGCTTGGGGCTCCCCCTGGTGTCTAAAAGCAACCGTGCATCAATAATAGACAGGCAGGAGTTTCGAAGGCTCCTCCATTAATTATTATGCTCCATTGTTCCATATTTCATCAGGGCTCTTTTCGACTATGACAAGACTGCAGACTGCGGCTTCTTGAGTCAGGCACTGGGCTTTAAATTTGGAGATGTCCTGCACGTGCTGGACTGTGGCGACGAAGAGTGGTGGCAAG
The DNA here is from genome assembly GCA_000180735.1 of Tetraodon nigroviridis. NCBI lineage: Eukaryota > Metazoa > Chordata > Actinopteri > Tetraodontiformes > Tetraodontidae > Tetraodon > Tetraodon nigroviridis. The sequence continues at coordinate 2,136,901 of CAAE01014601.1, forward strand.
CCCGCAAGGTCAGCCCCCAGAACGAAGCTGAGGAGGTGGGCTTCATCCCCAGTAAGCACAGGTCAGACGCACTGTGAGTGACGGGTCCCTTTTCACACTCAAAAACTGCTCAATTGAACTTTTAATTGCCGGCATAACCTCTTCTCTCCTGTTCTTCTTCTCTACAGGGTGGAGAGAAAAGAGTGGTCTCGTGGTAACACCAAAGAGAGGGTAGGTACCCTCAGCCGGGGCGGCTCCCTCCCAGTGTTCCACATGTGTAAATCTCTGCTGCTCTTTCTGTTGCAGGATCACGGCCGGGACACTTTGAGCACTCAAGGTAATTAGAATCGCACCTAAATGTACTATTGACGTTTTAAACAAGTGTTTACACGTGCTGCTGACCTCGGCTGGTCAAACACAGTGTTGATTTACCGACCTCCTCTCTTTCTGAGCCAGCCAACGAGGGCTGCTGGGGAGCAGCATAGATAGGAACCCACAACCAGCTAAACTACAGCTGAACCTGAAGAAGAGCCGTCATTTTTATTTTCCCCAAACCCCTCGTTAAAAAAAGAAAGCACAGAGGCATCTTTCATATTTTTAGCCGATGCACTTGTGGCATTGACAACATGTCAGATGCAGCACACACGCATGCAGAGCAAAAACCCAAATGTCATTTATCATTGAAAACCACGGTTGACTGAGAGCTTCTGTGTTTGTCAGGAGGGAGGGATAAAAGCTCACACAGTTACGAGACGGTAACCCAAGTGGAAGGTAGGACAGTAGAGACGTGTTTATTGAGCTCAGTTTCTGGATTCCTTTTACTGACGGGTCTCTCGTCCCTTCCTGAAGTTCATTATGCCAGACCCATCATCATCCTGGGTCCTGTCAAAGACAGGATCAACGACGACCTGTTGTCCGAGTTCCCCGATAAGTTTGGATCTTGTGTCCCACGTAAGTAAACAAGGTGTCAGTAACACATAAAGAGCTTTCCCTGTGTTTTATTTTTAAAAAGGCCCCAGTTAACAATGACCCAGTAGAAACTGAAACTGGTGTGAGCGCTTGCACAGCCGTTTCCTTCTTTTTCTGACAGACACCACGCGGCCCAAACGGGAATATGAGGTGGATGGGCGGGACTATCATTTTGTGTCGTCACGGGAACAGATGGAGAAAGACATCCAGAGCCACCGGTTCATCGAGGCGGGCCAGTACAACAGCCACCTGTACGGCACCAGCGTCCAGAGCGTCCGCGAGGTGGCCGAGCAGGTGCCTCACACACACTCGCTGACAGCCTTCCACCCGGCCACCTCACTGGTTTTTATTTTTGGGTTTTTTTAGCTTCTTCCGCAGGAATACTACATTTTTTTTAAAGAACAAATTAGAAGAGCAAAGAATAGTTATTAGGCCTTTCATTATAACCAGAGAGACGTTTTCATCACTTTCTAGCTCAGGGATTCAAGCCCATCCTCATGCATATTTTAGGTGTGTTTGTGAACAGTTTCAGTCATCCTCAGTCTTTCCTTCCCCGTGCACGTGCAGCAGGGGAAACACTGCATTCTAGACGTGTCGGCCAACGCTGTGCGAAGACTACAAGCGGCCCAGCTTCATCCCATCGCCATATTTGTGCGGCCCAAGTCACTGGAGAACGTCCTGTGAGTAGCGCTGCACAAATACGGCCACGCTGAAACACGTGCTGAAATCATCGGATCTGATGAAGATTTCGTGCCTGACAGGGAGATCAACACGCGTCTGACTGAGGAGCAGGCCAGGAAAGGAATGGACCGAGCCCTTAAACTAGAACAAGACTTCCTGGAGTGTTTCTCAGGTAGAAGGACCCCCGTTTTCCAGGGGGATTTCCTCACGAATGCCTCCCTGACTGTAGGTTTGATGTGTGATATCTGAAACCAATGTTGGATTTGCTGTCTGCCCACAGCTGTCGTGGAAGGCGAAAGCTTCGAGGAGGTCTACCACAAGGTAAAGAAAGTGATCGAAGAGCAATCGGGGCCTTACATCTGGATCCCCACACGGGAGAGGCTGTGATGCTGCGCCCGCAAGACCCCACCACCTTCACGAGCACCGCCCCGTACCGCCATTCACTCTCACCAAGCCGGCCTCGCCCGCCTGCCCGCCGGTCCGCCGGCAAAGCCAGGTCGGGGCCGTCAGCGAGAAAGACAGAGAGGCAAAGACCAAGACCAAAAAGAGACTCTGACACAGGAACCAACAGGGTGACGGGTAATTCCACTTTAAGAAAGAACCTTATGTTGACATTTTCTGCTCACACACGTCTTGGACAGCTCTAAATACAGCTGTGGCTGCATCACACATGTCCCAAACTCAGCCTATTTAGTGCTGCCGAAGCTCTCCGAGCGGAGTCCGTTTCCCCCCAGGCCAGGTGCAGTTTCCCAGACGTGGTTGCTGCCTGATTTCTGATACTTTCTGGTGTGAAAACCACAGTGTTTGGAGTTACTGGACGTATGTGAAAACCCAGGTCTGAACAGGGTGTGAACAACAGCAGAGGGCCACCCAATAGGGCCCCTCACCTCAAGCCCCTACTGGTCATTGCTACCGGCCCCTCTTTTTGTACATCACTTCCAGGCTTTCTCTGCTCAGCCTTCTCCTCCTGTCTGCTCTGCCTTGTTCCCTAACAGGAAATGAGAAGGATCGAGAACAGAGCGCCCAGTTTATTCCCAGTCCCTCTCCCACCAGGAGTCTGCTCTCCACTGACTCCTGTTTTGTTTTTGTTTTTTTGTGGTGAATCTTCACTTTCTTTTTGAGCGTGAACTCAAAACTAAAACCTCAGTGACCAAAACGGCGTCTGCTTAATTACTCCATGTTAAGTATTGCGAAAACATTATTTATAGGCAGTTCAAATTATTATCAAAATGAAAATTTGTGCATGCATCCTGAGAAACAATTTAGACAAAAACCAATGGAAAGTCTGACCAAAAAATAAAAGAAAAAGAAAAGTTGAGGGGCAGGGTGAGACCGTCTCTGCCACATCACAGTGGAGGAGGCTAAAGCATGCTTCACAGAGGAAGATGAGAGGAAGACACTCAAAGACAGTAGAGAGAGCACAGTTTATCCTTTGTTTTCTCTCTCTCTCTCTCTCTCACACACACACACATAGACACACAGACACACACACAGACCTAATATTGGCTGTATCCTAGCACACTCCCTTCCTGGGGGTGTGGGCTGTTCTGACCTGCTAGTCAGATTCCAGGATGAATGTTTTCTCTCCAGGCACAGGCAGCAGAGCCATTCGCTTCTCCCCGTCATGGCCGACTCTTCCAGAAAGAATCCCTCAGCTGTGTCCCGTAGCTGCTGTAGAAGCCACGGTGTGTGTGGCTGTCTCTGTGGGTGTGGAATCTCCTCTGTGTGGGAGGAAGTCTTCTTTTAGTCTCTCTCTTCCACTTTTTTCAGCTTCTCTCTCTTAGTGTCAACACAAATTTAAAGTGAAATCATGTATAACAAATAAAGGCCTATATAAATATATAATAAATATAAATATATATATATATATATATATATGTTTTTTATGAATTTCTAAGAGACTAAGTCTGTAAAGCTTGACATCTCCAAAAGATATTCCATCGATTCTTTCAGAAGTACGGTAGTGTGAATTGGTTGTCGAGTTTACTCACATCCCCATTATATTGCTGCAAAAATCTGATTTTTTTTATTTATTTATTTTACCAAAAATAACTGAACCTATTAAGTGGATTTAACACAGTCGTCACGTCAGAACTGACAAAGTTGACAAAGTTGTGGGGGGTGAACGCAAACTGCAACATGTGTAGAATGCAGCTGTGTGTGTCGGTGCGTGTGTGAGTGAGTGAGCGAGACCGGAGCGTGTTATATATGAAATATAAATGATCTTATAAGGACATATCTCTCCTTTATAACATCCACTGGTGGTTATAATGTATAATGCATCAACGGGTGTTAAAGATGTAGTGCAATACTGCTACAATGTTATGCAAAGCAGATGGTTTATTGTATGTCAAAGGTTGAATATATATATATATAAATATATATATATACACGTTTGCACTGATGGCATATTTATGCTACAGGTACCAGCAGGGCAAGGACGGCAGGTATAAACAGAGGGACTCCCTGGTTTTTATGAGCATGTGTTTGTATTTAATTTGTCCTGATTTGTAAGCGTGAAGGTGGGATCAATTGATGGAAGTGACCATTCATATTTATCGTTCCTTTTTTTCGGCTCACTTGCTTCTCTCAGCTCTTTGGTGGAACAGCTGAAGCTCACGAGTGAGGGTTATCAATTTCTGTTCTTGCTATTAAGTCTGTATATTTTTTTTGTATTTTGTTTTGATTATTTATGTTTTTTCCCATACTCAGAGCTTTTTGAGTCTGAGGCCAGAAGTGTTGTAAATATAGGTGAGATGTTGAACACTGCTTGGCTTTCTGTTTGGCCGAGCGCTCTGCAGGAATGATGAGGTACAGAGTTCATCAGGCCAACTGGACACTACACACACACACACACACGCACACACACACACACACACACACACACACACACACACATACCAGCACATCCACACATCATTTACACGTGGAAGGATTCATCTAAACAACATGTGATCCATGAATGGAATATGTTTTTAGTTTATTTCTTTGGAGGATCAATGTATTTCTCAGTATCTCTCAGCCATTCATATCATAGTGTGATATTCCTTATAAATTATATGACTTTTTACAAAAAAAAGACTGACTTACCAAGTTACAACAGAGTCAACCGATGCAGAAGAATATATTTAACTGACAATATCACGCAAAATAAAATGTTCCAGTTCAGTGAAGCGCTTGTTGTAAATTAGCTATAAAATAATAAAACTAATTTAAAAATGCTTTCTGAGAACTGAGTGCGTGGCCTGGTTTTTTGTCCTCACATCAGCGCTGTTGTGCCAGTGGTGAGAGTGAGGTTGTTGTGAGCCTGGACGGCCAGTAGGTGGCGCCCTGTGCCCATGATGGGCCTTGTTTCTGCAGGGCTGCGTTTTTGCCTTCTAAGCGCCCATTTCATCTTGAGAAAAACACACAGTAAGAACTATTTTCCAGCTAGGCTGCTTTCTGTGAGTGTCGGCCAGTAACACCTCTGTGGATACTGGTATCTGACCAAACCACCTGTTTGAACAGAGCGATGCATTTGCAAAGACCTCAAGGTTCCACGAAGCAAAACATGACAAGCCGGGTTCTTTTGCCCCTCTTCAGCCACATGCCACGCCAATCCTTAAACACCAAGCGCCCCTGGTGCCACACACAGTTTAGTGTGTCAGGCAGGATTTTGGAGAATGTCTCTAAATGAACAACATTAATAAAACCATTTATTTCTCCCTCTCAAAGTAAGGGCAGAGATGTAAATGCATCGAGTAAACCCTTCTAAAATATTTATCTTTGTTTTCCCACCTATGCTGGATAAAGAAGGGTGAATGAGTCACAGCTGAACGATGGAGTGCCTGGTCCCGACTCTATTAACAACCGAAAGTTAGAGAATGCAGAGTTCACCGGAAAGGAGAGGGCCCATTAATCAAAGGTCGTAAACAGGATTTATACCTGCAGACTGGTGCGTATCAAAGGTCTTGAAGTGGTCGTTTCTGCCGGCCACGGCTGCTCTCGGTCTCCTATGAACCATAAACAGGCTTCTCCCCCCCTCCGTGTGCAGTGTGGCAGGCAGCTACCCACAAGCTGCTGGGAGGAAGTGCAGTTGGACGGGAGAGTACGGCAGATGTCTGAGTGATGGGCTGCTGAAAGAGAAAATGTGCCAAGGTAACGCCGCTACTTCAGGATCAGAGCCTGAAATTCCTTTTGATAAAGCAGAGGAGTGTTGAATGGCTTCATGATTTGGGAAGTCTCGAGATGAATGTCACAGATGTCCGTGCAATTATGTCTCGTTTTGCTGCCAGTCTCCCTTTTTTTTTTGTTTTGTTTCGTTTTTTCTGGTGGTTTTTGACAATGGGACGTCAGCAAGCAGAACATGTTCAAACACCATCGGCTGAACAGTCCGTGTGCAGGTTCTGCGTCTGGTTCTGCTGCTGATGAAGGCTGGGCTCGGATGAAAGGGCAGCTGACATCTGGGGCTTGTCGGGGACGGAAGGACTCCACTCGACTGAGAGTTACCTCAAAGCAGCCTCAGAACCGCTGCTGCACCTCAGCGCAGAAACCTGGCAAAGCATTTCAGGACAACCTCTGCGTGTGTGTGTGTGTGTGTGTGTGTGTGTGGAGGCAGCTGAGGAAAAGAACAGCATGTTGAAATCATAAAGTGTTCCTGTAAATGCGATGGGATGTCAGCCGTGCATCTGCAGTATTTCTTTGGTCAGAGTGAGGATTCTCTCTGGTCCAAGATGACCTCACAGCAGAGGCTTGTACCTTGTTTATATAAACATCTTTGGGCATTCACGGTGGGCGGCCATCATCATTGATTGCACAGGCTACACCCTGCAGTTGAGGATCAAACAGATGACATTTCCATGTTAATATTCCATTATTCATTTTGGCCGGCTGCGTCAGGCAACTGCTGTTTCTTCAGCCCCTCTCGGTCGTCCTCCATCCTCAGTTCCCAGCTGGCACCAGTCAAGCTGTTTCTTCTGCTAATCTCTTGTTTATCTTGAGTAAATCTGGATGAAGTCATTTATGGTGCTTCACAGCAGTGTTTTCAGATCTGATGCTGAGATGGTCTGTAGATGTCGTTTAATGGCGCCTGACCTGTCGGGGTTTAGAAACCACGATACGACAACAACAACTCCCAACATTATACTGGATTAACCCAAAGCAAACAGTTCAAACTGAACAATAGGTCAGCGCTTCCTGCAGGCTACTGAGCCCAGGACACCCTGGAGAAGGCTGTCTGTGTAATCACTGGCAAAATCAAACACCTACAGCTCAAATCTCTCCAACAGGCATTTGTGATATAAGAACAACTAAAAATGTCACAAACAATATGAGGGATTTTTTCCCCCACCTAAAATAAAGGGGATGTTGGGATTTCTTCTTTCACTGCCACCACCAGAGACACAAGGCGCCGCAAATCTTTGGTCTGCTCTCAGCATTTTCTTCTCAGATTGGCCCAAATGTAAAAGCTACATTTCCTACATCTCACAGGCTTTCAACAAAATGTGACAATCAGTGAAACTGGGACGGCATTCAGGTGTCTGATTACACAGCCTCAACAGGAAGAAGCACAGTGTGTGCCAACAGCTGACAAATAGCCTCCTTCTCAGGCGTTGATATGTAGCCCCTTTGAACAAATCTCCTCTGTCTTTTACTCAAGGGCTTCCTCAAGTTATAGACCAAGTGTGAAGATGAAGAATAGAACCTCCCAAGAACATTTTTCAGGCTTATTTCAGAATTAATTCCTGCAGGAGTCTATCTAACTTGTCATTGCCGGAAGTGGACGTCTAATAAAAGGCAATAATGGGAAATTCATTGTACTGCACAGAGTCAACGTGGAATCGAATACCCTTAAATATCTTATGCGTGCCATTTTGAGTTTCTAACATTTGAATAAAAGAACAGAAATGACATTCGTTGCAGGAACCAAGCAACAGGCTAGTTTAGAGAGTCTGGATGAAATTACTTATTCTCTCACATCTCGTAAATGTCTTTCGAGAATGTTGTCCATTTTTACACGGATTTTTCCAGGGCCCACAGGCATATCTATAGTAGAGAATATTTAGCTCCCTGGATAATAAAACAGGCCAAGTGATTTCTGAATCCAAAGATGTTTGCAGTCTCACTGCTGCACAAATCAGAGGGCGCCCTGGCCTTGTTAGTCAGCTGGACTTGCTAATGCCTTATTTGTGTTTTTGTCACATGAACCTAAAATTTGCATTTTCCCTTATTTATGCCAACATCTCTCCCAGATCTTCTTCAAACGCGATTCTGTTCGGCTCCCCTTGTGGGAAACTCTTTAATTAAACAAGAAAATAGGCTGTGCAGCAACGCTGATGTAATGAATCGGTAATGTCACAGCTCTCATTAAAGCATGCAGTGTTCGTGTTACTATTGCAGAAAATGGGTGTATAAGTGTGATAGCTGTCAGAGTACATGCCTTATTTTTTAAAAAAATAAAAGCTCTGCAAACACTGCAAAAAATTATGATAAAACCTTTTTAATACAAGCCATGCTAGTTAAGCAAAATGTGTATTTCTTATCAGTCTGCACAGAAACTGTAAAAAAGGCCCACGCACGCAAGACTGCATGTGGGGAGGTGATGTCCTCGGTTGTGCATTTTTCACAGTTGTTTGACCTCAGTGGAATATTGCTGCTGAGGCTGTTCTGCCTTGGAGAACTTTGGTTATTGCTTTAGTGGAAATTAAAGCTTTACCTTAGTCTACAAGTCCACATTAAAGCAGTCTGAGGGAGTATTTAAAAAAAAACAAAAAACTTTGTCTATTCTGTTAGGACATTATTAGAAGACGCCTTAAGAATCTGGTTAATGTTTTACTGAAACTTCCAGCCTGAATCTTAAAATGAAAAACAATTTTTAAAAGATATCTACGAAGCAACATGACAGTACTTACAAAACACCCGCGTCAGAGTTGAAGAGAGACACAACCGGAAGAGTACAATCATCCTGTCACAGTAAGAGTAGAGCCGCGACGAACACAAATTTTGAAGTCCGCAATATTTCAAGTATTCTGCCCGAAAAAGTGGTAGAGTCAATTAGATTTTAGAGTAATAAAATATTGGTCTCTAAGTAACCGTATACATATACATATGCAAAAATCAAACTAAATATAATCTTTTTTATTCGGGGTACGCCGCGACGTCGTTTCTATTGTGCGTTTTAATGTGAAGGCTTTCTCCGGAATCGCCGTGTCTTTTCTCGGCCCTTGACTGTGCGGTGGAGGAACCGGCCTGGGCGGAGTTGGCTGGTTCCATTCCGCTGCGCGTCTGACGCGGGCATGAAAACCCCGCTGACCAGCTTTTCCAGACACTTTGGTGCACAACTTTTGATATCCGCCGCGCGACCAACCCGCAGCCTTACCCGGGTGACAAAGTAGACATTTCTGCCAGTTTTAGGCGCATTTTAACTCTCCGTCCAGGCCAGGTCAGACGTGCCTTGCGTGCGCTCCTGCCACCTTTTGTGCATGTCCTCCCCAAGCCAAATATTTTGAAGCTTTAGGAGAAAACCAAGGAAGAAAAAACAGCACCTGACGGCGATGCGTTCTCCTGGACGTCAGAAGCAAATGCGGAGGTAGTGAGGCTCCGAGCGGCCGTGGGGACCATCCCCGGCGTGAGCAGACGCAGCGGGCAGTGAGCGGCGAGGTGCCCGGGCTGTGGATCCACCGAGTCGGCTCGCTCTTCCAGCCGGAGGGCTGAATTTGGAAGAAGTCGTGTGGCGCACAAAGAGCGCAAAAACGCAGCGGACGCAAGTTTCCAACCTCGCAGCTCATGTGCTGACAGGAGACGAGTGGAAGAGGAGATCAGCCAGTGATTTTTCCTCTTTTCTTTAACACCTGACTGCTGTTTGGTGACACTTTCACCATCTGAAGTTGGACGATTGGTGCAAGTTTTCGGCCAGCGTTGGGAAGCGACCGGAGCGCCAGATTTCTGACCCCTGCTCCCCTTTAAAGCCTTTTCCTGCTGCAGTGGTTCCACCAGCGTCCGAGGCTCGAAAGTCCACCTCCAATGCGAACTGATTTGCTGTCTTGAAGCGCACAGCCGAGCTGTACCTGTCCGAGCCGTTTATAGTTGGGGCCAAATCGAGAAAGGCGTAATTTCGGGGCCTTTTTTAGCCATGGAGCTGATCTATTGCAGCCTTTTCCTCCTGCCTTGCTTCCTCCTGGACTGGGCTCTCCGGACTTCTGCAGAGGAAGGTGAGTCTGATGATGCTGAGACTTTTCCCTGATTGCACTTTTTCCTCCCTGAAGCTGGTGCAATAAAACCCAACTAGGTCCTTATTTAAAAAAGGTTCAATACATAAAATCCTACAAAATAGTGTTCGTCAGAGAAATCATATTTTATTGTTTCCTCAAGCACTCTTCACCCCAGATGCTCAGATGAACTCAGCAATTGACATATTCCTTTTCTCCCTTTTCTTTCATTTACTGTCCCTGGCTGAAAAGGTTGCATTTGCAACAAAAACTACCATTGATTCTATTCAGAATGGCCGTTTCTGAAACGTAGTCACTATTAGTTCTCCCTCCCTTCTCCCTCCCCAGTCATCATGGATTTCCAGGCTGCACCCTGGGGACTCCTAACCAATTCACCCTGAAACCAATAACACACATCTGGTGCACTGAGCCTAAAACGTGTCTAATGTGCGCTCTGTGGCGACGGCGGGAGCCACTTTGGCGCTTTGAGGGGAAACATCTGACATCCCGGATCAGCTGATCAATTTCTGCTCGCTTCGTCTGCATCAACAAACACATTTTCTGGGATTAGTAACGGGAATCTCGCCAGGAGCAGACGTGACGGCTTAGAGACTCGCCTCTGCGGTGGTGGAGGAGATGAGGCTTTGGCTTTGTTTGGGTAGACTTGTTTAGAGTTGCGCACCAGCAGCAGAACAACAGCACTGGTTTCTGGGTAATTTGCCTAAAGGCGGGGAGCCCCGGGCCCCACGGACATCCGACCGGCGTCGAGCTGGGGTGTTTATTGAGTCGCCGTCTCCCAGCACGTCTCCCATCTTTTAGCAACTTGATTTTGGGAAGATTTAAGAACGTTTGAGTCAGCTGTAAACTGATGTGGCAGAGAAAATTCTGAAAAAACCCATCAGAAGAAAATCGTCTTAACCAATCGTAGGCCTCTGTTTTATCACGGATTAAAGGACATGGCACTGTTGTCTTTGAGGGCTTTTTCACCACAGGCTTCTGAGGAGCAGCCGCTGCAGCCGTGCAGGCGACTGTGTTCCTGCGAAGAGGTTGTTTTCTTTTGATTTTTTTATTTTTCCCCCTGATCTGTCCTGGTGGCACTGAAGCCTTGTGCGCCGCCACGGTCGGATTCATTTGCCTGCTTTACTTTGGCATCTACAGAACGGATAAGCAAACACACGCAAGCAGAACGGGACCGTGACTCTGGTTCCTTGGGGCAAAATCCTGATGTTTGTGACTATGAAAATAAATGGCAGTGGAAACAATGAGAACTCCAACAATAAAACTTTTCCGTTTGCTATTGCCTCCAATCAGTGGTTACTGTAAACAGGAACGCTGCGAACATGCTTGACCAGTTGCACACTGTGGCCGGAATTTCAGTCTGTCATCTGCCTCTGGTTTGAGGCTGGAGTCCCGATCTGCCGGTGCCAGGTCTCCTTTTTCTGCAGGATGTGCTGGATTATGCGTGTTCACACAATGTTTCACGTGGAGTGTTTTGAAGCCTGGGTTTACCACTTGTGCACACACCCCAAAAGAAAACTCTACATTTCCACATCTACTGAGAGGCTGAATTCCTGCGAGGGAAAAACCTTGTTGACTTTGTAGTTTGCTCTGGGACTTTCCCAGACGACCGGGTTCGGGTCGTTCAGCAGGGTGTTTCAGCTGCAGACTCCAATGCTCGTGACCCGAATCTGCTCCAAAGGTCACAGCCAGGGTCCCAGTGGCTCTGGGAGGCAGATGTTTGGCTTTAGTTCCAGTTGTTTTTCCTTCGCTCTCGCTCCACGCAGCATAAATTTTCAACTCAGAAGCGTGTAGACATGAAACCGGCCTCCGTCGACTCTGCATGCAGGTGCAAAACAGGCCTGATGCGACTAACAGACAGAGACAAGAGGGTCAGCGAGCCTTGTCGACCCACTCAGGAACATCTGCGTCTTGGCAAGTGTGAACAAAATGTCAGATTTCCACGTTGGTTAATGGGCTGCTTCCCAGACAGTTAGCTCCAGACGGCCTCCCTCTTCTTCTCCACCTTGTACTGAGTTCGATAATGAACTGATGGGAGGGTGGATGAAGCTTTTAGCTGCCAAATATCTCCTCCTTTCCCTACGTAAGGATAAATGACTCACTTACACACACCACTTGCTCAGAACACAGATTTCTCTTCCTTCTGTCTCCAGGAAGATTAAAACAAGAGCATCTTGATCAGATAATTATGCTGGCTGGGAACTAATAGCAAGCTCAGGTGTCATGAAGGTGCATATGTATCAATAATATAGTTTGTCTGGGCAGGTTTTAACCTCCTGCACCCAGATTTAACCTATGATCTACACGTCTTGGCTCTTTGCACCTCCGTGTTATTCATTCCACTTACAATTTCTTGCTTCTGCACTTGGCAACGAGCAGTTTGTAATGAATTGGCTGCGATCTTATTTCACCTCTGAGCACTTGCAGTTCCAAATTTGTCCTTTATTAGACCCTATAACAGTTGTTCTGCTCAGATGAAAGATGATCGAAAGCATTTGTGTTGGTATCATGTGTACAGTCATGACTGGCTGCATTTTTAGCATTGATTTTCAGCCAAATTCTTTTAAAACAAAGAATGAATTACAATAATGCAGATCTATTTAATTCAGAGCCTGTCGTCTCGCCAGTATCAAAAACAGCTTTTAACATCCTCGGTCTGGTAAAGGCGGCGTCCTTGTAACAGATTTCTTTATTTTTGCCCTGCAGGCTGGAACTCGGCACTGCTATGTTTTACAGCCTTGTAAATCCTTCAGCACAGTGGCAACGAGGGCAATATTGTCTGCAATACAGTTAGTTACCGTTAGTGCAGCTGCTGCCCCATATCTGCAGCTCATCTGTAGCATCGTGCAGCATGGGTGTGCGTCTGCCAGTGTGGTTTTGTTAGCATAAGCACGCCTGGTTGTCTGTTACGTTCTGCTGAAAGGAAGGGGAGTGATGCGTCATCAATCACTTCAGTAGCAGCCGTCTGTTCCATATCCCGCTTTCCCAAACTAAAATGTTCTGATGTTTTCACACTTGAAATCATCCATGCGGAACACCTTGGTGCACCGCTCCGGGTTTGTGCTTTAGTGAGACGGGCATTGATAAACCTTTGTGGGACGCTGCGTTTCGGTCCCACCAGTTGCCAGCTAATGCAAAACACTTTTGTACGGCAAATCTAGTTTACTTCGATCTGCCCGACAAGAAGGCATTCAGACTAAATTTACATAGGCTCAAAATAAAAAAACCAGGGCATTCTTGCATTTCTTGCTAATCTCCTTCTTTTTTTGGCCACCTCCTGACTCCTCGGTCCCAGATCCAGATTGATGAAGAGGCTAATGCTTCTGAAACCAAACTCACCCTCACCATGATGCCTCAGACGCAGAATGGATGTTTTTATCCAAGAGGCCCTACTTGAGCCTCAATCCCTTCTTTTACAGACATGTAGCCTTTTCTCTTGCTACTCTTTCCACGTCTCCTCTCTCCTTGATGTTTGACGAGCACTGTGCTGTTTTCTCCTGCTCACTGTCTCCCCTGCCGTGGCAGTGTGGTTCGTTTCCCAGAAATCCTTTTAAACGGAACTGATTTTTATAAGAAAAGGATTTGCATTTAAAGCAACCCCCTCCCCCTCCTCCTCCTCCACCCCAAAAGCCTGTAGCCCATCATCCGCAGCAGCACCTCAATCCGATGATTAGCTTCCTCAAGAGTTAAACAGGCATCCGAGTGGCACAAGTACCCTCGGCCCGTGTCTCGCTCACCCTCTCACCGAGGATGCATACGGCAGCCGGGAATTGCAGGTGGATGATAGTTCAGCTCGCGGAGCGGATGCCCCCCCACCCTCAGCCCATACATCCATGTCAGGCGTTCGGTTTGGAGAGGCAGTCTGTCCTCCACCCACACGTTGCTGAGCAGAGAGTGGGACACAATGGGGGCAGGCTGCAGCAGGGAGGGAATGAGGCCACAGCCGATCAGCCATAAGCACCAAGGAGAATGGCACTTTTAGAGGGGAAGGGGTTCTCTTTGAAGTGAGTCAAGGAGAGAGAGGGATTGGGGGGGACTGGTACCGGTCCAGGAAATACAAGGAGCAGGGAGAGATGGCAGGAGTGGGTGGAAGTAGGTGCACATCCCCACGCTGCATAATAAGCAGAGCAGGTATAGAACCCATTTGCATTCTGTAATCATACACACCTGGGGCCTGGTGTGTGAGATACAGGTGATGGCCCCAATGTGCAATTATACAAAGGGATTAAAAAGAGTTTTAATTAGAAGACAACTGTGCAGGAGCTATTTATCTTGGGTCCATCTTTTTCATTTATCCTGTGCTCTAATCACAGCTGTTATTTGAAGCACACTGAGCGAAAATCTTCGGTGGCGCACCTCTTCGTGCCACTGTTGTCTTCTGCCTTGTGATGTTTTCGTAATTCGGTTCAAAAATAGACCCAAATCTTGCAGGGGAAAGTAACATGAGGCGGGCGGGACGTCTGGGGCTGGATGTGCAAGAATTGATTAAGATCGCAACACTAATGGTTAAAAAAAGAAGGAAAAAAACCCCAGTGCTTGAAGCGTGGATGGGTAGACCTGATTCAGCTGGAGTTTGGGATCTTCTCCCGCCTGCGTCATCGGCTGACCTACATCTCCGCTCCTACGTGCCTGGTTTAGGTTAAAATGTAATTCGGTCCTTTGAAAGCTGCTCAGAGAACACGTGTGTGTTTGCTTCCACGCTGTCTTGGTGTGTCGTTCAGGGACTGCTTTCACTGACGCCTGTGGGTGCCGCTATGTACAGCATAACACACATACACACACATATACACCTTTAACATGGCTGAGAGAATCCTGCTCCAAGAAGAGTGGGTCACTGTAGTCGAAGAGGCATCAACACCTTTTTTTGGATGAGTGCAGCGGTGTTATTTTTAGGGACTGCGGCACACTAAATGTGCCTCCCTGCCTGTTCTTCACCGCTGCCATGGCTTCAGAGACGACCGATCAACCTGATCGTACTCAACACAATCCATTCTCTGAGACTGGACCGAGTGTGGTTTGGAAATTCAGACAATTTTCAGTCCTGAGGCTGGCTGAGGAGAGACGACGAGAGAGCTGTTTGTGCTCACAGAAACACAACTTGATTCTCAATTTATTAGCCACTGCCACATGCAGACGCGATAGTATAACCGGAAACATGTTCAGTCCTCTAACCATAAATTATTAAGCATCTGCATCCCCTCATTGCTCACTACTTCATGGCTGCCCACGAGACATTTTACAGCTTTTTTTACCTCTGCTGGTCTCGTTTTTTCAGAGTTGTGTTGTTGTTGTTGCGCTACAGCTTCTCCTCTCTCTGGGAGAGACTTCCTCTCTTTGGTTTGCTGGAAGGACCGTGTCTATTAACCGCACCAGGTTTAACTCGCCAGTGATCCCGGACCCTCAATTTCAGGTGGACCAGCGTTCACCTCTTTAATCTCTTTAAAGCGGACCGAGCAGCCTAGGGTTTACCACAACAGGCATCCGCTCACTGAGTATTTGCTGGTATCTCTGCTAAGAGACGCCGATCCTCATGGTTAATTAGCTGAACTGCACCGTTGGCTTCAAGTCGTCCACCCCCGACAGCAGATTAGTCACCACCACCACTGAGACACTCATGACTGCTTGAAATTTTTGATTTAGATGTAGCAAATTCTTAGTCACTTTGTTTTAATTATAGCAGCAAATTCATTGAGAAGTGATTCGATTCTCTTTCATGATTAGCCAGGATTGGAGCAGGAAGAATTGCTTTTCATTTATCGTGTTATTAAAACTGGCATTTTTTTAAACCCAAACACATTTCCCTGCTGCCGTCCTTTGAGTCATTTCAGCCCTGGAAGAGAACAGACACATCACAACTTCATAATTAAGCTAAGTCTATTCCAGTTTGTGATCACACAACACAACACACAGGCTCCTTTAATGACCAATCTATAGCTCTTTTACCAGCAATCTCTGCTCCAATTATTGGAGGCAACAGAGACAGCTGTGACGTCCTCTCCTGCTGCCTAGGAAGATCACCAGAGATTTCTCCACCCTGCAGGGCGTCTGACCCTGACCAGAGCACTCCCCGTGGACCCAGAGGAGGAGAGAAGATGGATATCTTCCTCAGGCTTGGATGACACATTCAAAACAAACCCGTAACTCTCATCCTCTATTGATGCTGTTGCAGCGAAGGCGCACACCTCCGTGCAGGTCTCTGGCTCCACAGCTGAAGGCTTGAGGCCTCCTGCAGAGGTAGCAGCAGCTTCGGGCTAGTTGGTTTGTGGAGTTGTCTCCACAGAGGGATGGTCTGCAACGAGCTTCACGGCAGAGAGCAGAGAGGTTTATGTGTTGGAGTCAGAGCTGGACCTCGCTCAAGGAGATACTGGTGGTGGAGTGAAAGGAAGACTTCCCAGATAATTCACCATTTTATTTTCACATTATGTAAGATGAGCATTTAAAATATTCAATAGTTGATCCCAGGATCCAGGCTGGCTGTTCAGATATTTGCGAGGACATTGCCTACGTCATAAATCAGAGCAGCGGCTCATTTCCTAAACCAAATGGATTTTTTCTTCCTCGATTTATTGTAATTTGTGGTTTGTCTAAGCCCATTTCTTTTCTGCTGTGCAGTTGCAGAGGCTACAGCTGACAGCTCGTAACAAAGGAATTTATTTTTTTAAGAGCAGAGCCATCGGAAATATTGGCCTTTTCCAGATCAAAGTGATCAAATGCGCTGGCCGCCACACATCCCTCTTCTCACCTCAAAGACTCCATCGTTTTATGAATAGACTGAATGCCAGAAAGTGACAGTCAGCATGTCACGAATGCAGAAACTAGAGGTTTGACAACAGCCACTGGTGTCACGTGTGATCTGGAACACGCTTGTGTCAGCTGACGTTGAGCACCTTGTTGAAGTTTTATATCTATTTCACTAAATAATAGATTTAATAAAATTATGTTCATTGGCATTTTCACCACTTTTGTTCCTCAAAAGTTTCTTTCATTAAAACAAAGGCAATCTTTCTGCCACAGGAATATAGAATGAAAGCCCATACGCCATAATTTAGTTTGCCCCTGCAAAATGAAACTAATCAATATGGGGCCAAGGTTTAAAGCGCTTTCAGCCTACAGTAAAGTACTAAATAATTAATGCTGGTTTTTATTTTACGTTGGGCTTTCAGGAGAACTTGTTTGCACTATTTAGTGGCCTCTGATCACCATCATTTGTTGGGTGGGGGGGAATTTTATGCAAACAAGGGGTCAGATAAGCAAAGAGAAAAAATATAACGAGCCAGAAGGGGTAGAAATGCTGGGATGGTATGAATATTGAAAGGATTTGGTGATCGCTGGAGGTGAACTATTTTAAATGGCAACTTTATTTACCTTTGTCAGAAGTGAGACAGACCCGGCACCACTCACACACCCACTGTCAAACACACTCTCACTGGGTGATAGTGTTTCCCTTCCATCCTGTGGACTCCTTGCGCATTAACTTTGGCTTTGCGTCCGCTCACAGGTGCTGTTCAGCAGCTAACACACACCCGGGTTAGTACTTATTACCTGCAGGCACTGATGAAAAAGGCCCAGTCAGCCTCTTCCCTCCTCCTAAAACTGCCCTCTAATTTTATAGGAGCTCCAGCCTTATAAACTTCTGATTGAGTAAATATTCTGTTTAAACCTGTGCAGCCAAAGTAAAGCAACATTCCCTTTTATTCTACTGCAGTTATTTAAAAAAGAGAATTAATCATCTGTACTGGTGTCTTATTCAACTTAATTTTTTTGTTAAATCGTTCCTTTATAATGACACTCTGAATTCATGTTTAATACTGAGCTCGAAGTGGGAAAGATTAAAAGGGTAATTTGCCCAGGGCTTTAAGTATGAGCCTAGATGAACAACAGCCAGATTAAAAAGGGCTCCAGCGTTGCATTGAATTTATTATTAGCAAAGGAATAAAAAAGTTTGACCTCTCAGCCAAACTCCCCCCCACAGAGAACGGTTCTGGGGTGAAAGCACCAGCAGTGTTTTGTTCTGTGAAGTGGATCCTTGTTTTTCCTGTGTGAACCTGTAACGTTCAAAGGGGCGGGTGTGCGTGCTGTATTCAGACCTCAGTTGCTGTGGGTCAGCGAGTTTCAGACACTTCATCTTTGGTCTCTTTCCAGAGCGAAGCTTCCTCCCTAATGGACATCCTGTCCTGGGACCAACTGAAACCTGCACTAATATGCAAGAAACAGACAAAGAAAGGTGTCAAATATTAACACGTTTTCCCTGTGTCTCTTTGATGCTTTTATCTCTGTCCGGCCTTAGAGTAGCTGAGCTCATCACCACGTGCCACAAGGGGCCTTTGTTATTCAGTAGGTGAGGAGTTAAACAGTGGCCCACATTGTGATGGTCCCTGTGAATCCTGCCAGAAAGCAGACAGGATCTTCAGGAAGCTGGTGTCTAATCTCACCAGACACCTCTGTCACCGTAGCACACACACGCCCTCACACACACAATCTGCTTTTCATGTTCCCACGCACACACAAGCCCGGGAAAGAACATTTAAGATACCCTGACATGGTTTGAATTTGTATTCCAGTGCCAAGGCCTCCCAGTATTAGTAGTGTTGAAGATTAACAGATGTTAGGAATTAGAACATGTTAATAAACCTGGAGTAAAACCAGTCATACGGCTTAATGAATGTGATCTCCATAACGGTAAATGCATAAATGTATTATTCAAATAAACAAGCAAACTCCAGTCGCAGCTGCAATCCATCAAACAAATGTTAATAGAGACGGCGTTATTAAAGCACCGGTGCTACTTAGCCATGTGTGAGTTTGGAAGCAACACTTTGAAATAGATGCAAATCTAACCGCGGAGCAAAAATATCAAAAGTTGATTATTACAGGAAATTAGACTATTTTGTTCCTGCCTGAAAAATTAATGACGAAAATGACCGTGGTGCCTTCGCTCAGATGGCTGAACGAGCGGACAGCCGTGCACGGATTAACTGATTTTGCGTTTGCAGAGGTTGAAGGCACGCGCTCTGTGTGCATGTCTGGTTCATTACTGCCAACTACTGTGCTGACGTGTGTGTCGGTAGCCTGTGTGCAGAGAGTATTTTTTCTCCGTGGCGATCTGCGTGGGGAAGAGTTTGACAAAGAATTCTGAAAACCTCGTGTGAATGAGGCCTGAATGGAGCTGCAGATGTTAGCAAATACTACAGCCTGTTTTTCATACATTAATCATCCGTAAATCCGTCACATCACTTCCCCCTCATGCATCTCTCTTTTTCCATTATCCCTTTTCTAACCCCATCTCAATTTCTCTAGCTCTACGAAGATAATTGCCACTTTAATTAAAATGAGGACTAATCGCATAAGTGGTAAAAATGTTCATCGGTCTATAATTTCCCGAACAGCTCCATACAGGGGAAAGCTTCCACAGGGCGATAAAATGGCAAGAATTGGCCAGTTCAGAGAAAATGGCTTCCGCTTTGGCTTTTGAGGTCAGTTGCAAAAGTCTGAACTGCTGTGTAAAAACGAAGGGTCTGGTATTTACCGTGGGTGCCCCCCACACTCCCACACACCCAGACACCAGCAAGTCTTTGTGAAAAATAAGGTTGAGTTTTACATTTCAAAGGAGCGCCGTGTACAGCAGCCTCGCTTGTCTACCTTTCAGACAGAAAACTTAATACCTTCCCATTGTGGTTCTTTAACAAGAAGACATGAATAACATTAAAGCCAGGCGGTAAAAATTGGATGGCTGTTTATTTAACACCTAACAAGTAACATTACCTATCCTTCTCATTCTCCACCTCAGGCTGACAGGATCCGTCTGCCGGTGCCAGGATCTGTTTAGACGTCAGTAGTGTCTCCTAATGTGAAGGATTGTTTTGTAATTACTGTACAACTGTTTGTTTGGGATGTTAAATATGGCCAAATGACGACGTTTCATTGTTCTTACGTTTTTGAGCGCTGGGGGCAACTTTCCGGCAGTGGGTGGCCACCAATGTTGGAAGAATGTGGGGAAACGCCAGCTTCCTCCAACAGGGCTTAAGCCGGAGTCTGCTTTGGTGGAGGGCAAGGCCCTGCATGCACACAACAGAAACACCCAGGAGTGCATCCTGTCTCATAAACTGTAATGACAGAGCACCGTCAACTGGGATTATTTAGTGGAGGTGGTGTTTTTTTTTCCATCTCTTTGGGAAAAAAAAAAAATCCCTATACTGAAGCCGAGGCAGGTGTGCATGAAAGCGGGAGATCAGGCAGTCTCCAAACATGATCCGGAATGTTACGGAGGTGTTTTAAAGTCTGCCGTGATGAACCCAAGGCAGACTAAACGCAGGGAAAGCACCTTTGTGAACCACTGATCCCCTTCATCCTCTCCTCCCTCAGTTCTTTGCAGACCTTCTTTTGTTCTTCATCACCTGAGGTTTTTGTTATTAAGCTGGTAGGTTGGAAGTGGAGCAGGGCAGGAGGCACGTACGCATGCTCGTTTCCTGATGGGGAGGTTGCATAAAGAGCAAAAAGGAGGGGTTCGTAAGGAAGGAGTGGGTGGGGGTAGAAGGGGGAGAAGTCACTGATTTAAATTCACATTTACCTGTCAGGCTGATAAAACGATGAGAGACTTAGTGATGTGGAGCCACAGCTTTCATACGCACCGGGGGGACGACAGGAATGAGGAAATGGCACTGAAATTCAGCAAGACTCCAGTCTGCTGGAAGGAGGGGAGATTTCTGCAGGTGTTTGTGCACGTTCACTTAGAAGATACATTAGATGTGTGGAACCGGGATTTAGTTATCATTGTAACCATGAGGGAGAATTCAAGAAATAGTCGCACAGGGACAAAAGCTTTTTCGCACCACTTGTTCTTGCTCCTCTTTATTATTGTGTATTAAAATCTGTTTCAATCAAAATGAAGAGAGAATGGCACAGAGACAAAGGAGGAGGTTTTAATCAAGTTATCAACTGCTGTTGTTCTGTGACACACTCCTATTTTATTCTGTTATTAATTCTTGAAGTAGATGGGATCCAAAATTCATTAGAGCTGCTGGGGAGGTCTAAAAAGTTACCGTCGACTTCAAGCGAGATGCAGTAACAACAAGCCCACCATGACCACCCCCCCCCCCCCCCCCTGCTGTATTCAAGTGTTGCAGCAGAACTGGAGACCTCCTTTCTGCCCCCCACCTCCCGCAACTGTCTGATCTTTAACAGTTTCATTAGTGTCAAACAACAGCAGTATCACAGGGTCGCGTGTCGGACGGCAGCTCGCATCACGCAGCTTCTCGTGTGTATTTAATGGCGATGTGGGCTGGTAAGTGGGGAAAGCGATTGCCTCTCACTTTGGTGAGGATTACAGAGATTAGTGACTGTAGAGACGGCAGAGTTATTTCTGAGGAATACTGCTAGTTTTTGTGCAGACCAGTGAAGGGAAACGGATAATTATAAAGCACGACGGCACGCTGAGACCTCACTAGTGTTTTTAGCTCACAGTTTTCATCAAATGCAGTTTTGCACATTTTGATAAATATGTCCAGACTGAGGTCCAGGTAGTACTGATGCAATAAAAGAGGGGAGTCAGTCAGGGGAGTCACAGGTCTTGATAGATGACATAAACAGTGTTTTTATCATTAATGTGAGTTCCTTCCCCCGAGTTGATGAACCAACAGAGGAGTGTTATTTAGAGAGTACAGGGTCAGCACACCCCCCACATTTCTATTGATACAGATGGAATCATTCAGTCCGAATGAAACTAGTCATTTGATTTCTTGACAAGTGCAGATTCAAAGCAGATGTTTTGACCAGCAAAACAACGAATTGAAACATGTAGGAGGTACAGACGGCACATTTGTTTCAGGGCCGCAGCCTCACCCAGAATGAAGCAATTTACATGTGTGTATCTTATGGAAGTTTCTCCCAGAACGCTCCCATTGCAGCATTACGGTTATACACCGAGCATATTTCCTATTTAAAAAGGAAAGAATCTTTTTTTTTTTAAATTAGTTTTTCTTGAATGCAAATAGTGTCTTTCTGTGTGTGTTTCTGTGTGTGTGTGTGTGTGTGTGTGTGTGTGTGTGTAGTTTTATTTCCTGGGCCTAATTCAACAAAATGTCTTCATGACCCCAGTGATAAACTCAGAGCGAAGTCCCCGTTTCTTCCAGCATCCATTTTCTGCAGGTGCTCTCCTTGATCATGAGACTCAGGAGAGGTGCATTAAATCCTGTTTATTGGTAAAACACAAGCGCCTCACCCTTGAGATAGGCCGCTGCTGAGAACAAGTAGGGCACTAAAAGCCAGTCTGTTAGCGAAACCTCATCCCATCCGTATAAACACTGCTTCATCAGAGACAGTGGAGCCGGTCCCATCCTCTCCCCCTACTCTCCCGGATTTTATCGAGCTTGTTTTTTTAAATTGGAAACACACCTCTGTAAAAACAAAAATAAAAATAAAAAAACATCCAAAATGTACTCTATTATAATCATAAATTGTAACAGGAACAGGGTGTGTATGTGTATTATTTTGATATCCAATGCTGAGAAATCTTCTCTTTTATGTCTTCCCTCAGAAGTCCTGATGAACACTAAGACAGAGACTTCTGATCTCAAGTGGACCATCTACTCAGCCTCCAAACCTGAGGTAGGTAATCCCGGTTTCTCCGACTAATCTGCATTACTAACGCAGACTTTGCGATGACTGGGGATCTTTTGGCTTCCAGCTGTTCCTTTGTTACTTTGGATATAAAAGAGTTCCTTATATTGCCGATAACTGACAGAATAAAGGAAAAGCAGGGAGAACTGGCGATTCGTGCCATATTGGAAGCAGATGCTTTGATGCGTTCCATCAACCTTGAGGATGAACTCACTAGCAGCCCGCAATTTCAGATGCTGGAGCCAGGAAAAGACATATTTGTAATCTGATCATCGGAGCGCTAGTTGTTGTTGGGGTATTTTGGCCAGCGCCAGTGACCAGAAGTCCCTGACACTGGCAGGCAGATTTCTGAAAGTGGTCGGAAATATCAAACAAATGCAACTTTCATTAGGACTTTGAGATGACTTTGTTTATCCAGCTGCATACAGCCCACTACAGACGTAAACGCTGGCTTTCAGTCGGAAAATACTCATTAAAATCTGAATAGCATATTTTTCATAAGAAGACAGAGAGTTTAACAAGATTGACTAAAATAATCAAAACCGTAAGGTGTAATAAATACATTGTGAATACTTGCGATACCTGGAATGATGTATTAACATGTCTTATTACTTTACAGTATCGGTGGCACGAAAAGGGTTTGATTTATGAGTTTCTGTTTTGCTTGGGATGACTTTTGTGTTAAGTCTCAGATGGGCCCCTATGGGATATTTTGTGCACCATCGTCATCACAGAAAAGATTCTGTTGGGAGAAAAATATGCTGCCACAGTCCATAGTAATATTTTTTTAGGATTAAAGGGGGGAAGTCTTGCCCCGAGTGATGCAAACCTGGCTCTCGGTGCACCGCTACACTGTAATTCATTCCAGCCAGTATTCTGCCTCACTCAACACATCAGCTGCAAATGGATTTTTAAAGATTTACATATTTACATAACTGAATTTCTGAGCCTCAAGTTCAGCAAATCTGCTAAATTCTGCCCCAAGTATGTTAATTTCCTGCTTGTTTCCCACTCTGGGGAGCACAGTGATGGTGAACATGTTTGCTGTTGGCTTAGAAGTCAAACATTAAAGCAGTTTTCTCTCTGTTTCAGTTGGATTCCCAACAAATGTACTTTTCTGTGGAGAGTTTTACTTCATAAATATTTGTAATATCCCCCCTGTATTCTTGTATTTTCCTCTAAAAGCATGTTTGAAGGGTGAGAGATGCCAGCCTGCTCTGTTTGACAAGTGTGACTTGTATTCCCACTATCTGGGCTGCAGCTCAGCAGGAGCCATGATTTAATAACCCAGATTCAAACTGGGCCTGGATCAAGAGCCAATGCAGGCCAGATCTGTCCCGACGGCACCTCGCAGGTGCACTGTAACCAGAGCCAAAAATCCTGCACCATTAACATGATGAATAGCATTTAAATGTGATCTCCTTTGCCAAAGTTTTTACAGGAGAATGAAATTTACTAGAGGCTCACCCCCTCCCTCAACCATTTTTCTGGGTCAGATGTAGCTTTGACTTTCAAACTGACAGCCATTTCGTCTCCCCTTGGTCCGCAGTGGGATGAAGTAAGCGGTTTAGATGAGGAGAACAACAGCGTGCGGATCTATCAGATCCTCAGCTGTCAGACGGGCACCTCCACCAGTCACTGGCTGCGCAGCGGCTTCATCCAGCGTCAGGAAGCCTCCCAGGTTTACGTGGAGCTGCGGTTCACCATGATAGAATGTTCGTCCAGAACCCACCATCGCAGCTGCAAGGAGACCTTCAACCTCTACTACTACCAGACAGACTCCGATGACGCCACCTCCGCCTATCCGCCCTGGATGGAGAACCCATACACCAAGGTAGCTCTCGTATATTTTTGCAAATCTTCAAAGTCTTGTAATTGAGGTCTGTTATGCAAGTGGCTTTTACAGAGACCATGTTTCATGAATCACATTATACTAAAAGTCTTGAGAGCCTGAGGAACACTGGAACAGACATCCTCAATGTCAGGGCAAAAGTTTGTAGTTGTTCATTGTTTTATTGGTTTCAGGACTCTGCAGCTTCTCTGCATGTTGCTCCTTTAAACCTTGTTCTACCCTTGAATGCACTGCTGAAAAAAAAGGGTATGTGAAATCTGTCCCCTGCTTGTTGGCTAAATTACAACTTAATAATGTAACAGTGATGGAAAAATAGAGGTGATGAAATGTTCCCTGTGATGAATTACCTTTCCCTGAACCAGGGTTTGGAGACCCTACAAGTCGACGTTCAAAGTATACGGTAACAAATGGCTGGCAGGAAGGTAGTAAATCAATCTAAAGTCACCGGGATAGACTCTGGAAAATGCTCGATAATGTAAAACACATGTTATCCACAGCTGAAATGTGTCAAACAGAAAAAGCAACCAGTCTGGTCCTTCATAGGTGTATGTCCTTGTGTTAAAATGCAGCGTTTACATGAGATCCTTCCCCTTTCTTCCTGTTTAGGTGGACACAGTGGCTGCAGACTTTCTGCTGCGGGAGGGCGGGGAGAAGAAATTCAATATGAAGACCTTCAAGCTGGGCCCCCTCTCCAAGAGAGGTTTCTACCTGGCTTTCCAGGCCCAGGGCACCTGCATGGCTCTGCTGTCCGTCAGGGTCTTCTTCAAGAAGTGTCCCGCCCTGGTCAGCGCCCTGTCCTCGTTTCCAGAGACCGTCCCTCGTACGCTGGTGCAGGAGGCGCAGGGTGTGTGTGTCGAGCACGCCACCCAGCATGGGCTCAGACCACGGCCTCCTAAGCTCTTCTGTGGGGAGGACGGCCAGTGGGTGGGCCAGCCCACAACCTCCTGCGCCTGCCTACCTGGATTTGAGCCTGCTGAAGGACAAAAGAGATGTAGAGGTGAGAAGGAGGAGGACACGTGTAAGCACATACACACATACAAATACATACACACACATGCGTACATACAGCAAACCCATAGAGGCCACAGCACAGGCAGACTAAACAGGAACACAATGGAAAGGGTTCACTGCGCACTGCTGAGGAAGTAGGCGGTGGAGGAAGTTAATGAGGCAGCGGAATGGAGGGGACAGAGGGAGGTCAGGTGATCCGCATTTTTCTCAGGGGGACGAGCAGGGTTAAAAGATCACGGCTGCGACAGCGTGTAGCTCACCCCACGTGGAAAAAGCTGGGGAAGGACTGTGGAGGTGAAGGGAGCAGGAGCAGGGGGGCAAGGCTGGAGGTGAAAAGCTCCTCGCTTTGAGAACATCAAAGCAAAACAAAAAAAAGCAAACCAAAGAAGGCAGGAGCAGGATGATTCTCTCAGGAGCGGCGCGGCATCTCTGTCTAATGAGTCCAATTAAACAGCCTTGTGCACACACCCCTCCCCCCATGCACACACACACACACACACACACTTGCACAGACTCCACATTAAACTTTGGGCATGAAAACTTAGAAACATGAAAGTTTTGCACTTTCTCAAGAAAACGTGGTCAAACGCGTCGGTGGCACAAATGTGTTTAAACTCTATAGGCGTGTGTACGTTTTAAATTTAAAAATAATAATAATTCTGACATTTTGATGCTGCTGTGGTGAGTTTGACATTTCCAGTGTTGTCCCTAAAGTGAACTGTAAGGGGGAATAAACACAGCAGACCAAAGGAGGAAATTGCTTAAGAAGCAAAACTGAAATGTTAATTTCCTTTATAAACCAATAATTTCAGGAAATGTACTGCCTATAGACACTACAACATTAGTTTTTTGGAGGCGGGGGGGCTCATTCCTCTGATTTAATTAAGTGACAATGAGAATAGATTTATTTTTCTACTCTTTAAAATACTGTGGGGACTCGGGTTATCCTAAATAGATCCAGAATTAGCCTTCAGCAAATTCCTTGAGCGTCTCAATTTATACTTTCAAATAACGCTGAAAGTGTACCTATCATATTCACAGGTTACTGAGCCGAAAACCAGCCACCGCGAACACTCGGATTACGCCTATAATCCTGTTTCACGGCAGCCACGTGCATTTGATTTCTAAAATATAATAAAACATTTTTATAACCTACGGCGAGTCGTGAGATGTGCAGCTGCAGGCTTTCCTTCCCACACTGGGGAAATTCCCGCTGGTGGAAAAGGTCAGAGGGAGAGACCCATCCCATGAGTGCTGACCCTGCAAAAACAAGTTTTGACTACAACAATGTTCCGTTTGGTGTGAAAGTTTATTGTTTTAGTCCTTTATCTCAGCACCAGCATTGTAACTTCCCCATCAAATCTAATAAATATTGCAGTTTTTAGCAGCCAAGTACAGAAGCGCGACTCTTATTCCTCCTCCATATACAGTAAAGGACAGGGTTGAATAAATAATGCTGTTCTCATTTGTTCTCTCTCTCATTACCATCTTTGTATTGGGCCTGTTTGCTCTTCCTATTTAAATATTGTATCTTGGTGATAGCCTTATCTTACCTGACTGAATTTATGGCCCTCATTTCATGGTCTTGTCTGTAACCATCTGGCACCAACCCCCCCAAAACAGAGAGTTTGGAGTTCAGGTTGACCTCACTGTCTCTGGTGCACGCGGCTGTGAATGGGAATCTTTTATTGCAGCACTCCTGAGTATTTGTGTCCTGAACCAGAGTGCCCGGCTCATTTTTTTTCTTTGTTGTGCGCTCCTGTCCTCCTCAGCCTGTCCTGTGGGCCAGTTCAAGTGGGGCACGGAGGGGCAGTGCACCACTTGTCCAGGATTCAGCTACGCCACCACCAGGGGAGCCTCAGTGTGCTTGTGTCGTTCCGGATACCTGCGTGCAAAGTCCGACACTCCCGACACCCCGTGCACCAGTAAGTGTGCGGAGAGATAAATAACTGTTCTTCTTTACCTTCTATTTTCTCCAGTTCTCTTCTGCAGGTCATGGACACTGTCTATGCTGTTGTTACCCTTTGGTGTCATTTAGCCAAGCTCCCCCCCTCCCCCCGGCTCAGTCCACCTTTGTGTCCATTGTCACACAGCCAAGCATTCAGATGCATTTCTTTGTGGCAGGTTGTTGGGGGAGGGGGGCTCTGCTGAAGTAGGCATTGATGGCCCCGGTAACACCTCCAATGGCTTTTCAGGAATTTAAATTCAGCTGCGTCTTTGTTGTGAATGTGAGGGACTTTTTAATTAGGTGTGCCCTTTGCAGTGGTCATAAATGGACCCCAGATCAGCTTGAGAATGTTGACCCTTCCTGTTCTCCGTGATACACAGCAACACTGTACAGCAATTACCGATAAAGTTAATTACAAAAGCTTTATCTTAATTATTAATCACTTGTTTGGCTGTGTCTATTATATATTCATTTATTATACTATACCCACCACTAAATTTAATTTGCTTGGAAAATTGCAAACAAATCCCTCTATCTGTGATCAAGCAGAGTTTTTCCCCTGAAAAAGCGTCGCCTCTGTGCCGCTGTGACAGCTTCAGGGACCAAAGTGCTGTCTGAATCTTAAGTTAAAATGTGTCATCAAAAACCACCCTTTTTCCTTGCATTATATCCAAAAGTCATTCACATCTAGATTGTCTGCGACGTTGCCCCACTTGGGTTTGCAGCGAGGACGCTATTAGCACTTAAGTTGCTGCAGGCTCAGCGGCAGAGCTCCGTCTCCTTGGCAGGAACAGAAACTCGTTCACGGCGGCTGAGCGCTATTGCTGTTTAGTTATGCTTGGCTTGAGGCGCCCGCTATCCTCTTACAATTTTCATAGGACGGTGATCATTATCACCCCGTTTTAGACAAATGTAACCACCACTTAAATCCTGCAACACGTATGCTCTGGCACCAGGGCCGAGCCGCTGCAGGATGGTTGCTCTCCTCCACCGCTGCTTCTGCAGACTGGGAGCCTCCTTCAACCTACCGCTGTCCACAGCTCAGGTTGCTGAGCAGAAATAAATCAGTTGACAGAAAAGGAAAATCCACCCTCTGATTGCTTCTGTGTGTGGTTGTTACAGGCACCATGTAAAAACGGACATGAACCCTTTTTCTGTTGTTCTTTGGTTCTCTCGTGCCACTGTAGAGCCTCCCTCAGCTCCACGCAGCATCGTCACTCAGATGAACGACAGCACGCTGGGCCTGGAGTGGAACGAGCCGCTGGAGAGCGGCGGCCGGACAGACCTGAGCTACTCCATCAGGTGCACCGTGTGCAGGGCAGCCGGCGCCCCGTGCCTGTCCTGCGGAGACAGCGTCAGCTACCGGCCGACCCAGTACGGCCTGGTGGAGCGCAGGGTGGAGGTCTGGGGCCTCCTGCCCCAGGCCACCTACATTTTTACAATCCAGGCGCTCAACGGCGTGTCTCAGCTCAGCAGCAAGGAACCAGCCAGTAAAAGTGTCAACATCACCACCACGCATGATGGTGAGGGGCCGAGAGGGCGGAGCTTGTCCAGGTTTTTCTGATTATGCCGCAGCACTGATTTGCTCTCTGCCATCCGTGCAGTTCCGTCGCTGGTGTCTCTGATTCAGAGGATTGACTCTACGGAGAGCAGTCTGACCCTGCACTGGTCGGTCCCGGATCACCCACGCTACACCATCCTGCGCTACCAGATCCGCTACTGCGAGAAGGTCAGAGCTCCCCCTGACAGCACGTCCCAGCACTCAGCTGTCCACAAAAAAGTTTATGTTTGTGCAGCAGAAATCTCACAGGAGAGGAAATGTAAACGGGCGTAGCGGCTAAGTGGGTACAGGTGATTTGGTCTGCAAACATGCCCTTCGGCTGAAGTCCGATCAGACTGCCTGTTTTGCCGTTCGGTTATCCAGCCAAACATTTAGGCTTTTCAACATAACATCTGAATAAAATGAGCCATTTC
This sequence comes from Tetraodon nigroviridis, assembly GCA_000180735.1. Taxonomy (NCBI): domain Eukaryota; kingdom Metazoa; phylum Chordata; class Actinopteri; order Tetraodontiformes; family Tetraodontidae; genus Tetraodon; species Tetraodon nigroviridis. The sequence continues at coordinate 2,166,134 of CAAE01014601.1, forward strand.
CAGTCCAAAGGAAGTGTCTTTGTTGTGTTGTCTCAGTCTTTATAACTGAGCTGACTCCTGCAGCTGACTCCTGTGATTGTGCCACAGGAGCGCCGCAGCGAAGATCAGTGCCATCACACGGAGAGCAACCGGAACCAGGCGGTGCTGACGGACCTGCGCAGGGCCACGCCGTACGAGGTCCAGGTTCGGGTGCACACCGCAGCCGGCTACGGCAGCTTCAGCCCTGCAAGTGTCTTCCACACACTCCCTGATGGTGAGAAAAGCATGTGGGGTGTGAAGTCTTTGCGGGAAACCTGGTATTTTTCTCAGGTCTGGTCTTTTATTTCCATCAGGATGGTTTGGGGATCCATTTCCAACTATTTTTCCCAAACTCGTGGGCTGTGTGCTTGCATTGGTCTGACCCCGTCTGTCCTCTGTCTCCTTTTATTTTGTCTTTTTCTCAGGACAAGACTCCCAGTTTTTGCTCCCTGGCATCCTTATCGCTGCCGGGATGCTGCTTCTCGTCACATTCATCTCTGTGGCCGCCTACTGCATACGGTGAGAACTGGGGAAAGGGAAAGGCGACAGAGAAGATGACAGCCTTTGGAAGGCAAAGACGCTGACAAAATAACAGGAAATGTAAAACAGGAAAATCCAGACGCAGCGACAGTGACCCCAATTTTACAGCTTTGCACTTCTTTGTTCTTTTGTTTATACAAATCGCCTGTTATCAACGGTGGATTTTCACTCTGTTAAGCATCTCATTTTTGTTCTGCACCAGACACAAAGCCAGAGTTGTCATGTCTTTGCTTACACAGCTAAAAGTTATCCTGGGGGAGGGAATTTGTGTGTGTGTGTGTGTGTGTGTGTGTGTGTGTGTGTGTGTGTGTGTGTGTAGGGAGTATCAGTATAACTAGCAAAGTGAGGACATTTTGTCTTCACAACTTTAAAGAGCTGTTAAAACTTGCTTTAAAAGTTTAGCTTCAGGTTGAGTTTGAGTTAGGTTAGGACTTGGTATTTAGCTTTAATGGTCCTCACAAAGTTAATGATGTGTGTGTGTGTGTGTGTGTGTGTGTGTGTGAGAGAGAGAGAGAGAGAGAGAGCGAGCAAGCGTTAGTTTGAGACAGATGAAGATAGAGGTAGAGGGAGAGACAGGATGCAGGCGTCCCAACCCTGTTTCCACAGAGACAGAAGAACAATAGCTGTGACCTTGTGACACACACACACACACGCACGCACGCACGCACGCACACACACACACACACACACACACACACACACACACACACAGAGCAGAGCAGAGGCCCAAATCTGCCACTATCCAAGGGTGGTGCATTATTGCTATTTTAGGCTTATGAAGTGGGAAAAGAGAGTGAAATTGTGGAAGGCAGGGATTCAGTAGCTACAGGGCTTGTCACAGTGCTACTGGAAGAGTTTGCGCTAGCAGGAATTACAACTGAAAACATGCTTGTGTCAAAGAGAGAAACCAGAGAGGCGGGCTGAGGTGTTCACAATTACCACACCTGGAAGGTCACCAATGCTGAGCTAAGAGCCAAAATTAGCACTATTTCTGTCTAACCCTGACTGACTGGTTTGTACCATGACCTGATCACTGACCTTTGACCTCTCTGTGCTTAAGGTTGCTCGAATATCAGTACTGCTTACCCTCAGTGTGCCTTCCCAGTCTGCGTATTAGCCAGGCGGCGTAGCATGATGGTTCTGTTTTTGCACCTGAACAGTCACATTGTTGTAAGACTACTGCAATTTGCATCACATTAGGCTTATAAAGCGTTAGAAACAATGGCTAAAAGACCCAGACTACACAGCCGCTCTTTAGATGGCTGCACCGCTGTTCTAATCTTACAATATTCATCCTGGTCTCTCTTCTCTCACCCGCAGCAAACACAGCCGAGCAAAGGATTCAGAACTGGGCGACAAAAACAACCAGTATCTCGTCAGCCAAGGTAACAAATCAAGGACACGCACACGCGCCCGGAGCTCAGCTTTGAGTTCCAACTCATTTATATGTGGGAGAACTATTTTTAATGCGTGTAAGCTCGTCGCTGCTCATATAAATGTTCTTTCTTTTCCTTTCCCACGATTCTGGGCTTGGCTTTCTCCACTGCCAGGGGTCAAGGTTTATATCGACCCCTTCACCTATGAGGACCCTAACGAGGCGGTGCGAGAGTTTGCCAAGGAAATTGATGTTTCTTTTGTCAAGATCGAGGAGGTTATCGGCGCTGGTAAGGCCCCGGTTTTCCCATCATTCACAGTATTGTTCAGCTCTCTACTTCTAGTAGTCTCTTTTAAAAAATGTTGTTTAGCTGCAGTTAAATTATTTCAGTGACATTTAAAATTCTGTCGGCATTCTTTATTATCAACCCAAAGTCTATGTCGTCTCACGAATTAAAAAATTTAATAGTTGAGTGAGTTAGCTGTGTTTTTATCCCTATTAAAAAGAAAGGGCGCCGCTAGCTGCAAGCAAGCTTTTCATGGGATCTGTTCATTAAATGTATGTTTGTGTACGGTGTGCTGCAGGCGAGTTTGGGGAGGTGTGTCGAGGACGCCTAAAGATCCCCGGAAAAAAAGAAAATTACGTGCCAATTAAAACTCTGAAGGGGGGCTACACTGACAAGCAGAGACGGGACTTTCTGTCTGAAGCCTCCATCATGGGTCAGTTCCAGCACCCCAACATCATCCACCTGGAGGGGGTCATCACAGCCAGTTGCCCCGTGATGATCCTCACCGAGTTCATGGAGAACGGCGCTCTGGACTCCTTTCTGCGGGTGAGCGCCACGCACAAAACACACGCTAAAACACGCAGCGCCGGCCCATGTCGTTCATTAACAGAGCCCTTTCTCTTCCCCGTAGCTGAACGACAGCCAGTTCACCCCCATCCAGCTCGTGGGGATGTGCGCGGCATCGCCTCTGGCATGAAGTACCTTTCAGAAATGAGCTACGTCCATCGAGACTTGGCTGCTCGCAATATTCTGATCAACAGCAACCTGGTGTGCAAGGTGTCCGACTTTGGTCTGTCGCGCTTCCTGCAGGAGAACTCCTCAGACCCGACCTACACCAGCTCTCTGGTGAGATGGCTCTCCTGCTAGCATCTGTCCATCGCTGAGCAACCCTTCTGCGTTTCACACCTTAATTTTTTTAAAATAAGCGTAACCTGAATCTACCCCAGTTTGAGCCTAGAATGATCTCAGATTTAATATGTTGTCAGGGAGGTAAGATCCCGATCCGTTGGACAGCACCAGAGGCCATAGCCTTCCGAAAGTTCACGTCGGCGTCAGACGTGTGGAGCTACGGCATCGTCATGTGGGAGGTCATGTCCTTTGGAGAGAGGCCGTACTGGGACATGAGCAACCAGGATGTAAGTTGAAGCCACTTCTGAGGGCCTCAGCACACCCTTTAAGTTAGAAGCTGGGAGGCTTCACTGACGGCCTCATCTGATCTGTTCCTCAGGTGATTAATGCCATAGAGCAGGACTATCGGTTGCCCCCTCCACCAGACTGCCCCACCCACCTGCACCAGCTGATGTTGGACTGCTGGCAGAAGGACCGCTCGGCACGGCCCCGCTTCGCCGACCTCGTCAGCGCCCTGGACAAGCTGATCCGAAACCCGGCGTCTCTCAAAATAGTGGCTCAGGACGGAGTCGGGTGAGTGGCGTTTGCGTGATTGACGGGAATCCTCAGCTGAATTTGCAGAACGAAGCGAAGGAAGTGCACCTTCTGCTGGACTCGGGACAGACATTAGCCTCCTGCCGCCCAGTTTTCTGTACCAACTTAACCTGTCGGCCTCTTGCTGTTCCCGCTTCCATTCCCCACATTCTAGCTGTCAGCTGCTCCCTAAGAGGAGAAGGGGCTCCACCCCTGGCCAATCCCATTGTCTGTCCCTGTCAGTCACTCAGCGACAGATTAGACCTCAGCTTGAGGGCGGAATGTTGCTGCAGGATATATTTAAGCGCCTCGCCGGCTGTCGATCGGATGACAGTGCGTGTAAGTTGCCCCTTTGTTTTCCCTCCCACTGTCCCCCAGGCCGTCCTACCCCCTGCTGGACCAGCGTGCACCTTTGGCTCTGTCGGGCTGCGCGTCTGTGGGCGAGTGGCTGAGGACCATCAAGATGGAGCGCTATGAAGACAGTTTCCTGCAGGCTGGCCTCAGCACCGTGGATCAGCTGTCCCAGATCAGCACACAGTCAGTTTCCGCTTCACTCACTTCTGGATCCGCGTGAGCACATTTTTATTTGGACGCCTTCATTTTGGGTTTGTTTCAGGGATCTGCTGCACATGGGAGTGACCCTGGCAGGACACCAGAGGAAGATCCTTTCCAGCATCCAGAGCATGACCCTTCGGAACAAGAGCGCCACCACTGTGACCTTCTGACTCACCTGCCCGCCTGCGCAGACATCAGGCCCCGCATGTGGGTGCACGTGTGAGCGGGAGCTCTCTGAATCCTCTTCCAAACACAGACTCTAAGAGAGATCGGAAGAATGTCTGCATGATTGGAAGAAATTGTAAAAAGAAAAACGGAAAAAGACGTGTGAGGACAAACGAGTCCCTGTGAGCAGCAGGAGACGGGTAATTTCACCGTCTGCGGTCGGTTCTTTAGGACCTGAGCCCAATCAGTGAGCAGACTCATGAGAGGAGACGTCAGCGTTTACAAACCGTCTGTGTCATCATAAAACGGACTGTTTTATCAAAAAACGTCACTTCGCCAAAGAAAAGAAAATTCCGGTGCCATTTCACAAATTTTATGTCTCCATTGTTGTGTAATTACGGACGAACCGCCTTTTCCTTATCCAGTGTGTCCTGCCACACACACACGCATCTCGCCCAGGCTGAAGATTTTAGCTCTTGGGTGTTTTTTTTTTCTTTTTCTTCTGATTACGTTACCTCCTCTTTACTCAGGTGTGATGTGTAATGCAGGCTCTGGAGTGCGACGTGCTGGACCTGCTAATAAATCCTTCCCCAGGCTGGCTCCATCTTCGGCACCTCCACGTGCACAGAGACGTGACCATATCAGCACTTTGGTCATCTCAGAGTGAAATCTGTGTGCAACGAGTCCTTGTGGGCATTTCTGGCCTGGGTTTGGGCTGGCCGCTCGCTTTTACTGGTTTCAGACGAAACAAGGACCAAGAGAGGAGAATTCAGTCTCCTTGTAGAAAATCACAACAGGAAACTACCTGATTCTAAATATTTTTTTTATTGCATAAGTAACGAGTTCTATTATTCTGTATTTTCCATCTTTCAGTGCCATTCAAATGTCTCTGTGGACTTAAATGCCAATTTTATAAATAAGCAATCTTTGATGAGCATTTGTGTCATCTTTAATTCGCTGGTTTGCGCTGACCTTCAGCCTTTGCTGGTTATGCGGTCTTCAAACAATTCCGCGTCACCTCAGAGCAGCACAACGGCTCCAGCCGTATCCGCTGGTTTCAGGGTGGAATCCTACCAACGTGGCGCAGTTTGTTTGATCAGCTCACATATTTGCTGGTGAAGGGAGCACATGGTGTTTACCTGTGTGTAGCCGTTAGATGTACACAAGATGTTGTGTACATCTTGTGTACAAGATGCCCTGAAAACTGGTAAAACTGTCTTCTAAGTCGTTTAAATTGTGGTTTCTCTAACTGGCTAGTGTGTAACTTATGTCCGCGGTGTCTCCCAAGTGTCTCTCTTAGAAACAGTCATTTAGAAAGCAAAGTCTCAGGTGTTTGTTTCTGCCCAGAGCAGAAATATGTGTTTACTGGTATTTATACACAGTTGCAACAATGCTTCCGACCAGAATATCCATTGCAGTATGTTTTACTGTCCAGTATCCTTGAGGGTTGGACCGGTTTTTGTTTCTTTTCAAAAGAAGCTGCAAAACTGTTCTGCACTTTGAAAAAAGAACTGCCACTGTGAAATCACTGCAGAAAACAACCGATTTCTGTTAAATGTCAAATAATTACCGGTACTCCAATTTTAGACAGAGTCTAATCTTTTTTTCCTTAACATTTAGGGTTGATCCAGGAATGAGAACCTACACAGACCTTTTGATTTGATATCATTTCCCTTCACGCAGGTCACCTTTTAGCAAGGAATCAGGAACATTAGGACCTTTTGGCACCCAAGGAAGCAGTAATGGGTTCATATCATCTGAGGTATGTCATTTTATTGAGTTTGGGGATTTAGCACAGTTAAAATTCAGTCAGATGTAATAATTAGACTCAAACAGGGTTAGGGTACAACGGGTGGCAGAGTGAGTCCGGTGGTTGTTGGGAAATACACACCTGTTTGTTAGCAGCGCCACAAAAACAGAAGGGTTGTGGTAGGATGGACGGACTAGGATGCAGATTCCCGAACGGAGATCAGCAAAGTAAACGTAACTGATGTAGAGATAAGAATGATGTAATTAGTGAAGTGTTGAGGCTAATCTGTATGCAGCGCTCATCTGCACATGCAGACGGGTGTGTTCAAAAGCACGTCTGATCTGTATGAAACCTTCTATGGTTTCACCATCACTTCACAATACCTGAAAACAAATGACCTGCCAATCCTCCACCAGCACACAGTCTCTCCCAGTTAAACCAGTAACATGTGCCCTACATTGCGAG
>CAAE01014601.1:2172759-2237239 GCA_000180735.1 Tetraodon nigroviridis
TCATGGTCTTGTCTGTAACCATCTGCACCACCCCCCCCCAAAACAGAGAGTTTGGAGTTCAGGTTGACCTCACTGTCTCTGGTGCACGCGGCTGTGAATGGGAATCTTTTATTGCAGCACTCCTGAGTATTTGTGTCCTGAACCAGAGCGCCCGGCTCATTTTTTTTCTTTGTTGTGCGCTCCTGTCCTCCTCAGCCTGTCCTGTGGGCCAGTTCAAGTGGGGCACGGAGGGGCAGTGCACCACTTGTCCAGGATTCAGCTACGCCACCACCAGGGGAGCCTCAGTGTGCTTGTGTCGTTCCGGATACCTGCGTGCAAAGTCAGACACTCCCGACACCCCGTGCACCAGTAAGTGTGCGGAGAGATAAATAACTGTTCTTCTTTACCTTCTATTTTCTCCAGTTCTCTTCTGCAGGTCATGGACACTGTCTATGCTGTTGTTACCCTTTGGTGTCATTTAGCCAAGCTCCCCCCCTCCCCCCGGCTCAGTCCACCTTTGTGTCCATTGTCACACAGCCAAGCATTCAGATGCATTTCTTTGTGGCAGGTTGTTGGGGGAGGGGGGCTCTGCTGAAGTAGGCATTGATGGCCCCGGTAACACCTCCAATGGCTTTTCAGGAATTTAAATTCAGCTGCGTCTTTGTTGTGAATGTGAGGGACTTTTTAATTAGGTGTGCCCTTTGCAGTGGTCATAAATGGACCCCAGATCAGCTTGAGAATGTTGACCCTTCCTGTTCTCTGTGATACACAGCAACACTGTACAGCAATTACCGATAAAGTTAATTACCGTAAAAACCGGACTATAGAGCGCACCTGATTATAAGCCGCACCCACTACATTTTTAGAGGAAAACCGATTTTGTACATACACAAGCCGCACCTGTATATAAGCCGCATGTGCCCACATTAAAACATGTAAACATATTTACAAAGAAAGACGGTACACAGAGAGAGTTTTCAAAGTTTTAAGAATATACCTTAGCTTTTCTTTCCAAACAGTGCCTGTGACGCGGCAGTAACACAGCAGGAATACGGTAGCACAGCACAAACAGGGCTGGTTAAAAAAAACGGTAAAAGTCACTGAAAGCCAGCTCGACTGCTTTTAACTTGAAAGCTGCGTCATATGCATTTCTTCTTAAATTTTCCATGATGAGGGTCTGTTCATGCTAATTTTATTCACGGACAAAGCGCGAGGTTACGTTAAACTTGCATCTTCCTCGACACATATATTCCACCGGTCTCACTCTTACCTTTTCTGCTCGAGCGCCCCTGGCGGCCGTTAGAAAAAATGCATACATTAGCCGCATCATTGCATAAGCCGCAGGGTTGAAAGTTTGGGAAAAAAGTAGCGGCTTATTAGTCCAGGAATTTACGGTACAAAAGCTTTATCTTAATTATTAATCACTTGTTTGGCTGTGTCTATTATATATTCATTTATTATACTATACCCACCACTAAATTTAATTTGCTTGGAAAATTGCAAACAAATCCCTCTATCTGTGATCAAGCAGAGTTTTTCCCCTGAAAAAGCGTCGCCTCTGTGCCGCTGTGACAGCTTCAGGGACCAAAGTGCTGTCTGAATCTTAAGTTAAAATGTGTCATCAAAAACCACCCTTTTTCCTTGCATTATATCCAAAAGTCATTCACATCTAGATTGTCTGCGACGTTGCCCCACTTGGGTTTGCAGCGAGGACGCTATTAGCACTTAAGTTGCTGCAGGCTCAGCGGCAGAGCTCCGTCTCCTTGGCAGGAACAGAAACTCGTTCACGGCGGCTGAGCGCTATTGCTGTTTAGTTATGCTTGGCTTGGCTTGAGGCGCCCGCTATCCTCTTACAATTTTCATAGGACGGTGATCATTATCACCCCGTTTTAGACAAATGTAACCACCACTTAAATCCTGCAACACGTATGCTCTGGCACCAGGGCCGAGCCGCTGCAGGATGGTTGCTCTCCTCCACCGCTGCTTCTGCAGACTGGGAGCCTCCTTCAACCTACCGCTGTCTGCAGCTCAGGTTGCTGAGCAGAAATAAATCAGTTGACAGAAAAGGAAAATCCACCCTCTGATTGCTTCTGTGTGTGGTTGTTACAGGCACCATGTAAAAACGGACATGAACCCTTTTTCTGTTGTTCTTTGGTTCTCTCGTGCCACTGTAGAGCCTCCCTCAGCTCCACGCAGCATCGTCACTCAGATGAACGACAGCACGCTGGGCCTGGAGTGGAACAGGCCGCTGGAGAGCGGCGGCCGGACAGACCTGAGCTACTCCATCAGGTGCACCGTGTGCAGGGCAGCCGGCGCCCCGTGCCTGTCCTGCGGAGACAGCGTCACTCACCGGCCGACCCAGTACGGCCTGGTGGAGCGCAGGGTGGAGGTCTGGGGCCTCCTGCCCCAGGCCACCTACATTTTTACAATCCAGGCGCTCAACGGCGTGTCTCAGCTCAGCAGCAAGGAACCAGCCAGTAAAAGTGTCAACATCACCACCACGCATGATGGTGAGGGGCCGAGAGGGCGGAGCTTGTCCAGGTTTTTCTGATTATGCCGCAGCACTGATTTGCTCTCTGCCACCCGTGCAGTTCCGTCGCTGGTGTCTCTGATTCAGAGGATTGACTCTACGGAGAGCAGTCTGACCCTGCACTGGTCGGTCCCGGATCACCCACGCTACACCATCCTGCGCTACCAGATCCGCTACTGCGAGAAGGTCAGAGCTCCCCCTGACAGCACGTCCCAGCACTCAGCTGTCCACAAAAAAGTTTATGTTTGTGCAGCAGAAATCTCACAGGAGAGGAAATGTAAACGGGCGTAGGGCTAAGTGGGTACAGGTGATTTGGTCTGCAAACATGCCCTTCGGCTGAAGTCCGATCAGACTGCCTGTTTTGCCGTTCGGTTATCCAGCCAAACATTTAGGCTTTTCAACATAACATCTGAATAAAATGAGCCATTTCCAGTCCAAAGGAAGTGTCTTTGTTGTGTTGTCTCAGTCTTTATAACTGAGCTGACTCCTGCAGCTGACTCCTGTGATTGTGCCACAGGACCGCCGCAGCGAAGATCAGTGCCATCACACGGAGAGCAACCGGAACCAGGCGGTGCTGACGGACCTGCGCAGGGCCACGCCGTACGAGGTCCAGGTTCGGGTGCACACCGCAGCCGGCTACGGCAGCTTCAGCCCTGCAAGTGTCTTCCACACACTCCCTGATGGTGAGAAAAGCATGTGGGGGTGTGAAGTCTTTGTGGGAAACCTGGTATTTTTCTCAGGTCTGGTCTTTTATTTCCATCAGGATGGTTTGGGGATCCATTTCCAACTATTTTTCCCAAACTCATGGGCTGTGTGCTTGCATTGGTCTGACCCCGTCTGTCCTCTGTCTCCTTTTATTTTGTCTTTTTCTCAGGACAAGACTCCCAGTTTTTGCTCCCTGGTATCCTTATCGCTGCCGGGATGCTGCTTCTCGTCACATTCATCTCTGTGGCCGCCTACTGCATACGGTGAGAACTGGGGAAAGGGAAAGGCGACAGAGAAGATGACAGCCTTTGGAAGGCAAAGACGCTGACAAAATAACAGGAAATGTAAAACAGGAAAATCCAGACGCAGCGACAGTGACCCCAATTTTACAGCTTTGCACTTCTTTGTTCTTTTGTTTATACAAATCGCCTGTTATCAACGGTGGATTTTCACTCTGTTAAGCATCTCATTTTTGTTCTGCACCAGACACAAAGCCAGAGTTGTCATGTCTTTGCTTACACAGCTAAAAGTTATCCTGGGGGAGGGAATTTGTGTGTGTGTGTGTGTGTGTGTGTGTGTGTGTGTGTAGGGAGTATCAGTATAACTAGCAAAGTGAGGACATTTTGTCTTCACAACTTTAAAGAGCCGTTAAAACTTGCTTTAAAAGTTTTAGCTTCAGGTTGAGTTTGAGTTAGGTTAGGACTTGGTATTTAGCTTTAATGGTCCTCACAAAGTTAATGATGTGTGTGTGTGTGTGTGTGTGTGTGTGTGTGTGAGAGAGAGAGAGAGAGAGAGCGAGCAAGCGTTAGTTTGAGACAGATGAAGATAGAGGTAGAGGGAGAGACAGGATGCAGGCGTCCCAACCCTGTTTCCACAGGACAGAAGAACAATAGCTGTGACCTTGTGACACACACACACACACACACACAGAGCACGAGCAGAGGCCCAAATCTACACACTACCCACAGGGTGGTGCATTATTGCTATTTTAGGCTTATGAAGTGGGAAAAGAGAGTGAAATTGTGGAAGGCAGGGATTCAGTAGCTACAGGGCTTGTCACAGTGCTACTGGAAGAGTTTGCGCTAGCAGAATTACAACTGAAAACATGCTCGTGTCAAAGAGAGAAACCAGAGAGGCGGGCTGAGGTGTTCACAATTACCACACCTGGAAGGTCACCAATGCTGAGCTAAGAGCCAAAATTAGCACTATTTCTGTCTAACCCTGACTGACTGGTTTGTACCATGACCTGATCACTGACCTTTGACCTCTCTGTGCTTGAGGTTGCTCGAATATCAGTACTGCTTACCCTCAGTGTGCCTTCCCAGTCTGCGTATTAGCCAGGCGGCGTAGCATGATGGTTCTGTTTTTGCACCTGAACAGTCACATTGTTGTAAGACTACTGCAATTTGCATCACATTAGGCTTATAAAGCGTTAGAAACAATGGCTAAAAAACCCAGACTACACAGCCGCTCTTTAGATGGCTGCACCGCTGTTCTAATCTTACAATATTCATCCTGGTCTCTCTTCTCTCACCCGCAGCAAACACAGCCGAGCAAAGGATTCAGAACTGGGCGACAAAAACAACCAGTATCTCGTCAGCCAAGGTAACAAATCAAGGACACGCACACGCGCCGGAGCTCAGCTTTGAGTTCCAACTCATTTATATGTGGAGAACTATTTTTAATGCGTGTAAGCTCGTCGCTGCTCATTTAAATGTTCTTTCTTTTCCTTTCCCACGATTCTGGGCTTGGCTTTCTCCACTGCCAGGGGTCAAGGTTTATATCGACCCCTTCACCTATGAGGACCCTAACGAGGCAGTGCGAGAGTTTGCCAAGGAAATTGATGTTTCTTTTGTCAAGATCGAGGAGGTTATCGGCGCTGGTAAGGCCCCGGTTTTCCCATCATTCACAGTATTGTTCAGCTCTCTACTTCTAGTAGTCTCTTTTAAAAAATGTTGTTTAGCTGCAGTTAAATTATTTCAGTGACATTTAAAATTCTGTCGGCATTCATTATTATCAAGCCAAAGTCTATGTCGTCTCACGAATTAAAAAATTTAATAGTTGAGTGAGTTAGCTGTGTTTTTATCCCTATTAAAAAGAAAGGGCGCCACTAGCTGCAAGCAAGCTTTTCATGGGATCTGTTCATTAAATGTATGTTTGTGTACGGTGTGCTGCAGGCGAGTTTGGGGAGGTGTGTCGAGGACGCCTAAAGATCCCCGGAAAAAAAGAAAATTACGTGGCAATTAAAACTCTGAAGGGGGGCTACACTGACAAGCAGAGACGGGACTTTCTGTCTGAAGCCTCCATCATGGGTCAGTTCCAGCACCCCAACATCATCCACCTGGAGGGGGTCATCACAGCCAGTTGCCCCGTGATGATCCTCACCGAGTTCATGGAGAACGGCGCTCTGGACTCCTTCCTGCGGGTGAGCGCCACGCACAAAACACACGCTAAAACACGCAGCGCCGGCCCATGTCGCTCATTAACAGAGCCCTTTCTCTTCCCCGTAGCTGAACGACAGCCAGTTCACCCCCATCCAGCTCGTGGGGATGCTGCGCGGCATCGCCTCTGGCATGAAGTACCTTTCAGAAATGAGCTACGTCCATCGAGACTTGGCTGCTCGCAATATTCTGATCAACAGCAACCTGGTGTGCAAGGTGTCCGACTTTGGTCTGTCGCGCTTCCTGCAGGAGAACTCCTCAGACCCGACCTACACCAGCTCTCTGGTGAGATGGCTCTCCTGCTAGCATCTGTCCATCGCTGAGCAACACTGCCCTTCTGCGTTTCACACCTTAATTTTTTTAAAATAAGCGTAACCTGAATCTACCCCAGTTTGAGCCTAGAATGATCTCAGATTTAATATGTTGTCAGGGAGGTAAGATCCCGATCCGTTGGACAGCACCAGAGGCCATAGCCTTCCGAAAGTTCACGTCGGCGTCAGACGTGTGGAGCTACGGCATCGTCATGTGGGAGGTCATGTCCTTTGGAGAGAGGCCGTACTGGGACATGAGCAACCAGGATGTAAGTTGAAGCCACTTCTGAGGGCCTCAGCACACCCTTTAAGTTAGAAGCTGGGAGGCTTCACTGACGGCCTCATCTGATCTGTTCCTCAGGTGATTAATGCCATAGAGCAGGACTATCGGTTGCCCCCTCCACCAGACTGCCCCACCCACCTGCACCAGCTGATGTTGGACTGCTGGCAGAAGGACCGCTCGGCACGGCCCCGCTTCGCCGACCTCGTCAGCGCCCTGGACAAGCTGATCCGAAACCCGGCGTCTCTCAAAATAGTGGCTCAGGACAGAGTCGGGTGAGTGGCGTTTGCGTGATTGACGGGAATCCTCGGCTGAATTTGCAGAACGAAGCGAAGGAAGTGCACCTTCTGCTGGACTCGGGACAGACATTAGCCTCCTGCCGCCCAGTTTTCTGTACCAACTTAACGTCCTGCTGTGACCTGTCGGCCTCTTGCTGTTCCCGCTTCCATTCCCCACATTCTAGCTGTCAGCTGCTCCCTGAGAGGAGAAGGGGCTCCACCCCTGGCCAATCCCATTGTCTGTCCCTGTCAGTCACTCAGCGACAGATTAGACCTCAGCTTGAGGGCGGAATGTTGCTGCAGGATATATTTAAGCGCCTCGCCGGCTGTCGATCGGATGACAGTGCGTGTAAGTTGCCCCTTTGTTTTCCCTCCCACTGTCCCCCAGGCCGTCCTACCCCCTGCTGGACCAGCGTGCACCTTTGGCTCTGTCGGGCTGCGCGTCTGTGGGCGAGTGGCTGAGGACCATCAAGATGGAGCGCTATGAAGACAGTTTCCTGCAGGCTGGCCTCAGCACTGTGGATCAGCTGGCCCAGATCAGCACACAGTCAGTTTCCGCTTCACTCACTTCTGGATCCGCGTGAGCACATTTTTATTTGGACGCCTTCATTTTGGGTTTGTTTCAGGGATCTGCTGCACATGGGAGTGACCCTGGCAGGACACCAGAGGAAGATCCTTTCCAGCATCCAGAGCATGACCCTTCGGAACAAGAGCGCCACCACTGTGACCTTCTGACTCACCTGCCCGCCTGCGCAGACATCAGGCCCCGCATGTGGGTGCACGTGTGAGCGGGAGCTCTCTGAATCCTCTTCCAAACACGGACTCTAAGAGAGATCGGAAGAATGTCTGCATGATTGGAAGAAATTGTAAAAAGAAAAACGGAAAAAGACGTGTGAGGACAAACGAGTCCCTGTGAGCAGCAGGAGACGGGTAATTTCACCGTCTGCGGTCGGTTCTTTAGGACCTGAGCCCAATCAGTGAGCAGACTCATGAGAGGAGACGTCAGCGTTTACAAACCGTCTGTGTCATCATAAAACGGACTGTTTTATCAAAAAACGTCACTTCGCCAAAGAAAAGAAAATTCCGGTGCCATTTCACAAATTTTATGTCTCCATTGTTGTGTAATTACGGACGAACCGCCTTTTCCTTATCCAGTGTGTCCTGCCACACACACACACGCATCTCGCCCAGGCTTTTTTTTTTTCTTTTTCTTCTGATTACGTTACCTCCTCTTTACTCAGGTGTGATGTGTAATGCAGGCTCTGGAGTGCGACGTGCTGGACCTGCTAATAAATCCTTCCCCAGGCTGGCTCCATCTTCGGCACCTCCACGTGCACAGAGACGTGACCATATCAGCACTTTGGTCATCTCAGAGTGAAATCTGTGTGCAACGAGTCCTTGTGGGCATTTCTGGCCTGGGTTTGGGCTGGCCGCTCGCTTTTACTGGTTTCAGACGAAACAAGGACCAAGAGAGGAGAATTCAGTCTCCTTGTAGAAAATCACAACAGGAAACTACCTGATTCTAAATATGTTTTTTATTGCATAAGTAACGAGTTCTATTATTCTGTATTTTCCATCTTTCAGTGCCATTCAAATGTCTCTGTGGACTTAAATGCCAATTTTATAAATAAGCAATCTTTGATGAGCATTTGTGTCATCTTTAATTCGCTGGTTTGCGCTGACCTTCAGCCTATGCTGGTTATGCGGTCTTCAAACAATTCCGCGTCACCTCAGAGCAGCACAACGGCTCCAGCCGTATCCGCTGGTTTCAGGGTGGAATCCTACCAACGTGGCGCAGTTTGTTTGATCAGCTCACATATTTGCTGGTGAAGGGAGCACATGGTGTTTACCTGTGTGTAGCCGTTAGATGTTCATCACAAGCTGGTTGCTTCATTCATGTTTCCATCCCCTCGAAACTACTCAAAAATATTACAGCCTCAAACAAATAAAGCAGAACCAACAAGATGTTGTGTACATCTTGTGTACAAGATGCCCTGAAAACTGGTAAAACTGTCTTCTAAGTCGTTTAAATTGTGGTTTCTCTAACTGGCTAGTGTGTAACTTATGTCCGCGGTGTCTCCCAAGTGTCTCTCTTAGAAACAGTCATTTACAAAGCAAAGTCTCAGGTGTTTGTTTCTGCCCAGAGCAGAAATATGTGTTTACTGGTATTTATACACAGTTGCAACAATGCTTCCGACCAGAATATCCATTGCAGTATGTTTTACTGTCCAGTATCCTTGAGGGTTGGACCGGTTTTTGTTTCTTTTCAAAAGAAGCTGCAAAACTGTTCTGCACTTTGAAAAAAGAACTGCCACTGTGAAATCACTGCAGAAAACAACCGATTTCTGTTAAATGTCAAATAATTACCGGTACTCCAATTTTAGACAGAGTCTAATCTTTTTTTCCTTAACATTTAGGGTTGATCCAGGAATGAGAACCTACACAGACCTTTTGATTTGATATCATTTCCCTTCACGCAGGTCACCTTTTAGCAAGGAATCAGGAACATTAGGACCTTTTGGCACCCAAGGAAGCAGTAATGGGTTCATATCATCTGAGGTATGTCATTTTATTGAGTTTGGGGATTTAGCGCAGTTAAAATTCAGTCAGATGTAATAATTAGACTCAAACAGGGTTAGGGTACAACGGGTGGCAGAGTGAGTCCGGTGGTTGTTGGGAAATACACACCTGTTTGTTAGCAGCGCCACAAAAACAGAAGGGTTGTGGTAGGATGGACGGACTAGGATGCAGATTCCCGAACGGAGATCAGCAAAGTAAACGTAACTGATGTAGAGATAAGAATGATGTAATTAGTGAAGTGTTGAGGCTAATCTGTATGCAGCGCTCATCTGCACATGCAGACGGGTGTGTTCAAAAGCACGTCTGATCTGTATGAAACCTTCTATGGTTTCACCATCACTTCACAATACCTGAAAACAAATGACCTGCCAATCCTCCACCAGCACACAGTCTCTCCCAGTTAAACCAGTAACATGTGCCCTACATTGCGAGCAGCCCCCCCCCCTTCCCCCCAGCGCTGCTACTGTAAATGGACCTTCCCTGTCACCTTCCCTGTCAGCTGCTGGCAGGTATGAGCTCACTGAGTAGGTTCTCCTGTTTCTCTCTTTGTCCTGGGTCACTTAGACATGTTTGGGGATGAAGGTCTGCCTGCTTTTGCGGCTCTGGTTGCAAAAATCCCTTTCATCTGTCCCGCCGTCCCATTTTTGATAATGAGAAACAGCAGACGGCCCTGCTCCCTCCACATTACCCAGTTTCTCTCCTCTGCCTTCCGTTTCTCCGGAGAGTCTTCGCCCCTGAGGGCCCCAAAGCTCGTCCTCTCCTGCGTTCTCCTTCCTGGTCCTCGGCCCTTTTAATCAAGAAGAGATGTTCTTTTCTTCTGTCGCGCCTCCGGCTCGGGCCAGCTCACAGCGCAGCATACGCTTAAACTCCACTCAAACTGGCTTTTTTTTTTTTCTTTTCGTCTCCTGCTACAGTAACGAGGCGACTCTTCCGGGCTTTTTGGAGAGTATTTAGGTGTGTTGATTAATGCGTTTTCATTATCTTGCTGTTGCTGGCTCGTTCTTCTCATTCTATCGCTCTCATGTGGCCCACAAACCTCAAACCAGCCCGAGTGGGGCCCCCAAGTAGTGAAGATAAATAAGCACAAGCAGCTCTTTGTGTACCTCTGAGTCCTTCCTGCGTGTGTGGACGGGTCTCCCATTCTGGCAGGGCCCTTGCGTGACCTTTTGACCCCTGGGTATAGGGCACACCTAGCCTCAGCTTTGTCTGCTCATCTGAATAGCCATTCAGCGCAGGCCCGAGAGCAGACCAGGTTCTGGCATTTGCCAGATTGTGCTCCCCCTCCCACCCACCTACCCCCACATTCCTCTGTGCATTCAAGTGTTGAGCATGTGCACGAGTGTGAATGGTGGAGGCAGGGTGGAGGCAGGGTGGAGGCAGGGTGGAGGTGGGTGGGTGGGGGGGGGGCGTTTGGGGACAGGTACATGTGTTCTTACAAGCCGAAGGAAGGATTACCGAAGCGGTTTCAACCTGTAAACAGCCACGAAAATCAGAGTGTGTCCCTGGCATGTAACGCGCTGCATTAAAGGTGCACGCCCAGAGGTTCAGAGCTGCGCCTCGGTGAAGTCGGAGGACTTAACAGGAGACGGGCCCGGCAGGGGGGAAAAGTGAATTGTCAAATGTGAAACAGATTGGGGGGGTGGGGGGGCCAAGCTATCCAGCGCCGAGCTGAGCTCTGAAAAATCCCATCATCTCTGCGCAGCACGTTCACGCTGTCTCGTCTTAGCTGCTCCGTCCTGAACTCCAGGAGACGTTCTGCAGCCTGCGCAGTTTTTTAAAGGTGTCGACGTGTCAGACACAGCTGTCAGAAACCAGCCCCCCTCCCCCTACACATTCCTGATGGCAGGGCTTGAAGGAGCCGCATCTGACGTGCTCCCGGCGTTTGGCAGGCGTGCAGAGGTGACGCTGAGCAGAGCCTCCATATCTGCCTCTTGTTCTTCTGTCTGCGCTGCTGCTGCTGCACAGCCATGTCTGATTGTTCCACATGGTCCACCTTTGCCTGAGAAAAGCTGCTATCAGGCCTGCAGTCAGAGCTGGTGGCCGCTACTAACGTGCTGACCCTCTCTCTTAGTTGCTGTGTGAAAAGCCAGCTCAAACATCACCGATCGGGAGGATTCGGTGTTCTGTTTGGATCTACAGATTTGCTTCAGCTAATGGAAACTCAAAGATGACCATTCCCACACAGCCAGACTCCCCTCCTGAGATGACTTACGAGCGGTTCGATCGAAACGGCCCCGACGATTCTGAGCAGATCTGCCGAGCGGTTGAGCGCTGTTTTTTTTTTTTTTCCTTTTTCACAGCGTGATTGCGCTGAAAGCCACATTGCTCTGCGGAGCACTTCCACTCTGTTTGGCATTAGATGCGACGGCTGGGAAGGTGTCGCTGCCCGCTGTTCCACGGCAAATCTGTTGACTCTGCAGGAGCCAGCGCCGGGCCGCAGCTGTAAATAGGAGTCTGACCCACCTGCTCAAATAAAAGTTGTCAGAATTTAATTATAGGCTCTCGCTGCAATACAGTTGGACTAGAATCAGCTTCGTCCTCCTCATCCTGCACTTAATCCAGTTAATCAATACGAGCTTTTATAGCAGGAGCCCCTGCTGTCTCCTCTGAGTTAGTAGCTTTAGCCGTAAGGGACCATCTGACTATCTACAACAGGCACTTTCAATCATCCCACATCATCCGGACAAAGAAATATTACTGAAGAAAGTGGATCAAGGGGATTAGGACCAAATGTTAGCAACGTTCCACCAGTGTGTTCCTTAGAATTATATGGGTTTAATTTAAATGTAACTTAGATTGCGGAACTTCAGTGTCTACATTTTCTACCAATTTCTGACATTAATGGTTTATATTCCAGGATTAAGGCCAGATTTCCAACTTTCCCTCTCGTGTCCCTCCAAATAATTCCATTTGACATGGTTTTGGAGAAGTTTTTCCCCATGGAAATTTCTTCAATGTGAAATTTCTGAGAAACGAATTTGTGGCCAACATCCTCAGTGTCGGCTGGCGTCACCTTCGACACACCTGAGGGAGCCGGCTGGCTCTTCATCCGGCCTGTTAGTGCCATCGGTAATGCGCATATGAATGTTAGCACCTCCGGGACAAGCGACAGGCCCCTGGAAGGTGTCTGCAGGCTCCTGCTCCGTCTCAGCTTTCAGTACACACGCAGCAGCCGCCCGGCTCCCCTGTGGCTTCCTTTTGTTTTCCTGCCGCTAAGATGTGCTCATCGCCTCCTGTGAGGAAATGAGAGGAGTGTGACCTTCCTCGCTTCTTACCCTCTCCCTGTCAGCCCATACTCTGAAACTCAATCCACATGCGGCGGGAACTACTGCGCTACGGGGGGGATTATAAACTAGGGGGAGACTATCAAATTGCTCCACGGCTCTGTCAAAGTGGAGGGTTTGTGTGACAGAGACACAGAAGGGGGCTGTGAACCAGAAGCAGGGAAGGCTGTAAATAAACCTGTCATGTTTAAGGTGTTCCTGGTTTGGTTTCCTTTTTGAACCCGGGCTTGTGGATCTCAGATTGATGTGTTTACGCTGCCTGTGTTTTAACCTCTGGAAGGCATCTCACCTCCTTGCCCCGAACCTCAATCCCTCACATCTCTGAGCCCCACTGGCGTAAATCCTGACCTCCAGATGTCTCTTCAGCACCTCCTCCTCTCACAGAAACTGGCCTTTTCCCCCACCGCCAGGAATCGTTTCAATTAGAGTCTCAATTAAAGAGGAAAAACTTTGCAGAGAAGTGAAATGGCTGTGTTTAAGCTTTTGTGCTGTGACAAAGCCTGCAGCGCCTGTCTGATTAGAGCCAATGCTGGTCTTTTTTTATTATATTATGGCCGCAGCTGTGTGCCTCAACTCTGTATTCAACTTTGTTGTTTAGCTTTTGCTGCATCCTCACATAAATATTTCATGCTGATTATTCATTTTAACTCCAACTATCTCCCAATCACGTTTTTTTTTCTAAATCTTTGGCTCCGTGACTAAATCTCCTCGTGCCTGCAGCCTAGAGTCACCAACAGCCATCACTAATTACACTGTGAAAACACCACCACTCACGCTTATCACTGACCCCTCCAAGAGGCTGCCGTGCGTGTGTGAGTGCGTGTGTGTTTTCCTGACTCTTACACCTTTGGTCACTGTCTGAGGAGTGAGCATATGGTTATAATTTCACCGGCATCTGGAGGTGATACAAGTAAGTTTACGAAAGGAAAGTACTGACTTACTAAAAGTAACTGTAAACAGCTCCGAGAATTTCTCTAATTTCACGATGTTTATATACAGCAGTAATGACTACTGCCCTAACAACATAGATCATTAGGGAATTTCCCAGAAATAATTGCATAAGAATTTTTTTTTACCGTGGTTTTAGCGCCCTCTATACACAAGTAGACTTTCCGTTTTCTAGCTGAAAAAAGGAACTATTATTTTCCTCTATATTTGTCTTACACAGAAGCTTAACGTTAAAAACATAAAGTGTGTTCTGTGGACAAAAACATGAATATCGTAGAGGTAGAGGGTCAAATAGTTGATGGAGTCAGGAACCAACGTCATTTTTATAGATTTTATAACAATCTGTTGGCAATCTGCGCAAGTATATGAATGGAAAAAACAGTTAGACAGAAAGAAGATAAAAAACAGTTATAAAACAGGTTTTTTTTTTCACTATAATGTTTATGCCGCACCACTGCAGCGCGCCGGGGCAGTTTCATTTAGATGCGCTACTTTAGCGCCATCTAGCGGTCGAACGAACGTATCGCACCCGTAGTTAACGTTTCTCTGGCCTGTGGAGCGTTCTCAGATCGGCTGCACCACAGTTTAACTTGGAAGAATGTCCTCTGTTTTGACGTATCCTTATCTGCTGCCACAGGAACACGTTTGTTTAAGCAACTCTCTTAAAAGATGTCGTCAGGTTATTATTCATGTGAGCCTGCAAAAGTCTAATTGTAAGGAAAAAAGAGTAATTGTGTTATATCGATATAAAATGATCTATGCGTTTGTCAGCGAGTGTAAGAATAATTGCATAGTGCTAGTAAGTCTCCTTTTTTCATACCAGTAAGGTGTATGAAAAACACTGACGCAATTTCTAATTTTTGGTCTAGTGTGCATTAGGGGGAGGTAGAATTAGACTCTGAGGCGTTTATTCTGGGCTTGTATAATCTTTTCTCACTCACCAGTTGGCCATTAATTTTACTGTGTATCCAAAATATCATTGCAAACTAATTATATGAGGTGGTTATATAAGGAGGCCTCCTGCATACAAATGCATTCAAAATTTACCCCCCTTAACCGCCCCACCTTTTTTTTCCTTAAAAAAAGGGCATAGATTTGACTGATAGTGACCTGTAGTGAGCTCTAGCTGGCGGACAGTCCAGAGAACCAGAGTCGGTGACTGTCTGGTGGCCTTCCAGGCGTCTTCGTTAACCGCCGCAGAGGGACCCGCAGTCCGCCTGTCGTTGCACAGAGCGACCGCTGGGGGTCAGCAGAGAGCGCGGCTCGTCCCTGCTCTCATCCGGCTCCACTGGCGCAGATAAACCACACTATTCTACTGCTGTTTGTCTGCTCTGACACAGTCAAAGGGGATTGCTGATTTAAAGAATCCGTGTCTCTCCCACAATAGGTAAAATGTGCTTCACATGCAGTAAAGCCCATCTTTCTTTAAAAGCACAGGCTTGTTTCTCACTGAGGAGGCAAGATTGAAAGTCTATATTTTCGAGTGTCTATATGGTCAGACTTACTAAATTTATCTTTTACCATTATGCAACACATTGCTAAAAACAAGCTCCGCTGTTCCATAACCCAAACATCTGACTGTTATACAATATGGACAACAGTACTCACACAAATGCAGACATATTTCTGTCACTCCTCCCCCCACACTTCATAATAATCCCACTCCTTTGCACACTGGAAACACTGGAAATGCTCGTAGTCCTGTTTTATGACGAGGGCTGGTGTCCTCCAGCTGCTCGTGTGACTGCGGTCAATCGAAAGAGCGATTACAGATGCTTAATCCCAGCTGATCTCTGCCTCCAAATGCGACTGCACTCAGAGAACAGCGTGGTTCATTCAGAGTGTTTCAGAGTGCCACCATAGCAGCTGGGAAGATGAAGGACAGATGCCTGACAAAATAGTCAGACAGTGAATGAGCTGGACGTGTGTGTCCATGTGTGTGCCATTCACTAATTCATCGGTGCTGCTAGAATCCCTTGCATTTGATCTCCAGATGGGACTAATCTGGTTATTCTCAATGAGGGAAAAATGAATATTTTATAATAATTCTCCAGTATGGAGATTGGGGTGTGCACGGGTGGGTAGACGCAACCACCTCCAAACCAGCAGGAGCTTCTTCTCCCTTTTTAGAAAACAATCTTCTCATGCATCTTTTTAATTTGGTGCTCTGGCCAAAAACTGGCAGCAGACCTTTGGTGCACGCTGGTGTGTCTTTTATTTGAGGCAGCAGGAATGCAAAGAAAATGTTGAATATGATGACATGACCTTTGTAAATCAAACTGTAGTAAGGGGGAAAAAAAAGAGTCAAAATATAACGGGAAGGACGGAAAGGGCAACCCTGACACAGGAGTGGGATTATATAGCAGCTGCAGACGTCCAGATACTTCATCCGGGCCCTCCTCTAATCTGAACAAATATAAGCTGGTGGAGCTTCAACCTAAATCCCTCTTTTAAGAGATAAAGGGAGAAGGATGCTGATTGCTTTCCCGATTTCATTTTTGTCCAAAGAAGCACCTCACATCAGTGGGAGTCATCGTTTGTGACTGGGTGCCGTCGCTTCTGCTGCCATATCTGGACCGCTTTGGTTTTATTTTAGATTTCGACTCCACAAAGGAGCGATCAGGACTTTTTGATGCTTCCCGAGTGCTTTAAGTTCTCTTTCCAGCTGTTTGAAGCCTGACTTTCTCGGGCCGGATGTTTAAAATCTGCATGAAACTTTATTAAAATAGCACTGCCTTGTTGTTGGGCTCCTCACTTAGACACTGTTTTTTGCCCAAAGTAGATGTTGCAGGACAAACCAACCAGGAGAGAGGAAGAGTTTTCATCAGTCTGCAGCATCTGACTGGAGATAACAATGTTTGCCAGCCGTGGCGGAACCGGAGGAGGAAAAGGAGGCAAATACTCAGTGGAGGACCTGTATGGCATCAGTAAGAAGCCCAAAGCTTCCTCCTCCTCGGGGAGCATTGTGGCCAAAGCTGGACCCAGGAGCAGCAAGAGCCCGGAGCAGAGGACCGAGTCCGAGGCCCTGGCCTCGCAGATCCTGGAGGCGGCGCACAGGCTGGTGGAGCGACGGCGCCTGGAGCTCTACCTGAGGGAGTACGGCCTCTCCCTGGCCGAGTGCGAGGCTGAGCGCTCTGCAATGACCTACAGGTAAGAGGGGAAGGGTCACGGAGGGGAGAAAATCCCGACGTACGAAAGGACTCAGGGAGGAGGGCAGACGTCGCCTGGCTGTGCAGAGAAGTCATCTGGGTGGTCTGAAAGACAGAGAGACGCAGTTTGGCATGAATCACGCACGGCTTGATGGGAGGGGCCGGACAGCTAGTTGTTGTTTTTCACTTCCAATTTTCTGTAGTCAGAGTTTAAATGTTGGAAATCATTCTTCAGAAAACTGATCCTGCTACACTGCAGCATCAAGCAACACACATTTTTCATCTTTGTATCATCGCTTGTATTGAAGAATGCTTCTAGTCTTTTTGTTTGTGTCTCCTGAACACTGGTGAGATGAATATTTAAAGTGATCATTTAACTCAGAGCAGTGGAAAATAATGGATTTGTTCAGGGATTACCGCTCCAGCAGCGTGGCCTGTGGGTGGCGCTGTTACTCTGAAGCTGGAAAACAGGCTGCTAAATGTCTTTTTCCCTTTCTTTCTTTTTTCTGGCAAAACATGTAATAACTACTTAGAGTGAACCAGTTAGATTCTACTGGTTTCTCTTGTCTGCTGGTTTTACTGGGCCCAGCAGGAGAGATGCAGACATGCAAACCTCCAGACTCCAGCAGGCAGGTTATCAATTTAACTCTTCAAAGTCAGAACTATTTGAATACAGCAAGTTTTTGAGTGGATTTTGAAGATTGATGGAGAAGAAATTCTTCTTAGAGCGTTTATTTAATGTCCTCTGACCTGCAAGAGTGGAAGGAAAAGAATGTGTGTGAAAGGAGGCCTGAGGTGCACACAGGTGATTCCTGCTTGCACATCCAGCATCTCCTGGTTGTCGGAGAGCCTAGCGCAGAGGATCCGCACGAGTTCTAAAATCAGAGAATCAGCTGTTGATTTGAGGCTAATTAATCAGAGCAGTTTAGCATCATCCCAGTTAGAGACGCTTCAGCGTCTGACACCACAGTCTCCTCCAAGGACACTTAGTCGTCTTCTCTCCTTCTTTGCCATCTCCTCCTTTTTTGAGAGTGAGCGTCACCTCATAGTCTGTCTGCCCCCCCCCCCCCACACACACACACACACACACACACATACACACACATACACACACCAGTGGAGAAGCTGATGATTGCAGAAAACTAGATTTTGTATTCAAAATCCTGATTGGACTGAGACGGATCGACAGTGACCCAGTGTCCCCGAGCAAGCCTCTGAACCGACGTTGTGTATTCAGTGTGTGGTTATTCCTGAATCCTGATTGGTTGATCTACTATGGCTGCGTGAATGGATGAATACACACGGTCCAGTTCCTCCCTGCAGCTGGAAACCTCCCCGTCCCAGTGTCCACCCTCCAGCTCTGCAAGCTTTTATGTCCAACTTTAGAAAGAGAGCTGATTGCCCAGGAAACAACCTGAGCAGTGATCCAAGCGGTTGGTGTGGCGTCACCACGGGGGGGATGGACAGAAATGATGAAGGTTTGTGTGTCTGCAGTCCTTGATACCTCCCTGTATCTGCCATTGGACTGACAGGATTCTTGAAGAACCTAGAGTGGTTTCAAACACAGCCTGGAGGGGATTGACGCCTGCATTCTAACTGCACCATGGCTTAAATAGTGCATGAGATGATGGTCATCATCATCATCATCATCATCATCATCATCATCATCATCATCATCATCATCATTATCGTCACAACACTGCAGGAATGATCATGATGGGTGTGGTGGAGAAATCACAGCACATGAAAACAAGGAACTCTGGTCATTTCTCATCGACTCTTAATTGGAACTGAAATTACAGACGTCTGCAGTTATGGTGGAGGGGTGGAGAGGTGGAGATGGGTGGAGGGGTGGAGAGGTGGAGGGGTGGAGAGGTGGAGAGGTGGAGATGGGTGGAGGGGTGGAGAGGTGGAGATGGGTGGAGGGGTGGAGAGGTGGAGATGGGTGGAGGGACGCTTGTGCAGCAGTGTGGTGTGTGATGAAAAATGTATAGAGAAAACCCGAAGGAGAGAAAGGGAGAGAGAGAGAGGGAGAGAGAAATGGAAGTAGAGAGAGGGAGAGAGAGAGAGAGAGAGAGAGAGAGAGAGAGAGAGAGAGAGAGAGTCTTTAAAACCTCCACATTGTCTGTGTGTTTCGTGAACATTTTGGAGGCTGGAGATTTAAACAAGAGAAGGGGAGGAGGTGTGTTTTAATAATAATAATAATAATAAAAAAACCCAACATGTGCTGAGAGGGAGAACCCAGGGGCGCCTCTGACATGTCCGCTGCAGCTGATTTGGGAGCCAGTATGCCGGCATTTTTTTCAAACCGGAGCCCCGTGAGATTTTACCGAATAACGAGGGAGGCGCACAGCTGCTGCCGGCGCGCGAACGACTCCGCTCGCTGAAGGTAATCCGGCTCCTCCATCCTCTGAGCGTTCATTTTTCTTTCCCTCTTTATTTGTCGATTCTGCGTGAAGCTGCGGGGCGATGGTGCATTGGTGGATTTCTGCTGCGTGAATCCGATCGAGCCTGTTTTGCTGGGGCTGACGCGCACAATTGAGGCAGGTTTTGGATGGATGGAATAAATGCGAAAGAATAGGAGATAACGTAAAAGGACTTATTTCGACGTGGGGTGTGAAGATGCCTGTGGCTGCGGCTGTGTCATTGCTGCAGCACACTCCCCGGCTCCTCGTTTCCAGGCGGACTCATCTAACCTCAGCTGAGCAGAGAAGACAGGCAGCGATCAAGCGCTTCACCACGCAACTTGAGCCCTAGGAGCCCGTGCACGCATGTAGGGGCTGCCACTGAGGTGAGGAAAGCCTCCCCATCACCTATTAAAACCCCATCAATCTGCTGTGATCTTACAAAGCCTCCTGATGGTTTTTGGAAAGCAGCCCTGGTGCATCCAGCCAGTGTGAAAACTCAGAACACCCCTTTGCCAGATTTGCATCAGCGGACGGGAGACGGAGCAGACGGCAACTCTGTGTGTGTCATGTTAGAGGCTGGACGCCCGCCTGCTCTGCCCAACAGCCGGAGAACACCTCTCACCTGTCCTGCCTGAGCCTCTTCTGCACGAGCAGGTTGGATCTCCCACAGAAGCCCAGCATTAGGCAGCACCAACAGTTTGCAGACGGTGTTGCCGGGCCAGACCTCCAGCCGTCCCTCCCACAGCTGGGTTTTTGTCTCCCAGAGTGAAAGGCATCGGACACCGGGGTCAGGATGCAGGTGTCTTTCGCCTGCACTGAGCACAACCTCAAGAGTCGCAGTGAGGATCGCCTCTGTGGCCTCCGCACCGCTCCACCTCCCGGCGGGTGCAGCGGCGGAGTCGGCGGAGGAGGAGGAGGAGGTGGTGGGAGCACAGGGGGAGGAGGAGGTGGTGGAGGTGGAGGAGGAGGCAGCGGACAAGGAAGTAACGGCAACTACATCTCTCAAGGTTCGGTCAAGACCAGGGAGGGGTCCGGGGCCCGCCAGGTAACGCAGGGCCATGCCCACATGAAAGAGGCCATCGGGCGCCACACCAGCATGAAGTACAGGTGAGTGTGGAGCCGGAGTTTGAGCGGAGAGGGGGAGTGGGAGAGGAGCCCCCCCCCCCCCCGCGGAGGGGCGCGGGGGCCCACGGCTCTCGTTCCCCTCAGCCACGGCCTTTTGACCTCCGCATGATCTCACCGCCAGCAGATTATTGCACATCAGCAGCCGTGTCAAACCTTGCACACGTGCTCGCCATCGTCTTCAGACGGTGCAAAACGAAGGTTTTGGAGAAGCGAAATGAAATATCTGATTCACTGATACAGCAGTAGACAGATAGGAGCAAGATTAGCTGGGTGCTGTGCAGGTTGCAGATGTGCAGGAGACTTTTGTGCAAACGCCAGGTCTGAGTCATAACAGCGAGCTAGGAAACAGACCAAAATAACAGCACCACAATAACGCCGCCGGTGCATTTTTGGGCAAACAGATCAGTTTACCTTGATGGATTAAAGCTCAGGCTTGACAGCTGACAGCTGTTAATGAAGGCCCTGCTCACAGAGGGGGGTCCACGAGGATCATAGCAATCTACGTAATGTACGTTAAAAGAGGGAGTGGTGTCCGATCTTCACAACCACCTGTTTCCTCCGTTTAGATTGGGAAACTCGGGTGCCCGGAGGAGACGTTTAATGACCTGTTTTCCTGGTAATCAGGTTGATCGAGTTTGCCAATTTCATTTTCATTTAATAGGATGTTTAAAAACGGGAGATGAAACCTGGATTCCACCCGCTCCTTCAGAGGGGCAAACAAACTTCGTTGGTCGGGATGATTCCGGCTGCGCTGCCGCCTCAAGAAAAGTGGCACTAATAAGGACTGCGGCGCCGCGTGAAGTTTATGCAGCATATGGTCGGCCCTGCTGGCCGGGAGCAGCACCTCAGGCACGGCCTTTGGGTTTTTTTTGAGTCAGTCTCGTTTCCCAATCTGGAGGCGCTGCTGTGGTTTGTCGGCAGCAGTGGTGACGCTTCTGTGTTTCAGGAAGTCAGGAGGAAACCGAGATGTCACGCACAGAGTAAATGTTGTTTGGGCTGGTGTCTCTGATTGAAGACAAATGGTTTCCACAGGTGAGCAGCTGCACAGAATCAGTCTGCAGTCAGGGTTGCAGATGGCCCCAGCTCTTCTCTGATCAGTCTGCTGATCCCTCTGACCCGCGTGGACGATGACACCTGCTGCCTGTTATCCCCCCCCCACACTCACACACACACCTCTACAACACTAAAGGAGACAAAAATCCACAAATGACATAGGAAATGCAGAATTATTTTACACAAAATGATAATCAGCAGTTGAACAGAACTGACATTTTAAAGATAAAATATTGCCAGAGAGTTTGAATGATTTCTGTGTCTGATTCACCTCCAAGGAAACCAAGAGCGTTAGAGGAGCTCCGTGTTGGAACGTTGGCTCCAGCAGAGACTGGGTTTCTGTCCGATGGTCTTAGCCAAATTCATGCTACCAAATTTCATAAAGCATCAGTTCCTCGTATTGAAAATTTCCAATACACGTTGGTGACAAGTAAAACAAAAGCAATGTTATAGGAGAGGTGTTGGGTCAATTGCGTAACGCCATATTGCACGTCTGCCTCATAATTATACCCAAATGAACAATTTACTCTGGGACCTGAGGAGGGTCTGCAAGTTCTGTCATTCAGGAAACCGGTCGTTTCTATGGCAACCAGGTTTTCTCTTTTCACCAGCAGCAAGTTAGGTGTATTTCCAGCATGGGAAAATGCGCCACACTTGGATCGGTCTCATGTTTGGCTGCTGGACAGGCTGTCCTGTCTGCGGTGCCTGAGAGGCGGAGCGGTTCAGCAAAAAGAACATGCTTATATGAAAAGATGTACAGACACATGGAGGGGGCGACTCCCTGGCTGCAGCCTCTCCAGAGACGCATGAATGACGTTTTACTGTTCCTTAATCTGTATCAGCTTCAGAGAGGCTCTGAGAGCTTGTTACACCTGAGATCAGACCAACATTTTTGTCTGATGAGAATTGAACCACAGGGACACTCTTCCTGTGGTAACTGCTTGGATGCTAAGCTAATGAGCTGCAGTTTCCACCTTCGTATTAATGGGGTGAGAGACTTGCACTCAAGTGTCCTGACAGTGACTCTGTCCAAAATGTCAGTTACCTCTCATCCATCTCTCCTCTGCTGTGGCGACCCTGGAGATAACTACTGATGACTATTTGTTTAACCTCCAACTGGAGGTGAGAAGCCTCTGACCGTCGTCATCCGACTGCTCAACCGCTCTCATAAAACCTCGACAAAGCAGCCCCCAGAGTGTAGGGCATCTCCATCAGTCGCACATTTGTTAACGGCGGCGCTTCTCTAAACGATCAGTGCACTTGGAAGTTGCTAGGAAAGGATTTGGTGGCTAAGAACTAGGAACCACAGGAGTATTATTTGAGTTTTAGGGCTAAAGTAGCTGACTGGAACCAGTCAGAGGGTGTTGAAATGGCACACACTTCTCCCTGGAACCACTAAATCCAGAGTCCTTTCATTTTCTGTCATTTCAGATCTTTATTGCTTTACACTTTTACCCTCCCATGGCAGAAATTTGACCCAGGTTTGGTTTTAGTTGCTTTCATTGTTCTGGCAGCGTTCAGACACCTTTTCTTCACCCTTTCTTTCCTTCCATTCTTACTGACAGCCTCTACATTGTTGTTTTTGTAAATTTTTCATTGTTACTGACTTCTGTCTACTGCAGAAGACCTTCTAGAAGTGTCCTTCACCATCAAACTGAAAACCTGCTTTTGTTTTTATCAAACACGTTGACATCAGAATATGTGCAGCCTCAGGTCTGCCTGCTGAGGTGCATGAATGAACTAACTTTCCGTTTTCAATACAAAGTTAATGCTGGGTCACTGTTGGTCAATTAGGCTTTAGCTTGTCAATATTTGTCTGGCGGAGGGAGGTAGCTGCACGATGACTCTGGTAAAGCTGCAGAAGAGGAAGCTGCATCGTTCCTTCCTAATATGTCACTGATATCCTGTCTGAAACAGCTGCTAAGCAGTAACAGCACAGAGCAACAGTACAGTTCACAGAAATCTTCTCTTATCCTCTAAAAATCCAAGCTTTTTAAAATCTAAAAGCTTTTAATGCCTTTTTTAACTATTAAAAACCTAATAAAGAGGCACTTTTCCAGCAGACAGCTAAAACTAACCAAACTGTGGGGTCACCCCCTCAGACAGTGATCTGACCCTCTCAGACACCCGGTCTCATGAATACATCCCATCTGAACTCAATCAGAGGGCTCGAAGTTCAAACCTGCTTTCTTTAATTTGTCAGTCTGCAGACTGCTCAGTTCACCCTCACGTACAGAAACGCAACCTTTGACCAGAAGAAGAAGAGACTCTGACAGATTCCTGGTCTGGTGTCATCTCTCAATTAGCAGTTGAATAAAATATTAGAAACTTTAAGAGGTTCAGCTTAAAAAAGGGAGACAGAGCAGACCTTAGACCTGTCTGTGGCAGAGGAAAACATACTCCCTCCTCTTGGTGTTGTTGTGTACCTGTTACATAAGCAGTGTGTGATTTTGTGCACTGGGTGTGAAAACCTACTCCGGTTTTAACCTTGATAAACGGTCAGCTCACACTCTTCCGATTGAAGCACTTTGCCAAGGTCGAGACAGTTGTGTCGCAGAGGGACACTTTTAAACTTGATGCATGTCTTTATTAGCTGAGAACTTTCCTTTTTTAACCTTCAGAATTTCTGTTGGTATTTGCAGTGGGTCAAAGGAGGGAAACTGATGCTGGTTTCAGCTCTTTAAAGTCCATTATCCTTCTGAGAGAGAACTCTGAGCAAGAAGGCGAGATACATGCTCTTGTTTTGGAGGAAGTGACCGTTTAAAACCCCGAAACGGTCACTACAGCAATAAAAACAATAGGAATTGTGTGTATATGTGTGTGCGTGTGTGTGTGTATGTGTGTGTGTGTGTGTGCGCGCAGAAAAATGCATGTATAGTCACACGCTTGTACGCACACACATACACGCACATATGGCTGTGAGTTAATAATATCTAGGTGTGCTTCCTCCCTGGAGAAAAGCCTGCTTAGCATGTGTTGCATGACAACTGCAAAAAAAGGCCCAAACCATGTGTTTATGGTGTCTTCTTCCTCTCTCAGGTGAAAACAAACTGTAAATGTCAGGTCCAAAGTGCTGACTACCTCATGTCGGAGCACCTGTGTGGCCCTTCTGTCTGTGTTCCAGTAGTAATAAGGTTTGCAACAGCCAGTAATCACCCTGTTTGGAGTGGATGATTTATGATGGCTGGGAAAATAAATAAGAGCACAGGCCTGCTGGAATGGCCAAAGAGAGAGCCATCTGCATCTGTGTGAGCTCTCCAGTGCATTCATGCATGTGCTTATGCAGATCTGTGCCTGCACTGGAGCGCAATTCCCATCAAGCAAGAATATGCACGTGACAGCATCGATCCCCCATCCCCAACCCCGACGCCCCAACTCCCAAACATCAGAGAGTGTGTCACTTTTAGCATCCACATTTGGCTGATCCAGACTGGATCATGATGCAGCGGAGAGGCTGTCATGAAGCAGACAGTCAGAGCAAAGAGGGGGAGCATGTGTTTCTCCAGACTCTCTGATAGTAATTTAGCACTGCAGCACTGCAGAGAGCTGAAGGGGTGGGGGGTTGTCATACACAGAAACAATGACAATCCTCGATTGCACAGACAACAAAAGTATTCCGTGTATGGAGAGCGTAAAATCAACCCACTTCAGCGCGCTTGTGACAGCATGGAAAGTGGATTTTCACTTGTTTTTCTGGCCTCAAGCTGTTTTTTTCCCAACTTCCCAACTAAAAGCATTGTGGATGTCAGAGTGCACGTGTGTGGCAGTTGTGGGTGCTTGACATTCACAGGTGTACACTCCAGTGTGGAAAAAAACATTTGGAATTGTGTTTTAAAACAGGCTTCATTACAGTGTTAAAAAATATCAGCGTGCCTCCAAATATCAGTGAAAACGCTGGAATTTCCAGTGCAAAAATTGACAGTGTTGCTATCAGAGTTGCAGCTAGCAAACAGCCTCTGGATCAGCTTCTGATTTGGACATGAAACATGGGACGCCACCAAGGAGTTTGATGCTACTTTTATGCAGATTCCGACTTTAAATGATGTCACAAATTAAAGATGGCAGCACTCACAACCCAAGTGTCACTGTTGTTTTCTCCAGGATGATTATTAACACAAAAAACACTATACTTGTTTATGAATTAGGTGTCTTTGTTTTAATGAGTAGAGATACCTTAGGGAAGTTGGCTGAAGTTGAAAATGGAAAGTTTTATTTGATGCTAAAACAAAACAAAGACCTTCGAGGGAGAACAAAACAACTAGAAGAAAGGCCTGTAAAGTCTGATTTCCTCCCATGTTTATGATTTTCACGTATGCTCATTGTTTAAAGCGGCTCTTAGTGTGTGAGCTGGTGGACAACGCAGAGCAGGATCGCCATGCAAAGAGCCACAGATTGCCTCAACTTCCACCTGTGTGCTATTTTGACAAGAGTTTAGAGAGATGACAAACAATGTGTTTTACTCCCCCCCACCCCCCACACACACACACACACATGGTGCTCGCACTGTGGCACCGACACAAATGCTTACATATGCAGATATCTAAAAATAGCTTAAGGTCATCTGTAAAAATAGACCAGAGGAAAATAAAAGCGGCGTGGTTGGGCTGAGTCTAAATGCTGTGACGGTCTGTCTTTCTGCATTCGGCTATTTGTGGCAGTCAGGCAGGCAGACAGGCGAGCGGAGAAGGGAGAGGCGCCGGAGATGAAAAGACGGCGAGCGGTGAGTTGCACTGCAGTTCTGCTGCCTCTCCAGCTGCCTAATTAGAATGAGGGAGAGGCTGTGTGCTGGAGGAGGAGGAGGAGGAGGATGAGGAGGAGAGCAAGCGTGAAGCCCACGCCATTTCCAACTGTACATGCTCCGTGGTCTCAAACACACCTCTCTTCTTCTCTCTGCACGCCCTTCAGAATTCGGCTGTCTGGATAATCAGCTGTGGCATGCTGGGTAATGGACTTCCCTTTAGCTTACATGGGGATTTTGAGCTATTTACCCTGCAAGCTCCTTTTTTTCTGAGCAGAGTTCTACTCCCAGAGGCTGCTTGACGGACCTGCTCCTGCTGCAGAACACCAAACCATTAACATATTAACTCCAAGAGGTCAGTTGTTTTGCACATGAGACCTGTGCTGTAATTAAACCACCAAAGAAGACAGACAACAGGTACCCTGAAAGAAGGTTTTCTTAGTTCCTTCTATATGACCTGTATTATTAGTAAATACAGTAGTCATCATTCTTTATTAACACACAAGACCACATTTTGGTAAAGTAGGATTAAGCATTATTTGTGTCATTTTACCATACAGAGAACCTAGAAACATGCAAAAAAATAAGTAAGGAATACTGTACACTATAAACCCTGCAAGCACACCTCCGTCATGAGCAGCAGCAGATGAGGGAGATGTGAACTGGCTCAACATCTGGGTCTGGTCCCGGGAGCCTGGCAGGACGGCTGCCCGCTGCTCCCCAGGGAGGGGTTAAAGCAGAGGTCGGCTTTCTCTGCTCATGACAAACAGAAACAGCAGGGGAATTAAAGAGCAAATAACGATGCAGAAAATAGAGATCACATGATTTATTAAGGGTTAAAATACCGTCAGAGATGGTAGACATGTGCAGGACAAATATCACACCTGCGCTAACTGAGCAGTAGTGTTGGATGCTATAATAATGTGTTAATGTTTAGTGTAATTTCAGATGTTAACAAGTTGATCCTCAATCTTATTTATATTTGATACAAAGAAAACAGCGAAGGATCCCCAGAATTACTGTAGGTGTCACTTACACACATCAGTGAACTGTTAGATCTCACTGGTGACTGAGTGTGCAAATGCATCCCAAGTACCCACACTTCACCCACATGCACACTTGGTGCCATCTTTTCCCATTGTTTGTTTCTGATCTTTCCCACAGGAACCTGGGAAAGTCAGGCCTACGTGTTTCCTGCCTGGGCTTAGGTAAGTTGGTGTGTAGAGGCAGGAGTATGTTCCTCTGAGTTCTCCAGCCTCCAGGCTGGACTAACCCTCTCTGTTCATGCTGCAGGGACCTGGGTGACGTTTGGATCGCAGATCTCTGACGAGGTGAGACTCTCGGTCGCATCTGCTTGCGCAGCTTTAGTTTAAACTTGAATGTTATTTACCTCCTGGTCACGGCAAACGTCTTCTGTATTCATGCAGATGGCGGAGAACCTGATGACCATAGCTTACGAGAACGGAGTGAATCTGTTTGACACAGCAGAGGTGTATGCCTCTGGAAGGTCAGACTATCTATCTATCTATCTATCTATCTATCTATCTATCTATCTATCTATCTATCTATCTATCTATCTATCTATCTATCTATCTATCTATCTATCTATCTATCTATCTATCTATCTATATATCTGTGATACATTTTTCTTCACAGAGCGGAAATCACTTTAGGGAATATTATCAAGAAAAAAGGCTGGAGGTAATTATGACACATTTTATAAGTTGGTAAGAAAAGCTGTCAGTGCTGTTCATTTTGACTCTTTCTTCATCAGACGCTCCAGTTTTGTCATCACAACAAAAATATACTGGGGAGGACAGTAAGTAGAAGACCGCTGCAATCATGTTTTTGAAGGATCGCTTCCCAAAAGCGTTGCTAACCTGGGTTTTCATCTGGTCACAGAGCAGAGACAGAGCGAGGACTCTCCAGAAAGCACATTATCGAAGGTAGCGTTTAAAATCCTCATCTACGGCCTGACCAGTTATGGTCTGTGTAATCGTCACTGAGCTGTAAGCAAAGCTAGAGCCGTGCATTGAAAGGCTCGTCATTTGCTTGTTGTTTTAAAGAAAAGCAGTTTTGAGCTGTGATGATTCAATCATTGACCCTTTCATCTTTGCGTGTGAGTGTGTTAACTCCACGTCCCACGTCAGAGTCAATGCTGTACATGGTTCTCAGAACATGAGGCGCGATTCATAACACAGTAAAACACACTGTTGCACTACACTGTGTGTGGATGAAAAGGGACAAAAGTGCAGACGCGGATGCTCATTAATCGTCTCTGGGACAGTAAAGGTGTTGGAGGGATGTGGACAGACCCTCCAGATATATTCATATTAGAAAGCCGTAGTTTAAATGTTGTTTTAAACTATATCAGGGTGACCCTAGATACCCCCTGATTACATGTTATCCACAGGGCAGGAGGGCATTTCTGTGGATCAGTAGAGCATTAACCACTGGCGTTTGTTCTCCAGGTTTACGAGGATCCTTATCAAGGCTCCAGCTAGACTATGTGGACATCGTCTTTGCCAACAGAAATGATGTCAACAGTCCAATGGAAGGTGACGAGCTTCAGAATAAACACATGATAGCTGCCACACTAGCTGCAGCGTGCTGAGATCTTGTCGTGGTGTTACTTGTGAAATGCAGAGATCGTTCGGGCTATGACCTTTGTAATAAACCAGGGGATGGCCATGTACTGGGGAACATCACGCTGGAGTGCCATGGAAATCATGGTGACTACCCACCTCCCATTCTTCCATGACAGTGTGGTCCTTATGTAGATATGCTGACAGCTGACTGTTGTTCTCTCTTTTTGCATCAGGAAGCATACTCGGTTGCACGCCAGTTCAATCTGATACCGCCTGTGTGTGAGCAGGCAGAGTATCACTACTTCCAGAGGGATAAGGTGGAGGTGCAGCTTCCTGAGCTCTACCACAAGATCGGTCCGTTGCCACGAGTTTCCACATGTTGTTAATTCCTCCCTAATGTCATATCTTTGTATTTAATCTCCATGTGTGTCATCATTCGACTCCTGCAGGGGTCGGAGCCATGACCTGGTCTCCGCTTGCTTGTGGATTAATCACAGGGAAGTACAGTGATGGAGTACCAGAGTGCTCCAGAGCAGCGATGAAGGTCAGTTTGATTTAACCAGCTTTCCTCCAGGGTTTATCCCACTTCAAAGGTGCCTGGCTGGAACCTTCCCCCCTCCCCACGGCAGTGTGAAATCAGTGCTTTTTCTCCATTTTCTCCATCTGAAGGGGTACCAGTGGCTGAAGGAGCGCGTGAACAGTGAGGAGGGCCGCAGGCAGCTCATCAAGATCAAGGAGCTCCATCTACTGGCAGACAGACTGAGCTGCACTGCTGCACAGTTAGCCATCGGTATGACCCCCAGTGAGATGGTCCCGGACACAAAATGGGCCTTCGATCCCTTCAATATGCTTCAGATTCAAGGTTCTTTCTCTTTTTTAGCCTGGTGTCTGCGCAGTGAGGGAGTCAGCTCAGTACTTCTGGGTGTTTCTACCACTGACCAGCTGCTTGAGAATCTAGGGGCCCTGCGGGTAATTTTTGTTTCTAACCTTCTCCCACATAAATCGATTGTTATTGGGTTTAATAGGAATAATATTTGAGCCTGGCTACTTTCTTTTCTGCTTCTTACAGATTTTGACTCAAATGACCCCTCAAATCGTTACTGAAATCGACGCCCTGCTGGGAAACAAGCCTCACTCGAAGAAAGAGCTGCGCTCTTAAAGACCCCAGATCTGACCCACCCATAATGTTTCGAGGGCAAGGAAGAAAATGACACTGGGGAAACACCGCTTTTCGCTCTGCTGTATACTCAACTTGCATGTCCTCAGCAACATTATGCTTCCAAGTATGTGCGCATTTCCATTGTGCGCAGTCAAATGTATCACATATGAAAAAAAAAAGATCTCTCCCTGGTTAAAAAACAAAAACAGGCATTTATGGCTTATAGGGTTTGATCAGAGACGTCTTACCTCGCTCTGAGGTGATGGCTGCAGGACTCTGAGTGATATTCACCTGCTCTGAAAGAGGACACAGGAGGGTGTAATGGGAGGGAAGAAAAGTCACCCTGGTGTGAAAATGCAACTTTTACTGCGTCAACGGTGCTTTCATTGGATGTGTGACACTCCTTCTTCTCCTCCTTTCGCAGCTGCCTCTTACTCTCTATGATGTTTAGTAGCCAGCAGTCAGAGAGCTAAAGGTTAGGACTCATGCGTCTAGCCTGACATTTCCCATAGTGTGCATGTGACTGGTATGTTGTGCTCATGGCTTTAAAGGGTTGGGAACAATAGATCACTTGTTATTAAACTCTAAGACACAATAATCCAGTCTGGTATAAAAAAAAAAAAAGGTAACATGCATTCCTTCATCATTAGTGAATCCATGATTTATTTATGTGCAAAATATTTTTGTCAAAATTCTGAAGAAAAAGCTGGCTTTGAATTCAAAGTGCATTATTAGACTTCTGCAGCGTGGAATGAGCAATCAGGCTAGAAAAGCGTAGCAGGGAGCTTCTGAAAGACCCTCTCCCAGCCCTGCATCTTTTGCAGCAGCCTCCTTTGTCTGTAAACTGTGCGCATGTCCCTTTAACAGAAAGCAGCCCAGCCGGCGGGTCAGCACCGCGTGGCTTCAGAATGGATTCACTCTGCACACGAAGCCAGTTTTTAAACGCCAAACGGTCTTACGGTTTGATCCAGGCTATCTGCTGGTGGGCGATGTTGCTTTAAAGACTTTCTATAGTCACAACTGTGCGTCCACGTGACATGAATTAATCCTAGTGTTGTCCTAAACTGGATGAAAAGATGTTGGCCTTGCACCCAGCTGCTCCATATTGAATTATTTCTCTTTTTAGATGCTTGGACAAGCAGCCTGAGGACGTACTGTGCTAAAAAAAAAAAAAAAAAAGTTTCTGATAAGACGGAAATGAAAAGCCTGAGTTTACCAAGTGTGATATTACTCCTGTCACAAACCACTTGGGTTGAAATTTATTACCTTCTTTTGTTGTAAACCCCAAAACAGGATCTGCTCAGTCCTTCCATGCAGGTGCACATCTCCTTTCTGACTGTGCACGTGTCTGGTCTCTTCAGGTTGGTCTTGATTTCATTGCTCTGTTCTGTGAGGAGGAGGACTTGTTCCTTTCATGATTTCCCATTGGATGGGATGGGATTTGGTTTTTCCTTTTGATACATGACGTAATTTCAGCTGGCACAAATGTAAACGGTCCCACAGCAACGACAACAGCATCTCAATCACGTGAATCGTGGCGGCTGACTGCGACTGTGTGTACAGTTCAACTGAGTGTAGCTTCCAGTGTACATACAAAAATACTCCAATCAAACCTTGAAAATGTAACTGGCTGCGTTATTTAACATTTTACTGTCTTGCAACAAAGAGAAACAAAAAAGAGAGAAGAAAGTGAACGCATCATTGTCTCTTGATATGACCTGAGGGGGGACAAACCACACAACACCACATGACACACTGTGCATCGGAACCTGCAGACTTCACACACTCATCCACACAAGGAGCTGAAAACACTTTTGCTCTCATTTAAACGCAACCTGAACCTTCGTGTTCAACAATAAAAGCATTGTGACAGATTTACAGCGTTGGAATTATGCATGTTTTTACAAGTACTGGTGAGACTGGTGCATATTTTATTTGAACTGTCAAGTCAACACCAGCGAATGAATACTTCTCAGCCTGTCTGACTGTTTCTAATGGCATCTTACACCTTGGGTGTGTTTAGGCTTTTACTGCTGCCTGACTCCAACAGAGAGGCTCTTCCTCATTTTCTCCTCTGAATTTTTGTTTTTTGGAAACCGTGGGAAAATAAACAAAACAAAAAAATGTAGGTATACAACGATAAATACTACCAAGAATCAGGCTGCACGAGAGACAAAAACACAGAAATGTGTGGGATCATCATCATCAAGCGCCAGACAACCCCGGGTGTGTCTTGTGACTGCCAAGGCCTTCAGAAGGGAAACAGGTCGACCTGGATTCACCTCCATGGGAAGGGGCCACTAGTGTCCCGGTGATGTTAGGGTGTAGCTACAGCTACTGTCATCACAGCATTCCAGCTTCAGTCTGCACCCATCGGCAGGGTGACATGTAAAACAGTCTGATGACATTTTTTTTACTTCTCTGGGCTCTAATGAACTATTAAAAAACAGATCAGTGATTTAACTGTGACAAGTTTTTTAGTAAAAAGCGGAGCCGGATGTGGATACACCAGTTTACATCACAAATAAAAAGAGTCACTACAACACAGATCTATAGTCACTGTAGGCCCTTTATTTACATGGGATTGATCGGTCTTGGTCATTTCAAATGCTAATGTAGGGAATGTCTGCACTTGTCCTCCTGCCGACTGCACATCTGCTGCAGCAGATCCAACTTCCTTTGGATTGCTCAACTACAGCCGTCCTTTCCAGGTCCTCAAAGTCCCATCTTAGCCCATTCAGAGAACACAGTAGGCATAGTTGAAACTATCCTCATTCTTTTCAAAACCTTTATAAAACACAGAAATATATTCCAAAAAGGAATAGGAGTCAGGGGGTCACAGGTTATGTTTATTCATTTTTTTTCTACTAAAATACAAGTTTCATGCAGGTTTTGTCACTTTTCACAACAGTCAACAAAACACAGAAACCAGTTTAGATCCACCTGCAAGGCTTCACAACTTTAGGCAACAAGGTATTTTAGCGAGGTTTCCTATGTGCAAGTTGCTAATGGCTCTATAAACAGTGAGGTTTTCTCTGCGGTTACATGCTTCTTTCAGATTTTCACTGGCCAGCTGATAATGTCTGGTCAAAAAGTTGCACTTTGTAATGTCAGAAGGGAAAATAAAACTGGTAAATCATGTGCTGGAGAGTAAAAAAAACAGGTTTTACCATGTAAGGTAAAAGTCCAAAATCATATTTAAAAGATTAAACTTCCTCTTGATGCAAACCCTTTTTTCAAACCCTTTTTTCACCAGGAAAATGTGTTTTTTATCGCGATCCACTCTTGTCGCCATGAGTTTGGCTTGAACTTCAGCCGTGAAGGCATTTGTGATTCGGATTTACATGGCTGTGACGACAATGAGAAACCTAAAGAAGGTAGGGCTCCGCTGCTCGGACGGTCCTGCCAGAGACGAGATGCAAACATGCTGAACACAAAGCCCGACCCGGAGGTGACCCAACCTTTCAAAACGAGTCCTTCACAGCCATCACAGCTGCTCGCCTTCCAACGCTTGTTTTGTGTGTAAACTGATGGCCACAGAACACACGACTGGTGCATGCACTATCATGTCCAGGATGTAGCACAGGAGACACAGACGGATGTTACAGCACGGTACACAGCAGTTAGTGGACTGGGAAAAGTACACGTTGACAGAGAAAGGAGCAATTTAATGCATCTTCTTCTCTTTTTTTCTTCCCTTCTGCATGACATCATTAAGGGTAAACGACGTAAACGCGATCTGCTCCAGTTCGCTTTCCTTCCCGCACTCCATCAAGCACGAGAACTGATCTTTGTCTCCGTTGTAAGCCAGGTCAGAGTAGCCGCTCGGCCCCCTGTGGATGATCTTGGGCCGGTCCCATGCCGATGAGTGCAGGGGGGAGCGGTTCAAGTACACACCCATGTCCCTCCTACTGGACTTGTTAGTCGGGTGGACGAAGAGCAGCCACGTTTGCGTGTCCGGAGACAGGAGCGACGTGCCGCAAGCTTTGCTGTCGGCCTCGTCGTTGGGGATGAATTCGGGGGCAGGGAAGCCAATGACGCTGCCCTGGCAGCCTAAAGGGGGTTCCACCAGCTCTGGAGCGATTTGGGGTTTGTCAAAATAAAGACCGCTATTTTCACTCAGGGCCTCACACCTGTGGCCCCCAGAGTGGCGCGCATTACAGTAGAGATGGCTCCTGCCCTCGTGATCTATTATCTCTGCCATCTCACACTCAGCTGTCTTTTTTCTAAGCATTTTACCAATATGCCACGTCTGGCCAAAGTCCTCGCTATATACCGACAGCGCTCGTGGACAGACTGTAAAAGGAATGGGAAAGGAGAAGCATCTGTAAGGGATGTAATAGGCGTACGCAGGGATGATCAGCCTTTCCGTTCTCTAGCTGAACACCATGCCCTGGACCCACTGCGAAGGTGGCCCACCTGTGGACAGCCTCGCCAATTGTGCTTTCTGTTAGGTCTCTGACTTGGTTCCAGGTTTGGCCGTCATCAGCGCTGGTGGTGCAGCAGAGGCGGGCCTTGTTCTTACCTGTGAAGATCTGTGTCGACTCTTTGGTGTTTCTCCAGACGCAAATGAAAAATAAAAACAGTGTTTTGGTGTTCTTTTCATAGACAGGGCAGGGATTCATCGTTCGGTGGTCAGGGAGACACGCCGCTGACAGCTCCTGGCTGGTAGACCACTGAAAGGAATTTTTAAAGACAAAATAGGTCAACAGTTGATCTTAGTTTATAGGCACTGAGCATAGATGTACTGAAGTGGTTACTGCAGAAGGTGACAACCTGCACAGAGCCATCATCTTTCAGTGTTCCTCTTCTCATAACAAGGTGTTTGGCATCGCAGTCAGAGGATGAAGATCGTTTCTCTGCAAAGGCAAGGAAGGTGTGGCTGTGCCTCAGGTAAACCAGAGCAGGAATTCTGTATGTTATTCCATCTGGCTCCCTTTTAAACAAAGTTGTTTTGGCTGGTTCCTCTCCGCTGGCACTTTTTGATGGCGAGTTTCCCATGGTGCACCAGAGGTCCTGTAAATACATGTTACAAACATGTTGGGCTTTTCCTAACTGGTAGTGTCATTTGAACATACGTACATATGTATATATTTCTAGAGTTTATAGCTCAGCGGATCCTCACGAAGGAACGACCCCATCGGTACAAAGGGTTCCATCCGTGGGCAGCCCCAAACGTCAGGAGTCTTACCTTTACTCGTTAGTCCTCACAGTTGTTGCCCTTGATCTTTCCGTGAGCACCATTATATCGTCCAGTTTCGCCCCACATCAGGTCTTCTGACGTTCACGACATTGATGTTTCGAGCTCAACAGAACAAAAACGAGCAAACAGAATCGAAAGTAACATTCAAGCGTTCTCCCGTTCCGTTTCAGGTACCGATGCTACGGAAGCTGAATGCAAAATTTAGCAGATCTCCTAAAAAAGTAATGTAATCGAGTTTCACAATTTACGCTTGAAATAATGTTTCACGAAGCAACAAAATGATGACATTTGTAGCGGTGTTTACAGGCGAAGTTGCGCATGCTTAGTACAATGGATTGACCGCAGCGCAGCATTTAATTGGCCCTAATCCCTAATGTGACACATTTAACGGCATTAATAAAAATGTAGTGTCGTTTTTCAACTAATGGCTGATGATCACGTAGTGTTATTGTGGTATGATTTTAGGCAGCAGTCTGAAGCTACAAGCGCTAGCACACCAATGTTTCCTGGTTCGTCTACATTGGTGGTATCAGTGTTGGCTGAATGGCGCCACCTGTCGGAGGGAGGAGTGCCTGCTCACCCTACTCTGTTGCTAGGACACGGAGCACTACAGTGTGACTCCTTGCACCCACAGGCGGTGCTTTAGTATATGGGTAAAATAACAAATCTCCTTTAAAACAAACAAAAAAAAAAAATCGCTTTTAAAAAATGAAAGCAACATCCTGTCATGAGGAGCGGAGTTTTTCCATCAAATGTTTGCCTGCTCGGACACCACAGCAGAGAAATAAAGGTAGGTTCATCTCTTTAGAAATATATTGAAAACAAGTTGCACGTCTCCACCCTTGCATACAGCACAGCAAAAGCTGCATTCAACACTCCTGCTGCATTTGGTCTGACAGAGTTGAACGTATCCAAACAATATCTGCTGATAACAATTTATTTTAAAAATATTTTATACCTGCAGGTTCTGGCCATTGGTTGGCTGCTTTCAGAAGGGCAGAAGAAGAGAAATGCAAGAATGTGCATCAAAGAATAAAGAGTTGTTGGAAATGTCAGGGCAAAAGAGCTAGCTGTCGTACATTAGAAGCAGCATTCCTGGTAAGCTGCTGGCATCAGCTGAGACAAAGATCAGTTGAAAACATGTTTATCTTTGACTCTTCCTCCATAGCTGGAGCTGCACTGTGTTGACAAACCGTCTGATCTCTGCTCCGTCCACATCAGTGAGCACAACCTCAATTCTGTAAGTCTGTTTTTTTTTTCTTTACATGGATGTAATCATTTGTAAACAACATCTTTATATCTATATATACATGCCAAATTAAAAACCTGTGTATTACTTTGACAGGTCAAACCAGCAGAGCTCAGAGAGTTCCACAATGTGACTTTCATCGATGCATCTGTTAACTCCCTCACTTTGGGTGATGAAGATTATTGTCTCAGATTTTCCTCAGCAGGCAGAAATGACACAGTTTAAATAATGCCGCCATTGTTCTGCAGACTCCTTCAGCAGTTTTCTGTCTTTAAGAGAACTTAATCTGTCGTTAAATGGTCTGAAACACATGAAGTTTTGTGCTGCTGACTTCCCACATCTCCAGGTATGTAGATGTAGACTTTAAATCCACTGAGATGTTTAATCATCTCTAAATCCTGTTCTGTAACTTGTGCAGGTGTTGGATCTGTCCTATAACAGCGTGTCTACCGACTCTGTTCAATCCATTGGTGGACTTCCACGTCTTAAGGTTCTTCATCTGACCGGAAACGACCTTCATCAGCTTCCTCCTAACATGGGTTTCTCCGGTCCTGATGCCACTAAGCTGTTAGTACCTCATTACCCATCAGAAGACTAAGACTAACACAAGAGTTTATTTTTAAGCAGCTTCTTTGACGTTCTTCTGCAGCAGATACCTTTTTTAGAGAAAAGAAAAAACAACAGATGTAGGTCAGCTCCATCAAATGCTTCTGTGTGTACCGTGCCAGAGAATCATGGCAGGAAGCCTTTTTCCACATGATCGTTGTTCAAAAGACCCATTTACATGGCTCATGGACAAGCTGCTGGAGTAAAAAGCAGCTAATCTAATTTTGAACGTTTTGGGCTGTAAAGTCCACGTTCATTAACCTTTTGGCCCTGAGTTTATCTCTGCAGGCGCAGGCATCTATTTGCATCATTTAGCACAGAGATGTAATTTATGTTACTGGCTCCCAGGCAAATGAAGCCCGAATGAATATATAAACCTGACATTTTTAGATTTGATGTCTCTTTATGATGGGTGCAGTTACAGCCAAAACCTCACAGCTAAGCAGAATCTCATGTGCTGGATATGCTAATAAAGGGAAGCAAAGCAGAATCTACGAGGGCTAGTCAAACTTTATCACTGAGGTTCTGTTTAGGCGTGTGCAGGGTGCCGTCTCTCCAGCTCTTTGACTAAATGTTTATCTCACGTCTCCAGAGAATTAGAATCTTCAGGTTTGCTCTCCTGGTGTAAACACTAACCGATGTGATTTCTGCAGAACATTTGGCTGATTCCATAGCAACGGGAGCAAATTTAACACATGTGTTTAGACCTGACAACAAAATCCCAGTGTCCAAAGTGCTGAGCGAGAGTTGCTGAAGATTTGCACGCAGGTTTCTGTAACGCTTTTCAGTCTGACCGTGACCTCGTCTGAGGCGTTTGAGGACCGTGCTTTGTGTTGTGGTCGGCTACAGGAGGTCATCCCAAGAAGACCACCAAGAGTTTCCAGCACTGGAAGTGCTGCAGCTTGACGATAACAAGCTGACGTCAGGAGTCTTCTGGAGAATCAAAAACCTCAAGAGGTCTTTTCTGGCACAAAGAATTAAGTTTGTATTGTTCGAAAAAAAAAAAAAAAAAAGGTTATTTTGTTTGTTGTTTTGTTTCGCAGACTCAAGAGTTTAAATCTTCAGGGAAACTGCATCTCTGAAATCCCTTATTTACAGCTGAGAGGCAGCTTTAAACCTTCTATAGAAGAATTTGAATATGGTAAATTTTGATCATTGTTTGAATTTAAAATTTTTAATTTAAAATGAACTTTTTAAATGTTTTCCTTCATCCAGTTTTCAAGGAAAGGAACCCAGAGGAGCGTATGCGGAGACTCTCACAGGTGCTGCCCCTTCAGGCTTCAGCTGGGTCTCTCTCCTGTCGTTCCTCTGCACTAATTCTACAACTTGTCACTTGAGATGTGTCACAAGCGTAACTGGGAGGAGGACTGGATGCATTCTGGGCCCAGTTTGCCACTTCCGGAGCTTCAGATCCTCAGTTTAGCTGCCAACAAGGTGCGCAGAAGACAGCGACTGACTCCTTGAAGACGAGTGTTTGACTGTTGTTTTACCCTCAGGTCTCACAGGAAGAGGCTCTGCTGGCTGTCGCCGTTTTTCCAGCCATTCGAGAACTCGATATCTGCTCCAACCCCCTGACCACACAAAGAATCTGTAACTCTAAAGGTGCACTCTCCTTCTTCTTCTCCTCACCCGTGAGTTCTGTAACTTCCCTTGTGTCTCCTGCAGAAGACCCCCCCTCACTGACCCAGCTCCTCCAGCACAGACTGGGAATCACAGTAAAGGGCAGCTTACAGCCAGTCACCACTCTGCCACCCAGGCAGTCT
The DNA here is from genome assembly GCA_000180735.1 of Tetraodon nigroviridis. NCBI lineage: Eukaryota > Metazoa > Chordata > Actinopteri > Tetraodontiformes > Tetraodontidae > Tetraodon > Tetraodon nigroviridis. Next base: position 2,211,137 of record CAAE01014601.1, read on the forward strand.
GATGATCCAAAACGGAAGGTGGGCCCTGGTTCACATCATCCCCCCCGAGTTCACTAAATCTCAGGTGGGTTATTTAAACAACTTCCTTCTTTTAATTTTTGCCTTGGCCACGTTTCCGTTGAAGGAAGCACCTCGTCGTCCTCAGGCTGATAGGACTGATGCATCCGCCAGGAAAAAACCAGAATCAAGGACCAATAAAGGACGAAATGACACAGAACAACACTCAGAAGGTCTTTTTCTCACTCAGGTCAGAAGGGAGATGGAAAAAAAACAAACAAACAATCACTGTTTAAAAAAAGCGGTTAGATGAAGTTATGCCTACCAGAGTGTGTATTTTAGTAAAAGTGCAGAACCACACAGCAAATTGCTCAAAACAAGGGCCCGAAGGTCGAAGCCCCAGCTGATAACTTATTCCATCTTTCATGTTCAGGTAACTGGAGCTCCTGAATCTGAAGGTGATCTTCAAGCAGAAGAAACGATCCTCGCTGGGAAAAAATCCACAGATGAAACTTCTGCACAATTAGGAGAGTGGGAAATGTTGATGGACGCTGATCCCATCCCTAATCTAGGGGAGCGCTGCACTTTCATTCTCCTCTAAGTTTCTCCGCGGTCACTTCAGAGTTAAGAAGGATGGAGTTTTCTCTTCTGCCAACAGGAATCCAGGCGGCCGTCAGGATGCTGGAACTCAAGCTGAGGAATCTGAATGTTTACCAAGACCCCAAACCAAACATTGATTCTATCCCAAAACCACACACGAGAAGAGAAAAAAGAGTCTTATCTGATGTAAGGGCATGCTTAAATCATGCTCTGAATGCTGCAAAACAACTGAAAACAGCAGGAAAATGTTCTTTGTGCAGACTAAAGAGCTTCCGCCTCGAAAACCCGCAACACAACGAGACCGAGTGGAAGACGCGACGACTGGAATCAGAGAGAGTGCTAGCCTGAGAGAAGTCCCCTTGAGTGTGTGCATTCCTCATCCTGCACACCTCTGATAGCTCAGCTTTGCTAATGTGAGCCTTTGTGTTTGCACAGGCGGCGCCATCTGCAACGCGGGCGTCAGCAGGCGGGAGGCTCTGCTGCTGCTGAGAGACATGAGGACAAAGTACGAGTCGCTTTACAAGAAAACCATGGAACAAGCAGGCAGCACTCAGAGCCCTCGGGGACAGGGCTGGGAGATTCTGAGTGTTTGTGATGTTGTTTGTTCTGGAGCAACACCTGGATGTTGAATCCAGCCTGTGTGCAATAAAAGTGGTGAGTTGACTGATTTCCCATCAAAGCGTCTCTAAAAGCCGAAACCCCCAGGCGGTCGCTGCTGCACCATATGGAAGCGTTGTTTCTTGAAACATTATCAGTGCAAGGGTGAGCGAGTATTAGGTCCTGATTTATAATGCCATTTTTAACCCTCTGACTTCCCATTAAGGCTGTATAAAATTAGAACTTTGATAAGAATTAAAGCAGCATACGCGCAGCAGCCTGTAAAATCCAGACTGGGTCTTCCTCAGGGGGTTTATTTTGTTGTATTTATGTATTCTAATAAAAAAAAATAATTTAAAAAAAATGAAAAAAGAAATCCATGGTCAGAGATTTATTTAACTCAACATCCATGAACATCTGACATCTGGAACAGAAGACAAATACATTTCTGCTCCTTCTCGGGTCCTGCATGTGTTCTGTCTTTATTTTTCATGGCCTAATTGATTTTTATGACATTGTCTTCATACGATTTGAGTTAGTTTTCCCCAGAGCAGCAGCAGATGTGGAATGCACTTTCATCCCAGGTAGAATAAATCAAAAAAGCCTATTTGATAGATATTTCAAGTGGTATTTGGATGTAGAATGTAGCTCATTCGTAAGGTGATTTTCTCTGTTTTATTTATTGCATCAGATATTGCTGTGCTGGATCGTTTCTCATGAACACCTTGGCTTTGAGTCTGAGTTTCTGTTCAGCCTCTTTCATCTTTGGTGCCATATTTGACAGTAATGAGGAGTGTTGTGCCAAATGGCAGAGACGCGATACTCTGCAGAAGCAATGTTTTCCAGCCCGTTGGAGCAAAGATCGTTGCTACCTCAGCGAAGTCTCTCTCTTGTTTCTCTAAGGCGCGACCGATTGACATCAATATCCTCCCCTATGTTTATATACATTTTTCAGCTATTATGAAAAGTAAGGATGTTATTAAGTCCAAACATTCAGAGTTCAAACAGTTTAGTGCATGTGGACATAATAGTGGAAAAGTAGTGCCAGCTGTTATTTGCCCCTAAATGCATCTCCTTTTTGTCTGCTTGTGCCAGCTGTTTCAAAGCTGCTGAAACATCCAGAAGTTTCAGACCCACTGCGCTTCCACTGACAGCTTATATCAATCAAACCGCCATTTGGCTTTTAATTCAGTAGTTAAATCGGTTACATTACTCTTTTCCGATAGAGGAATGAATAAAACCAGGACGGCTGCACACTTATCACCTCGGAAAGGTTCAACATAACGTCCCTACATAATTCTGATAGGACGGGAGATATTTCCCACTGTCATGTAATCAAATGATTTTCATCTATAATCAGCAGCACACATTGGACATTTTTCTCACTTGTGTGCATTTGCAGCCTTGGTTAAAACCAACTGCGTTGTCATGACGACGTCAAAATAATTTTGTACGGCATCCTGGCCTCCATCAGGGTTGACGCCAGCCTTGGCGGAGCATCATGGCGTGCTGCAGCCCGGCACGTCTCGACAAGATGACATGGAGGGGAAGGACCCCGTTTGGATTTTCTTCCCATGAAAAAAGTGATGCTTAACCGAAAGCACATTTTCATCCATGCCCTCGGTGATATAACGGAATCTGGCAGGAGAGCGTGGCGCTCCGTCCAAATGAAAGAATAACAAAAGACGAAGCTCGGTGGTTTGCGTCAGTGAAGGCAACGCAGCAGTTTTCTTTTGTTTTTTCACCTGAATATTTCAACATGTTCACATCTGGAGCTCTTGCTGAGAAGTATCAGTCTTCTTTGTTAGACTCTCTTTAAGTGTGGGGAATAACTCTGCAGAGACTCAGACACCAGGGTTGGCTCTGGGAGGACCGGCCTGAACGCCTCATCAACACTCATTACTCAAGTGCCAAATGAGTTCGCTGCAGACTGGCCCTATTCATCAGTTCTTTTGAGGAGAAATTGAACTGTAACACACTCATCATGTAGGCCCAGAAAGGCTTCGGACACTCTGGCTGACATCAGCAGAGGGGGCCGTTTTTAATCACACATGGCCGCCTTTTATTCTGCAAAACAAAAGGTCTCTCTGTTGTCTGCCGTTAATAGTTCACAATCATTGCAAGCTGCTCAGAATAGGGGTCTGAGGTGTTCATGACATGCATCCCAGTGTTGTCCTCGCTGGCCCGCCTCCAAACATCAGCTAAAACGATCAGGCCCAGCTTATTAACCGGGAGGCCGAGGGTGTTAAAAACAGGGTCTCTGATAGATTTCGGAAGTATATGGATGAAGCATAAACTCGAGGGCTGTGCAGAGCGCCTTAATCAGCTATGAAAGCAAACACATCTATCAGACTTAATTAACTTAACACGGTTTGGCTCCCTTTGAATCCAAAGGCTGCCTACGGTGGACTCTGGACCAGTTCCTCACACAGGCTGGATGCTCCAGCGTGGAACTACTCACTGCAACACTCCACTCTGTGTAACTGAGTGTGTTGAAGTACTCGAGTACAGGGGGGTGCTACTAGTCTCGTTCGCTGTCAGTTAGGGGTCATGTGATTTACGCACTCCTGAGATTTTATTCTTACTTGTCCAGATGACATTAAACGCTTTACTATTATCAGTTTGTGGAGAGCACTGGTCCTGAAGGTCGTGACCCCTGGGTCTCTTCACTTCTCAGTGGCTTTGGGCATCAGAGTGGAGCGCACGAACACACAGCCGCCTGATTTATACCTACTGACTGCCCCCAGCTGCTCCGATTGCCAGGGCCGAGGCCAGGCATGCATGGCTGAGGCGAATCCACAAACACCCCACAGGATGGGCGGTTGATGGAATTTCCGTCAAAAGTGACAAAAAAGCGAGACACGCTGTGCCAGATACAGCAGGTGTTGGGAATAAAGTTAGTCCCAACGCATCTATGAAAGAGCTTCAGGGCAAGACCGCAAGGCCAAAAGTTAGCTATTGGTGTGATTTTGCATCAGTAATTTAGAGCTCCGCTTTCTTCTGGACGACCTTGATGAGGATTATTATTGTTTTCAAGGCTTGACACAAAAGTACGACAGGGCTTCTGGAGGCGGGCCGGGGACGTGCCCCCAGGTCAAAGCCTTGCCCTCCGGAGAGGGATGAACACCCATGCGTCTGCAGCAGACGGGTGAGAGAAGCCCTACGAGCCGCCGTGGAGGCGTCCAAACGCTGGCTGAGTGGTGGGAACCGCGCCGATAGTTTGACACCTGTTGATGAAACAGACCTGCGGCGCTGCCGAAGCACAACACTGGCGCTCATCAGGCCTGCGGGGGCTCCGCAAGGGTCAATCTCCACTGACATTAGCTGCAAATCTAACCATTAGGAGTCATTAAGTCTGATTCGTTGTGTCTGTGGGTGTGAGGGATCCAGATGCATTAACACAATCCTGACTTCTGTTGAGAAATGAGTCTGTCTGACATAAGATCGCAGCTGCGCTCCACAGTAAAAATCCCGTTCACTGTTTTTATGTTTAACACCTTTGTTACCGTAAAAATTCGAAGCTGGTTTTCTGCAAAAGCGCAGAGTTTAAACAGAAATAATTAAAGGAAAGAATGGAAATAAAATGACAAAAATAAGGAGGAGAGATTTCAAGATTTACATTTGAGCTGTGGTAAATGTGATCGCCGCGGAGCCGGAATCTTTTGTGGAGCCTGGCTTTTCTCACTGTTCAGTGATGAGTGAAATTAGAGTGACTGAGTGAACCACATGACATCAGGTCTGCCTGCATGAATATGGAGCTTTTATATTCAGAGGAGGAACAGCTTTAATAACAAGAGCTGTTGTTGGAATGCTGGTGCTGAGGGTGTGTGCCTGTGTGTGTGTGTGTAGGTGTGTGTATGTCTGTGTGAGAGTGTGTGTGCGTGTGTTTAGACTTCTGCATTTGATTTTCATGACTCTGACAGATAACATTTCATCTCCAGTGGGAAAACAGTTTATCCGCCTTCCGCAGTCCTGTCTAAGGAAGCCTCCGGGCTCAGGCGGAATTCAGACCTTCAGTGAATCGAGTCTCAAACAGCAAACTCGGGAAGCAGCTGATATGTGAATGGGAGCGTCACGTTGGCAACCTGGCAACTTGTAAACACTGAGTTTACCACTCAAAAACAAATTGGACACCAGCGAAGGAGCAGACGCTGCAACTTTATGGATCAAAACTGTAAAGATGAGTACAGAGTTTAGCTGTGACCTAAACATAAAAACACATCTACTATGAAATAGTAGTAATGTGTGTGTATGTGTGATTACAGACGTGTGGGATATTTTGCATCAGTAGGAATTTGAAAAGCAGAAACATTCAGCTGTATATACAAGAAGAATTCAATCACATTTATATAAGCTGGCGAAACCTCAATTTGTATTTACAGTAATAAGGTTTTTTGCAATCCCTTTACTTTCTTTTAAATGCTTATTATATTCTAAATCAGACTTTGTTTTCATAATTTAAGTGTGTTTTTCAGTCTTTCAGACGTTTCCAGCGAGCACTCTGCCTCCACACATTCACATTTTGTTCAGAACTTGGACTCAAATCTGTTCAAATATTTCAGCTCTTACATAAGGCAGAAAATTTTGTGTCACAAGAAAAAATCCCCAAAGCCCTCTCTGACCTGTGAGTCTGCACTTAAAACTCTCCCAAGTGGCAGAACATGTGGAGAAACAAGAATATAGACGACGTACAAAGATGAAACTCAGCTATTAAGGTGAGCAGAGGTCCTCTGTCTGCCGGGGACTGAGGAAGGCCACCACCTCCCGGATGCCGTCCTCACAGATGACAGCCTGAGAGGCCTTTCCCAGGCGTCCTCCCTCCTCTTTGAACCTCCTCCACAACCCTGAAACAGAGAAAACAATGGTCACAGGGCTGCTTCCTGGGAGGAATTGGAGGCCAGAGAGCGTCCTGAGACAAACCTTCGTCCAGCGTGGTTAGTAACGAGTAGTTCTCCGGGTGATCCACGATGTCTTTCTTCTGAACGTCACCGATTTCCATTAACTGTAACACACCTGTGGGTTTAAAACAAAACAAAAAAAGGTTTCCCAGTGATGAAGTAGGATAGCAGACATCCTTGGACTGAAGCGGGAAGTCTTGTTCTAAGCACCTTCTACCGACTTCCATACTTGCACTTCCACTTCAGCGCTCCTCTGTCGCTCCACAGCGATGATCCTGACCGTGTTGGGTGGGTCCACTCTTAAAGACGACTCCACTTTATACACCAGCAGGTTGTTTTTAGAGCCGGGGTAACACTGCGTCTGGTTAGCCTCGGCTTTACTCTCTAAAAAGAAAAAGAAAAGACAAATGAGCCGTGGCGGCGAGGTGGCGCGACCGTCGTGAGTCACTTCTGATCACCTGGACACGTCTTACAGCACTTTCCAGCTGATTTCAAAGGATACTGGCACGGGTACTGGGCGGGGCAGGTGATGCGTTTGCAGTCCTGGTGACCATCATTACACGTGCAAAGGATGCATTCCAGGAGCTTCCCCAGGACCGGGTGCCACACGTCTCCATGCGAGTAGGTCCTGCCATTGTAGAAACACGCTGGGAGAAGAGGGACAGGTCTGAGGACAGGACACCTGGCTCCAAAACCAAACGCCTGCACTGGGTTTTCAGCCGAACCTCGCAGGTGTTTCCTCTGCAGCAGGATCTTCACGGTGGTCTCTGAGGCTCCTTTGAGATTGAGCTTACTGAGCCTGAGGCCCCTGGGAGAGGCCCTGCTCCTTGTGGGTGTGAGATGGTCGGGCCGGGCCCTGTTCTGCTCTGCAGAGCACTGATCCACCGAATGTCTCTGTCAGAAAAACGTCAGAAAACAGTAAAAGTAAAGCATGAGCAGAACCCTAGCAAGGTCACATATTTATTATCTCTCTTGCTGTTCAATTGCTCAATATTCAGTTCTCTTTTCTAATAAATCGCATTAATTTATTCACAACGTACCACCCCTCTGTTCAGCTGGAGGTTTCCATCTTCCGCGGAGGAGAACCCACCGGTGCCGCGATCTGAAGGCCAAAGAAAACAGCGTGAGGTAGCGAGCGCTCAGAGAGGCCGACCAGCTCTTGCTGTGGCGCTGGCCCAGCTCGCAGGAGTTGGTCTACCTTTACACACCAGACAGCAGGTGTCTGGGACCGAGAGCGGTGAGGAGCAGGTGACGGGCTGGCATGTTTTCAGTGCACAGAAGATGTTTCCATTCTGAGAAGAGAAAGGCAGTCAGAACGGCTCCAGTTTGGTGTTTGAAAGTGTGCACCGCAGCTGAAATGACCCTGCAGCTCTCACGGAGAGTCTCTGAGATCTACCGAGGGATAACGGAGATCACTTCCAAATAACATAATCAGCTGGATAAAACACTCCAGCAAAAACATGATGGGAACAAGTCCTTTTCTTCTTCTGACACACGCAGAGTCTGCACGTCTCGAGGGTGTTTTTAATCGCTCTCGCTGCAGATGACCGACAACCCAACACATCTTCAAATCACAATCCTCCGGCATTTTGAATAAACTACAATTTTTCTAATTCACTGCATGAACCATCTAAAAAAATTGAAACTTATTTTAAACTTTTCACCTGTCCTAAACAACCACTGACAGCTGATAACAATGTACATTTCATTAGGAATTTAATATTACTTTTATTTGCACTTGTCTGTCTGAAGCCTTAGTCTAAAAAATGAAATAAACCTGAATACAACACACATATCATGTACCCACTAACCCTCAAAGTTTATAATAAAAATAATAATATCATGCTTTGAGATTGAGAAATTCCACATTTACACGTGGTAACAAAAACCATTATTTTAAGTAATGTCTGTAAAAATCATGACAGCATACATCAGGCAATTTCATTTTAATTTCTACCCGCTGTGCTACTTTTTTCCTGACATAAACTGTAATTTCAGGAGGAAGAATGAGTGAACTAGACGGTGAAACTTACGGAGCAGGTGCACAGGGCGCACTGGTTGCTCTGCTTGGAGGGGAAGAGGTCGCGCTTGCTGAAGTTGTCCCCTGGCTGGTACACGGTCCCGTTGTACCTGCAGGATCTGACAGGAGCTCTCAGCCCTGCGGGGGTCCTGACCTGGTCACCTGAAGCGGACACAGACAGTCGGCATGTGGGACGGCTTCTGTTTTCCTTCTCTTTTTAGATGGGAACGTTTTCGGACATCGGACCTGTGCATTTCGGACAGCACTGCTGAGGCTCTGCTACTGGGTTTCCGCAGGACAAGGCTGGACACTTGATTGTGTTGCATTTTACGCGGCCTTTCTAAAAAAGAAAACATATTGCAAACAAACTTAATTAAAAAATGCGCAATGCACCTTTTTTAAAATGTTTGGAAGAGCGTTTGAACAAGCACCTCTGTGCAGACGCAGCGCACGCAGAACATGAGTCCGAAGGGCTCCAGATAGGGATGCCAGCTGTCTCCTGGAGTGTAAGTCTTGTCTTTGAAAGTACACAGCACCCCGGACCCTGCATGGGTGTCAACAGTCGGAGGGATGAGCTGGGGAACGCGTCTGGCGCAGACGCACAACAGCAAACAGAGCAATTTTCCCAGAAACTGAAACAACAGTTCTGGCCAACTTTTTTTTTATTATTATTATCGCGTCAGCCATCATCTCCTATTAATATAAACTACAGAAAGTTGCGCTGGTCCATCTACCGACCAAAATAATCAATAAAAGCAGGATCTTTTAGAAGCGTCTGCGTCACATTGGGGTAAAAAAAAAAAAAATCAGAATTCATCCAAAACACCAAAGATGTATTATGATCAAATAAAAATATCTACATGTCGAAAGCCATTTTCATGCATCATCTTTAGCTCCAGACACGTAAACGAACCAGCGGGCTCAACTCTTACCTTTCCGCGGTTTTAACTCCGCGTCTGCAAAACAAATTATTACAGAAAGCAAAAAAAGTGACTGCATATTTTGACATGTGCGTGACTGAGTCGGGAACTCGCAATAAATGTGCTGCTGTGAGGCAGAAACTGCACTATAGCGTGAACCCCGCATAAAAAAACACATTTTTGAGCTCACCTTTGGCGCAACCACCTGGAGACAAGCGGTACTGCAGGCAAAAGCAAGGGACGGCTGAGGCCAAAACGTTAACCTAAAAAATATCCAAAATAGTAAAAATACACAAGTTACATTTCACTTTATTGGCCTAATAAATGACGCACAAGAAATTTTACTCTAGTGTTCGCGATCAAGCTGAAATCAGCTAGTAGATTGTGCTGCCCAGTGTAAAGGGAATGATTCTAATATAGTACTATTAATGAATATATTTTAAAAAATAATGTAGAAAGCAAAAAATTAAGATACAGACATAAACATATATGGTTATTTCTCCATTTATTAGGGGAATGAAGAGACAGAAAATAGTTAAAATAAACAGGGGACACCTAGTAACATTTGCGGTGATGAGACCGATACATTTGTTCCCTCCCAGCGTCTGCTCTAAAATGTCCATCCAGATTATATATTGCCAAACAGGATGAAGACAAATTTAAAAAGGGTATTTCTGTGGTCTGTCAGCTGCACCTGTGGGGACATGTGACTGCAAAAAGTGTCAACGCTAATGATAAAACACCACTGTGTGCATTAAAAAACAGCCTTTGTCACCATGCACTTTCAATTAAAAATGAGATAAGAAAACAGTAATTGCAAAACACCTTTGGAGCACGTTAGACCGTTGTTCATACGGTAAAACATTGAATTGTGTTTCGCTTAGAAATGACAGAATATCAAGGATAAACTACCCGTCTTCCGGTTGAAACACACATGAGCCGCTCCACCAAAATATCAGCATAGAGATAGTTAGCATACAGGTTGACCACTGTCATCAAAACCAAACCCTCGGTAGGGTGAATGAGACAATATTTGGAAGCATGCACACTCACAAACATACACACACACATACACAGAAGAAAGGTGCAGAATCAAGAAGTGCTGTCGTGCGCCACTGTGTCATCCTCCTGCTTCTGTCGCTTCTTTGCCCGGATTTCATTCATGGCCTCCTCTATGGACCGAGTGTCCCGCTTGTTGGCCACCGGAACTGGGAGAGGAAACAATGTGCAAATGAACTTAACAGCAGGAGGCAGTGAGAAGAGCAGAGCGAGAGGGTCTGACGTTAATCGGCCCTCACCACAGCCGTACGTCCTGTTGGCCTCCAGCGTGTGCGCCGCATCCTTCGCTGCAGAGGTGCCGATCAGGTGACTGTACTTGTCCTTGTAGTTGGAGTTAGGACACGTCTCTGGCTTCGTTTTCTGACTGGACGTAGCTTCTTCTAATGCTGCCATTTCCTGAAGTCAAGAGAAAACAAGTCAGATTAAGCAAGACTGTTTATTTAAATAAAGTTCCTGTCAAGCATAAATAAAGCGCGTGCAGTCTCACTTTGACTCTGCGCCGCTGCTCCGCCAGTTTGGGATCCCAGTCCTCGCCTTTGCGATATGCTTCCAGCTCCTCATCCGATGGAGCAAACTCCTGGAACAACACAAGAGGACACTGGTCACGCCTCACTACATCCCCTCCACTCACACAGGTCACTTTTGTGTCCATCACGAAAGCTTGCAGACCTTCTTGAAGAGCATGACATAGCGGCTCTCTTCATCCTCTCCAAAAGAAAAGGAAGTCAAACCGGCCACTTCAGCAACGTCATGTCTGAAGAAGGAAAAAAAAAGACTTTTTTTTTATACTCAAACACATACTGGCTAAACCTGATTACTGAAACAATGAAGTGCCAACGACTTACAAAATACTCCTTTCAATCTTGCCCATAGGTTTGTACTTTCGTTTCTGGTTGTGAACTATCTTGAATAAAATCTGACACCTCCTTCTCCATCTAAACAGACGTGGAGTGTGTACGGGCCAGCATTTAGAAATTTGATGGAATCCAGCACAGATGTTCTGCTTTCTAAAGTAAACCAGCAGATAAATGAGCTTCTCACCTTCTTCCTGAAGGCTGCTTTCTGGCGCTTCTCCTCTTCTGCCATCTTCTTGAGTCTGGCGGCTTGTTCTTTAAAGGACATTTGTTCAATTATCATAACAGTCGTGCCAACTAAGAGATTTCATATTAAGCAACAGAGTGTAAAAAGGGTCTTCCATAGACAGTCTTCCTACAAAACTAATGACAGAAAAGTTTAAACGTCAAATATAGCAAAAAAGCAGAAGGCACTAATCCTAAATAAAATCTTGCAGAATACTCTTACATGCAACATACTCCTTTGTTTGGTAAATTGTATAAAAATAGAATGCAAGTGAATTTTTCTTTAATGACAATCACTTGTGACAGCAAGTGAATGCTCCTGAGAAAGACGTGTTAAAGGGACCGTGAAAATAGGATTTCATGTCAATAAAATCAATTCTTTCTATTTTCAACACACTGATGTTCCTTCGTGACTTGCTGTCCCCAACCTCTAGTGACCTCTAGCCGGCTCAGGGCTGCGGACCGGAGGGGGCTGCGTGCTGGGCTGAGGCGGAGTTTAGAACAGGACATCACCGCCGACTTGAAGCTCCACCGGCCAATGAGAGCAGCAGCAACGCGCTCTTCGCCTGGCCATTTTATTTTAATTACGAGCGATCCCCGTCTATAGCCAACCTAAGCGGGGTAACAGTGATGTTAATGGAATGGTTATTCTGTTAAACCAGCGTGTACCTCGGGCCTTTCGTCGGCTTTCCTTGTCACCGACAGTAGGAGGCTTCTCCATCGAGTTTAATATTGAGCCTAGGAGGTCCGCCATCTTGAAATGAGACGGCAGGCTGTTGTTGTTGTTGTTAACTGCAGTTTCTCTGCGCATGCGCAGACCGTCGATTTCTTCTTCGCTGAGTGTACCACACCTCTGTAACCTCTCTATCGCCACCTTTAGACCAATACTGTGCTGCGCTATAGTGTGCCATCTGTAAGCGAAAAAGATATTTTTTAAGAAGATCCTGTTTTAAAATGTCTAAATCAATAAACAAGCATCATTATATAGGCACTAGAGGGCATGCTCCCCATGTATACATGTGCATTGTTTGTGTTGTTATTGTTAAATGGGCCTTCTGGGTCACAGCATCCTGTGTTGTGCAGGTTGTCGTTTTACAGCATCAGCAATACACACAGACACTACTGCAATACTAAAGTGTGGACAGACCAGGGCAGCCTTTAAAAACACAGCATGGCAAACAAGGTTGTACCACTTTTAAAAGCAAAAATAGTCTGGTCTACATGTAACTTTTGAAATACAAATGTGTTGTTCTAATAGCAAATTCTGGTTTGTGTTGAAGCTTTTGTCTAAATCTAAAAGATAAAAATAATATGAAAGAGTTTTAATATATCGTTACTGGCCAAAGTGATATATTTATTGATTTATAGAAATCAAATCATAGGCCAAAAATAAAATAAACACTCACAAAGGACTCTACAAATGTTACAATTTTATTTCCAAATTCAGAAGATGCTGCAAATGTTGAATGAGGTGGATAAATAGTCCTGATCTTAATCCTACAGACTGTCCTCATTCGGTGATGCTTATTATTGTTATTATAGAGCAAGCACAGCGGACTCCTCCCCCGTGATTTAAATGCGGTATAAATGCAGGATCAGCCTGTCCACAACAGTGTCTGAACGCTTTTGTCGCCCCGACATGAAGGGACTGAGCTTGGTTCTCCTTGTGCTTCTCCTGATGCTGGCAGCTGGAGAGGGTAAGCAGTGCACAGATTTTCCTCAACAAAATTATGAACTGCTTAAATGACACCTGTGTCATAAAGATCTGGTTCATAGGGTACCGAAAAGAAGTTCTGTTGACATCAAAAATAATTATTATCCTATTTTAATTGATGAAAAATGCATTATTTGTTATAATTTTCTATAGACAGTGATTCTGAAATGCAGTACTGGACATGTGGGTATAGAGGACTCTGCAGACGGTTCTGTTATGCTCAGGAGTACACCGTTGGGCATCACGGTTGCCCTCGACGATACAGGTAGGCCTGCAAATATCTCAAAGCAGAACCGCACACCTGGTTCCCAAATGATCATGAGCTGTGCTCGTTTTCAGGTGCTGCGCTACTCGTCCTTAGCAGCAGTCACGCGACAACTCCTGGAAGATGCTAGCGCATCACTTGGACTGTCAACTTCTGCCCTGATAGCAGGGATCTTGCTTATTGATTCAAACCTCCCTTTGGCAGCTTGGTTCTTGGATTTCATACAGGAACAATGAGGTCCTCAACCAAACAGCTAATTTTAGATGTTTGGATTCCTCAGCTTGTAGATGTAGCATTCCTGCCTCAGACTTGATGCAGTGGGGGCAGCGTCTGACTTTTAANNNATTTTGCCCAGCACTCGGAGGAGGATAACAGACAAGTGCCTGACCCAGAGCTGTGATGATGCAGGGCTTTTGTGCAGGAAGTGTGATGTCTCATGTCTGTCTCTTGTTGTTGTCTGTCCATCCAGACAACATTGTCTGGTACAGGCGGTCGACGTCACCGTCCTGCCGGCAACACAGCAAAGCAAATTCATTGTCAAGGTGACTGTATGACTCTGTTAGATCTATGGGCCAACATGACTTTAGAATGAGTTAATGCCTTTTTAGTTTTTTAATAGGAACATTTATATGTTCACCTCAGTCAACCGCAGTATAATACATAATAACAGTCACATAACATCTAAAACTGTTGTTCATATGCTTGTTATGTTCTATTATGTCTGCTGGAGTGAACTGATCTGAAGACTGCTGGTGGCCGTCCCAGACCCGTAGGTATTGAAGGCACGGGTGCTATTCGTAAACACGGCCCACTGCATTGTGCTCTACATTGTCATCTGCATCGAATCTTTGTGCTATTCAGACAGCGCAGCGTGACCAGACCACAAAGGGGTAACCCCCAACGAACCTGTTTACATGAGCCCGCCTGTCTTCACAAAGCTGAGGGCAACAGCCTCAAATGGGTGGTTAAGCACAAGGTGGACACACGCTGGTAGGCCATGGGTGGCCATAACATGATGACCTGAGGCAGGATAAAATGTTTAAAACAACGATTCGGAAGCAAACAGGTAAAACGACTTTCTGATGGAGAAAGATCTGTAGCCCTTTAAAGAAAGATAGAAAAGAAAGACAGCTTCTGGCGAGGCAACATCGATCCTGGCGTGCTGTGAAGTTGTTCAGTCCATCAGCCATCTGATCAGGCCTGTGTCAACGTTATGGTTGGGCTTCATGCTCTTTGAAGAAAAACCAATAAAAATGAACGACATCAACCTTTGAAAGATTCAAAATCAAAGTTCAAAGTGTAGAGGTTTAAAAATATAAAGAAACCCATGAGGAAAAAATCCGAGTTCTCAGATGGAGGCGTCGCAATTAAATCTGCACACACTGACAGCTGTTGCTTATAAAGGAGAAGAGTTCTTTTCCAGCCTGTCTGAGGTTAAATAAATCAGCCTGTGGTATAGTCAGAGCCAAAGATCATTTTGCAAATGCTGTCAGGGACCATTAACGGTCATTAAACAAACTCCTAATGGCAGCAGGAGCAGCCTGAGTAATGGCGTGTTGCTCCAACAGTAGTCCTTCAGGCGAGTTCTTCTGCAGATACCGTCAGATGATTTGTTGAAAGATTATTCTTCTATCCTTTTTTGGCTGCAAGTCTCTGCAGCAGAAGTAGAAAAAAAAACCTTACTGATATACCCATGCTGATAAAAACAATATGATGCCGTTTTATCACGTTTTATTTTGAAGCTCTTGAGATGGTTGGATTTAGCATTACTTGGATGTATTTGTACGCATACAGCAGCCCTGTTTTTCACTAGTCAGCAGTCTAAAGTGTGAGAAAGGCATTTAGTCGTTTTAGGAATTCTGAAACATCAAATTAAAGGAAATGAAAGTACATCAACAACACTATTCCTTTCAAACTGTTTATAAAAAAATAAAGAGCCAATCTAACAATACATGTGTCTGCTCAGACACAACAAAGCAAATCAAACAGATGAGAGCCTTGCAAAGTCCCTGTTCAGTAATGGTTACAGAGACGGATCGGCTGAGGGCCTCACGCAGAACTTGGCAGCGAACATTTGAAAACGAGAAAAAAAAGAACAGTTCACTGGAAACATTTCCAAAATTAAACAATATCTACAACAGAGGCGCAAACTTTGGCCAACTTATTTACTGTAAATTGATCACTCATAAAAATAAACAGGTTAGCATCCTTTGTTAGCATGCTGAATTCTGCATTCAAGCCAATCGCAAAAAAAAAAAAAGAAAGTTTGGCCTCAGGCAGGCTGTTGATGTGTGGGAGCCACAAATAAACCATTTAGTACACAACTACCCGCAAACGATGACTTTCCTGACCAGGCCACAAAGGTGATGGAAAACTTCACCCAGATGAATTTTTGAGCTTCTATCCAAACCTATAAATATTAAGATTTAGTAAAAACATAGTTATTTTAGTACTTTTAGAAAACCCTTCGTGGTGTCTCTTAATAAAAGTACAGATGGGAAAACCTAACTTTACCTTTACTGAACAAGTCAGAGCTATGGCTTGAGTCAATGAACAACAACAAAAAAACCATCAATCTGAGCTACGGTGTAAAAACAAAGCTAGTCTCTGCTAAACTATCTCTTTGCTCTGAAATCCATTAAGGTCTACTTCCCTGCTCGGACAAAAGTCCAACAAAAAACTCCCAAAAAACAAAAAAAAGACAGTTATCCAGTTCTTAGGATTTATTTTCTACGCAAGCTGAAACAAAGACCTCTTGTCATGTTCTAACCAGCTAAATCAGGGGAACTAGGGGAACTGATGGCTGCTCAAGAGTTATTTGCCACTAGAGCCAATCTGAGACACGTCTGACTTTATGAGCTCTACCGATTGTGAAATGTACTTTTTACGTTGAGGATATGAGGACAGAGAGTTCCACTGCACCTTTGTCACACCAGTCAGGGTTACAGATCAAGGTTGGGAAATGGGACAAACATGTCTGCTCCAGCACTGGGTTACATTTATGGCTGATTACATAAATTTGGTTGCATTAAAGCTGTCAGATTACATAGAACTGAAACCTCCGGGAGCACTTGGTCACTGACATAAAGCTGGAGTGGTGATTACGCCAACTTAGGTCTTCAAATCAATACGGCCCATTTCCCTCATCCCGCTGCCCAAAACTAACGTGTGTAATGAATGTGTGAAGACACGGTGGCATGTAGCAAGGTTATAAGTCCAGGTAAACAACCAGAGATATTCAAACACAATCAAAATGGAGTCATCATCAGAATGAGGACAGTCCGAGCCAACAAGCAGATGAGCCTGGCTGCCTGTGGAGCTGCAGACCCCGCTGCTCCAGTTCACTCCATCTTTTTAACAGTTTTTAATCAAGGTGCTTCTTTTCAATGCGATTCCAAGTTTGGTCCTCTTCTCCTCTTACACACCACTGATGTGTAACTAGCGGTGAAGGGTCAATCGACTGGCGGCAGCTGAGAGCAGCTGAATGATTCACACGTGGAGCTACTCACATTCAGAGATCTTCAAGGCAGGAAAAGTCATTTGTGAAACAAGAAGATCGGCCTCTGAAAACCTTTGGAGAAGAGAAGGCAAACATGACACGAGTTATGCTGATGAACAGCATTCACTTCACATGTTCACTCCAATAAATAAGTTACCTTTGTTTGGACACTTGGGGGCCCCGAGGTATTCAAAACTGGTAAAGCCCACCTCCGTTGTAAGGTATGATGAAAACTGATCAGGCTTGAGGCGGATACTGTGGAAATTCTTGCTAATAATGTCCTGTAAAAGGAGAGTTGAAATTTGCAAACTGCGCCCAAGTTCATGAAATGAAAGGTGGATTTCGTCCCCTACCGTCAGTTTCTTCCTCCTCACGTAGGACTCCCAGGGCTGCGGCTCCAGGATGAACAGGCCTCCTGAGCGCAGATGTCTGTAGGCTCTCTTGAAGAGCCGTTTGAGGCCGTTGTCTCCCCAGTTCAAGTGAACCCATTTGGTGACGCTCAGGCACAAGATCACGTCATACTCTTGTCGCTGGGTCAGCAGCAGGTTATCATTATCCAGCACATAATTGGCCTGAAAAAGAAATGAATAATTACATCCGTTATAAATTGACTGGATTAAAACTTTAGTCTTATTTCTATTTTTCCTAAACCAATAACAGAATTCTGAGTCATGGTAGTTTGAATATGGAGCAGACGAGAGGCTGAACCCTGAGCAGCAGGCGGTTCTGTTCACACAGAAGAGAACTTACTTTGATGAAGGACACATTTGAGGGGAACTCTCCAGGCCGTACGGTGGACGCCTCCGTCAGCGGTGGAGCCGCGATGGGCCCCCTGGAGATCTGCAGGGAGACGGGGAAGGAGCAGCTCTCCGAGACATCGGTGGCGGCTGGGGGACCATCATCCTGCTCCCTTTCCTCAGCCGTGCTGTCCCGCCTCCCGGGTCCCCTCTCATCTGGGTGAGATGAGCCGTCGTCACTCGGAACCTCAGCCAGGCTGCTTCCTCTCTTCGCCGACTTTCCGTTTTCATCCGCGCTGGCCACGTCAGTGTGCTTCTTCTGCATGTCTGCGTGCCTCTCTGGTCCGGCTTCCTCCGCCCGGTTGGTGCCCTGCGCGGACTGCCGGGCCTCCTGGGCCTGCAGCTCAGACAGGTAATGTCGGATGTTCTTACGGGCGGCATGAACCAGGGCGCCATCGATATCCAGTCCCAGTATGCGAGCAGGTCTGTGCATTTTAGCAATATACAGTGTTAAGTGGCCCAGGTTGCATCCCAAATCCAGAACGTCCTTACCCTCAAACCATTCTCGGCGAAGGAAATGCACGCGTGGGTCTTCGCTTTTGCTCGGGTTGCGATAGCCGTAGTATTTGTTATAATTCCCATACTGAAACTTCTTCTTCGCCTGGTTATGAGGCTGCTGCTGCTGCTGATGGTGATGATGATGGCGAGCTCCGCTACCCGATCTGGGCCCACTCCTGGGCGTGTGAAAGGACTGGGAATGTCTTGACCCCACTGGAGTGTCTCTTCGGTCTCCAGGTCTTGACTTTGCCACCGGTGTGGAATGGCTCACCGGGGGCTCCGTTTTCCCAGAGTTGCGCCTACGCTTGCGCCTGTTGGGATGCTGGTTTACAGACGTGGAATCTTCCGTGCAGATAGAGGAGATCTCACCCCTGCAGATGCTCGAGATTTCAGCCGGGTGCTCATTTGAATCCCCCATGGCACCGGAGAAACTGTTGGACTCTTTGGACACGTCTGGGGTGGAAAAGGAGGCTAGAGCCCCTGATAGAACAGTGGGGATCCCTTCACTTCTGTCTTGTTCTGAAGAATTCATCTGTGCGCTTGAAATCCCAATGACCCCACCGAGGATACCGCCACTGCCGCCACCTCCCCTCCACCCCCCCCGCCTCCTCCACCTCCTCCATGGTGTCTGTTGCGGTGCCTCTTTCGTTTGTAGGGGGACACCAAAAAGTTGCTGTCAGCGATCCCGCTCTTCAGGTTCAGTGGATCGGTGATATCTCTGGGGATGAGGATCTCGACGGGGTCCCGACTCCGCGCCGGCAGCGGCGAGGATTTGGGCGTCTCTGCGTTCAGCGCCCGGTTCACCTCCTCATCCATCAGGCTGTTGAGATTCAGCGGGTCGAAAATGTTGCCACCCAGCAGGAAGTTGGTGGGCAGGACAGAGTCACTCTCAGAGTTTGCTCTTCGCCTCCTTTTGCCAGAAGATGGGTGCTTGAAGCTGGAGTTGGCCGTGTTCCGCCGCTTGGCGAGTTTCGTTTGCTGCTGCTGTTTGGAATGATGCAAAGTGTTCCTGCGGCTGAGGTTGTTCTCATTTCCCTTTGGTTTCTGTTGGCCGGCGTCCGAGTCTGCCAGCGCGGCGGTCCTGCGTTTGGGCGAGGCAGCCGTCGGCAGGACGGGACAAGAGGCTGCAAACGCGGGAGCAGCATCAGTAGCCTCCACCGTCACAGACACGGTGCTGTAGCTCCCTGCACCTTCTGACAGCTGCAGAGATGTTGAGCAGGCCTGCGCAGCGCCAGCCTTCACACTCTCCTCATCTACAGACATCTTGGTTCTGCTGCAGACATGGAATTTATTCTAGATCTGAAAGTAAAAGAAAACATAATTAAAAAGCCAATATCGATCAATACCAATTTTTCCCCCCAGTCTGAGCTGACTGCAGCCACTCCACACAATAGTTGTTTTTCTACCCGCAGCAAGATGAATCTCCAGCGAAGCCCCGTTGCTCTGGAGAATAGTCAGCACGTCTATTTTTGACAGAAGCCACGTGAAGGTGCACAGAGAAGATAAAAAACACAGATGAAGCACCTGCACATGTGATGTTCTGACTTTGGTCTAGTTCCATAACACGACCAGAATGAGCCACGTGAAAAAAATCAAAGAAAACCACTAAATCGATGGGTAAGCGAAGGCTCTGCTCCTTCTGAAGTGGCAAAAGCAAGAATTTTTAGTCCAAATATAACTGACAGGTCTACAAGGACACATCATGGACTCAAGGTTCAGGGCTAAAACTTAATGTTGATTTTACTGTGGCATTTTTGATCTGTAGATGATTCAAAAATGGTCAATATATTGTATGGAATGCAACAAAATAATCTTGATCATGCACAAAATCGGTGCTTCTAATTAGCTGTAAACTAAAGGTCTATGTGAATAAAATCTTTTTTTTAATTTTTCATTAAAATCTACATTTTTCGAAATCAGTTTCTCCAGTTATCGTGGAGCAGAATACCTACAACTACCGCCTAACGTTGTCAACTGTTTCAAACCATATCAAAACATTCAATAAATGCATCTGAATTGCGAAGCAAAACGATAAAATATAGATATAAAGTTAGTGAAACCATTACTACCGTTAATTTTACCTGCATGCACATCTATATATTTTTTTAAAAGAATGGGAGTTTATATTTACATTAAAGAGTGAGACAGATACTTTCCCACTTCCATTCCTTTCAAAACTTTACCACGTCAAACTCTTTATTATACAGTGTCTCCAGTATTATAAAATATGAAATCAAGAGGTTTAGATAAAAGTAACCCCGGTGTGAGCACAAAAGTTTGAGGCTCCCAGCGGAGCCTGGACGCCTACCCAGTTAGCAGGCTAGGTCCTAGCTTGGCAACCGCGGGCCAAAAGCAAACGTCGACTAAACGTTGAGCTCCGTTAAGGTTAAAACACCTCCTAAGACTAACAACCGACCGCTCACCTCGATGTACGGCTGCCTGAATGCTTGCTAAATGGCGACGGAGCGTTATAAAAGTGATATGTCTGGTCACGCAGCCCCCTGCTCGGCTTCAATCAACAGTGCCTTCCTCGCACAAGTACCAGCCTCACCTCACACTTGTCGCCGCCCGCTCTCTCGTCTCCCTCCGCTCGGCTAACGTTAGCGCAGCTAGCTCGCCGAGAGTCCCCGGCTACATCCACACAGCGGTGACAAGCGGCGCTGGCAGCCCAAAGCGACGCGCCTCGGCCCCTCCGCGCTAGTCTCTCCGCGCTGAAAGCTCCGCTGCCCTCCGAACCGTCCGGTCAACTCCTTGAGTAAACTCCCAGTCAGCCAGTGTCAGTCAGGTTGGTGGATAAATGAGTCCGTTAGCTGACAGAGTCGGCATGGCGGAGCATCCGGGCTTCTGAGCCGCAGCCAGGGACGATCTGGGACTGGCGGGGCGGACGAGCCCGCTGGTATTAAAGGCAGCCCAGGGTCACCCGGCGCGGCCTCCACCTGCCCAGCCTCTGCCCGACGGACAACGGCGCATTTCCCACTCACACGCCGATAACAAGGTCACCTGAAGCCCGCGATGAGCATTCTTGGCGATCTTTCAACTGTGTACTGTCACATAATATCCCAGTAGCTCCCGTGTGCACCCCTGCAAATACATAAATAAGAAAAATAATATTTACTAGACACTGCTCAGGAAACACAGATACAAGGAGAAACTTTACATTACAACACATACAATACAAATGTACTCGATTATTAATAGTCCTTTTGTTATTCTTAATAATATTAGCATTATTAACAATAATAAAAATATTAATAGTAGTAGCGTGTAATAGTAATATAGATATTGTGCTGAAGGGACTCGAGTAATGATTGTACCATAACTAGAGGGTAACTAGAGATTCCTGGCGTGCAGGTCTCTGATGATCTCTCCTGGTCTGCTAATAGCAGCGGCTCCGCTTCCTGAGAGTGCTCAGGAGAAACAACCTGGAGGGGAGGCTGCTGGTGACCTTCTAGAGCCACCACAGAGAGCATCCTAACGTACTGCATCACGGCGTGGTATGCAGGCTGCTCAGCAGCAGACAGGAAAGCTCTGCAGAGAGTCATCAGCACAGCCTAGAAGATCACTGGCTGCTCTCTGCCCAGCCTGGAGGACATGGCCATCTCCCGCTACCTCAGCAGAGCTGGAAACATCATCAAGAACTCTTCCCACCCCAGCAACTTCCTGTCTGACTTGTTACCGTCAGGCCAACGGTACAGGTCACACAAAACCAGGACAACCAGACTCAGAGATAGCTTCGTCCCAAAAGCTTTCTCAGTATTTAACAATCACAAAAGCAGATAAATAACACTCACGTGCAATAATGTATGTGCAACAACCAAATACACCAATGTGCAATTAACAGACATGCTCTATTATTATTATTGTTACTATTTTTATGCTTGAATGTTGTATTTATTTCATTTTTCTTACATTTACCACCAAGGGAGTTGCACTCAAATTTCGTTGTACGCTGTACAAGGACAATAAAGGCTGTTCTGTTCTAGAACTACATCACGTTATTCCCTAATCCGCCAGCAGAGGGAGACAACATCCGCCATAAGCGCTGTCCGCCTGACCAGCGTCTGGACACGTAAGGACATATGACTATAGAAATGCCCTCTGTAAACTCTCACTTTGTCGCACCTTCTTGTCTCTTTGGTTTATTTAAGATTTTGTGGCAGCATTGATAAATTGGTTTTCTTTTCAAAGCTAGAAGGATATGTAAGTTTTGAGTCACACATTGAAAAAAAAAGTGTATCAAAAATTGAATTGTCATCAGCACTAATAATTAGTAAAAGTCAGTCAGTTTTGGAAGATACGATGAGTGAATGAGAATTTAAATATAAAATTTTTGGTATTTATGCCACCACAGATGAGTCTTTTGCTCACTCTTCATATTATCTGTTGACATCATGCTTGTAATTGGGTTCCAGTGCTTCACTTCCAGAGCTTCTGTTGGCCTAATGAATCGCCCCCTCCCTGTTCTCTGTAGGCGGAGGGAAATTGGAGCAAGGGTACCTGTTATCCCGCCTCTGACTCTCTTTTTTCATGTTAATGTGTCTGCGGTCCTCTATCCCGGCCACCATCTGCCCTTCTTCTGAGTTCGGGCCCCAAGCACTCTAGACGTGTCCTATTGTTTGCGTGTGTCCAAGCAGAAAGTAGACGTGGCTTTTCGAAGCCCCAAAAGCTCCTCCATCAACAGCACGAGCCTGCTGTTCATTAGCTGACATGTGACGGGATGGGGGCTGCTCGCGTGCCCTGTGTGTGGCAACATGGGGGCCGTCTGCCGTTTGTTCTGTTGTAAATGCAGCAGATTATACTCATGTCAAGGAACCGTTGGCCTAGGAATAACCCCAGATCTGATGAAAATAGTGATCATGCAAATCCTCCAAAACTAAAATGACATAGATTAAGACAAAAATATATACTGTAAAGCATTTAATTATTGTTATAAGTGGGTTTATTTTCACAGTGGGTTTTGCCATGTGCATCCTGTTAGCTAAACTGTATCTGATGCAGGATGAAGGAAATGAAGGATGGAGACCTAATCATACTCCTCCTAATTTCATTATTTGTAGCACTGACAGAGCGAAATGTAATGTTTGAACTCGGGAAGCAATGTGCCACGATAAGCAGCAGTATCACTAATTAGATCACAAAGGAAAATAGTTGGCAGAACATTAAAAGTTCACTTGTTGCATAAATCAATCTGGCCAGCACATGTGCTCCCTCTGACCTGCTCTAAAAAAGGTCGCCTAAACAAGCATAATCATTTAAATGCAAGGAAAGAAAGACGTTAATCCACCAGGACGTTGATTAAAAAAACACGCCTTTGCTAATTATAGACCTGTGTTCCCTCAGGAGACAAAGGAAACATGAGTCTGGTCGGTTCAGCCCTCAATAAGTGCTGCCAAGGTGTGCAACCATCACGTCCAAACCACACATGAAGCCTCACATGAACCAGTGAGCTCATCGCCCGGTTACCCGACACAGCCCAGACAGGCAGATTACAACTTTCCACCCGGCCTGCGCTCCTCATCTGGACAGCTACATGCTGTTGGCTGCATTCAGATTAGTTATTGAACTGTTCAAGGGAAACAAGGCCGCTTCAGAGGCGGAGGACACAATGAGCCAGCTGTCAGTGGGTGGAGCTTCTTCTCTCCAGGGCTGTCATGGATGGACTTTTTGTGTGTATTTGCATTTGAGAGTGGATTCGTGTTCAACCGGACTCTGTCTCATTTCTAATCTCAACAATGACGTTGACGATGACGATGATAGATTTGTGTTTGCTAGACAGTTGCAGAAATGACTTTCTGAAACAGTAATGATCCCTAAGAGGGCGCAATCAAGAGGTAACAGTGGATTAATGGGGAATGTCAACTTGCTGATGTGAAACTACACCGAGCGTGTTTTCTCCTCATCATATTCCATTAGCATTTTTGCATAAGCTTCTGCAGATACTCGGTTTAGCGCAGGGATAAAGAGATGACTTTTGGTTGCAGTGAGAAGGATTCATGATCCCAAACATACAGTAACACGACACCCCCATTAACACAGAATTCTCACTACATTTAACATCTTGCCAACATAGCCAAAAAGTTAAGTACAAAACATTAAACTGAGCTGTAATCTGTAATTACTGCTCTCAGCTGTCAGCACGTGCATTACTGTTGCATATTTTTGCACATTAGAAATAATAAATAAATAAATGAGGATGAATAGATTTAACGAGCACCGTGGCTAACCTATCAATACTATAATCAGCAAGAGAGGCGCCTACTAACCTCATTTATTTTCCTCTGGGGCTAATTTGCATCAGCACATGCTTTAAAATAAATTTGGCTGCTGCATGGGTGAGCGTGGCTTATTATCTTTTACGTGCTGAGCTACCACAGGCCTTGTAATGCCTAAATGTCACCTGATCGTCTGACAGTCATGGTTGCTACAGTTGTTCCACCTGCTCCTGATCTGAGTTTTTATTCTGGCGCCTTAGGAAACAGTCTTCCTCAAGTAGTTTTTTTTTTGGTTTTTTTGGTTTTTTTTTTTTAGTCCAGCAGAGTAAAAGACACATTCATGTGCAGATAAGCTTTTAGGCTTACGGAATATCTGCCCTGGATTTGCATATTTCTGTGTTATGAGAGTCTGAGGTCAGAAATCTCTCTTTAGGATTATTTGTCTCCGTGCTTTTACCCCTGTGGTGGACAGTTGGTCAGACAGGGTATCCCCCCATCAGATAAACCAGTGCTGGGGGAACCACCCCCCTTTGATGCTCCTAATTACAATTGCACAAAGACCCTTAGCTTGGAAAAAGTATGATTCCTCACCAATCACCTTTTAAAAATCTGTTAGCTCTGACAATGCTGATTATTAAACATGTCAGCTGGTGTTAGCATTGTAACATGGGCCTCTGCACTGCACATCGTCATGGTGATAAAACCACTGTTGATCTCTTTTAAATATACCATTTGATGTCTCACATTGCTATGAGGAGTTATTGCCACTTTCTTTTCCTTCTGGACCTTTTTTATTAAATATTATTGAAAATTGCATTTAAAAAAACCACACAAAGTTCAGGTTATAATGTGAGTGTGTTTTGTGTAATCATCAGTATCCCCGCTGGAACAGCCATGACACACTCTGACTAGAAATCGACATGACAGGGTTGTCAAGACAACCGGCCATGATTTGCGGAGCCTCTGATAGGCCTCCACCTTGGGCTAGAAGTGCTAGCCATGAGACTGAGCAGATGCTGGGCCAGTCAGCCAATCACAGGTGAGCCAGTGGAAAAAGATGACATCATAGGCAAATTAGGGCACATGCAGGGAGTTTTCTGGTTGTCGTGTTCTCCTACGTGCAGCCAGAAGCACAGTCATTCCCAAACTGTGCTGGCTGGTTAATTCGGCATGGGTAAAGATTGTTTTCAACTTGGTTTTTTTTTTTTTCAAGTTGTTTTTGAAATTTTAGTGTCACCTTAGCTGAAAAATATTATACAGACAAAAGAAGATTGCTGCTGGACACTGCAGAGCCCTTTGCAAATAAATTATTGCAGTCTTTCACTGATTAACATATGTTAGGACACCTTAGAACACATATGTGCTAAGGGTATTACTTGTTTTATTACATTTCCAAAACAATAAATGGCACTGCACAAATCAACAGTGCTTTTATAGTATTTACTACAGATAGCCATAGGTCTGTTCCCAAAAGTCTTATTTGCATTGGAAAAGCTCCTATACTGTGTGTGCATTCCCTCCCCTCTGGCCGTCCCACTCAGCGGGCTTGGCGCATTAAACAGAAAACCAACTAGGCCTGCCTGCTGGCTGCCTCCACCCCCAGACCTGCTGTCTGCATTAATATTCTTCCTCTCAGCCAATGGACAGAGCTGGGTGGATGACATCATGAGCTAGGGAACAGTGAGCAGCCAGTGAAGCATCCAGCCTGCCGAACAAGCTTGCTTTTAGGGTCAGGAACTGGTCTGACAAGAGAATGGCTCCTCTGCCTTTACGCTGTCACTAGGACATTTGATGATGAATCCAGCAGAGCACCGGGCTCGAAGGAGAAGCACTGAGCTAGAGAATGTGAAGACATATTTCAGGTAATTCCCTCTCTGTGTATGCAATCTGGGATGTGGAGGAGGCTTGAGGGGGTGGGCGGTGAGAGGATGAAGAGGATGAGGAGGAG
>CAAE01014601.1:2240523-2266024 GCA_000180735.1 Tetraodon nigroviridis
TTTTTTTTTTTCAGTTTTTGTAATTGAGGTCCCCTGCTGAAAATTTATACAACAAGGAGATGCTCTGAAACGCAGGCAAATATATATGCAGCTTTACGATTACAATGTAGACCCCTAGATACTAGTACTAGGGATACTGTTTATACATTCCAAACATAATGGACGCACAATCACAGGCTTTATATATTACACAGTACCATAGTCTATCCCAAAGTCTATTGCATGGAAAGCTCCTATATGGTGGGATCCCTCCCTCTGCCGTCCACTCGCGGCTGGCGCATACACAGAAACCACTGGCCTCCTCTGCTCCTCACCCCAGACTGCTTCTCATTATATCTCCTTCAGCCATGACAGGGTGGTGATACACATAGCTAGGCACAGGACCGCCATGAGCATCCGCTGCCGACAGCTGCTTTAGGTCAGGACTGTCTACAGAGATGCTCTCTGCTTTATGTGTACTAGACATTGATATGATCCAGAGAGACCGGTTGAAGAGAAGATTAGTAGAGATGTAAAATATTCAGTATTCCTTTTGTTATGAGTTGATTGAGAGCTTAGGGTGTCGTGGCGAGGACCCCCCCTGAGGAGGAGAAGGAGGAGGGGGGGAAGCTGTGTATGTAGGGGTGCTTTGTAGCTGTTTGTCTCCCCCTCTTCTACTCTGCATTCTGCCCTGCTAAGGAGGCAGCTGTTTCATCGGCGGTCCGTCTGCGGCTGGGAGATGGAAACGCGTCCTTGCATCCGATGAGCCAAATATGTTGCTCAGCAGCATGAACCCACTCTCTGCACCACATCATCCCTGTGTGCCCTTCCTGGTGCCTCCCCAAATGCATCTGATGGGGAGGTGTTGGAATCAAGGCTGTTGTGCGCGCAGGCCTAATGTGCATGCGTGTCTGTTAGTCAGACAAACGCGGCAGCTGAGGTGGCAACACTGGATCAGAAAAGCAGTAGTTCTATTTTGGTGTGTAGACCTGAGGCTGATGGATGGATCATAAACTGATGGATCCTCTGCAGTGATGGCTGATCTTTTGTTATCGCCGTGCTCACTTTTGGCCTTTAAAAGGAAGGGCGGATTGTTGGGGGAACAGCGGCGGGCACACACATGCTCGGAGCGGAGACGTGCTTCCATCTCCTTGGCTTCAACATGGATGTGTGTAGCGGCTTCATGGCGGCTGTAGTGACAGGGAGAAATAAAACATCTGGTCACCTGACTTCATTAGGGGATCAGAGTGGGGGCGGGGATAGGTCCTGCGAAAGCTGAGCTATTCTGCTTCGGATTCTCTCGGAGCCGCCATGGGCGGAGGAGGATGGAAGGTCTGATACTGTGCTGCTCTCCTCGTTCTAATGGTGTCAGGCCAAACATGGACCAGAGAGAGAGAGAGAGAGAGAGAGAGAGAGAGAGAGATTCCTCTAGGAAGTGTAGCTGATTTCTGAGCAACGAGGCCCGATTGCAAACCTGTTGTCTGGCTGTCGAATAAAAGAGGGATGCTCGGGAGCCATCGCAGTGATCAGAGGAGGGTGAGGTGATCGGAGAGGAAGATTGGGGGATGGGATACTGAAGGCGCAACTTCTGTCAAACATGCTCCTGCTGTATTATTAAAGGTGTGAAGCGTGCCTTTTTTTAACTCTCGTCTGAGAGGTTTCTGTCTGCCCGCTGTCTGGTTTAAACCCAAATCTGCTCTTTTGGACTTTTACACTTCATCTTATCTGTGGTTACTAAATGCGTCCGTCCATGATTTTGCAGTGCATACAGGGCAGACAGCAGGTGATGTGATACGCCGTCTGTACAGGTCTGCAACGGGGTGCTTAGCAACGGGTCCCTCTCTGCAGGTTACGTGCACCTCATGAAAATTTTATGTTTGAAAGGAAGGCTTGCAGATGTGTGTCAGGTCTGTTGTAAAATACTTCTGTGTGCCGCAGCGCTGAAAATGAGAAAAACTGCACAGCCAAGCACAATGCTTATAGTGTCAACATGAGTCATGCAGGCAAATTCCTAAGTGTTTGCACAACTGACCCATCCGAAACTGCATTTCCTCTTCAGTTTTGGAGCAAAAGGTGAATAGATCAACCTCCCGTTGCTTCACACAATCATTGCACAAAATCTAAAAGTTATGTGCAGAAGTCGACTTTTGTTAGCACGCTAAAGCTTTTCTTCCCCAGTATATTTGCCCTCATGTCTCCATGGCTCAGTGGACAGTTGTTGTGGGCTTACCCCTGTTTTCCACTGACACACACACACACACACACACACACACACACACACACACACACACACACACACACACAGGGCTTGTCTTACCTCAGCTAACAAAAGCAGTGGACACAGGAC
The DNA here is from genome assembly GCA_000180735.1 of Tetraodon nigroviridis. Taxonomy (NCBI): domain Eukaryota; kingdom Metazoa; phylum Chordata; class Actinopteri; order Tetraodontiformes; family Tetraodontidae; genus Tetraodon; species Tetraodon nigroviridis. The sequence continues at coordinate 2,242,850 of CAAE01014601.1, forward strand.
CTCATGTTGGCTCACAGCCGGCTAACTGGGCTGTCTGAAATATGATAGCGGGACACGCTGCACACACAAGTCGGCCTCCGTCTGTTGAGAACTTACTCTTGATAAGTTATGCCTCTATTGTCCAGGAGAAGTTGTGGTTTGGGGCTCGTGCTGGCAGGTTTTAAAGTCTGAATGGGCCCAACCTGGGATGATTCACGTGTGTTTCTGTGTGAAGCAGGGCTGTGTTCTGTGATAGGTGTGTCGTGGTTACGGTCTGTGTGGATTAACATGCAGGATTGGAAGCCATCTGGCCATTTTGTCTTAGATAGGGGAGGGCGAGTGAGAGGGAGTAAGAGAGGAAACACTCACACACTGACACATTGACACAGCTCACTTCTTAATCTCGCGACTTCATGTCTGCTGCAATCAGAATGGTATTGTTTGTAGGCGTGTTTGTAATCTTTGTGTGCGTGTATCTGTTGTTGTTGTTGTTGCACCAAACCCAAAAATGCCAATAAAGCTTCCAGAGAGTCAAGGCGATGCCTTGGGAGGATTTAATATTCCAGAAAGGACCATCGGTAAGACGGTGCAGCGCGCGCCTTCAGACGGCAGAGAATAAAACGATGACATGTTGCAAGGGAGGAAAATCAGGTGGTTTAAGAGATTAACAAGTTCCTCCAGGTTTGATCAGTGTTGGACAGAGGGGTGTCTGAACCTGAATTTGGTTTTGCAGGATGTAAAATCTCTAAAGCATCACTCAGCAGTAGCATTTTAAACGTAACAGTTCATGTGAAGCATTTTAATTTCTTTATTTTAGTTTAAAGGTCAATAAAATCTATTCATAAAATCTATTAAGATGTATCTTGTTTTTATTTATATCATGTTTTGGTTGGACAAATGAGTCACCTTTATGTGACCCATGGATCTTTTAGAGTCTTTAAACAGGGGTTTAAAAACTATACACTGTGGGTTGGGATGTTCTAAGCATAAAGTCACTATACCCTCAGCTAACAGCAGATTCATCCCAGCATTTGTTCTTCTTCTCATCTGTATGGTGGTCTAATGGTCCTTCCAGTTAAAAAGGTTCCAACCCGTCAGAGTGGACTCAGAGCAGGTGCACCAGCTGGCATTGCAAGCTGAGATCCACTTCCTTCTCTGTATCCAGCTGGCATTCAGATGTGCCCACCCATGCTACATTAATGCAAAAAAACAACGAAAAAAAAAGCACTTTGCTGCCTTCGCGTGAACAGAGCTACATAAAGGCCTCTACCTGTGCCGCTCCAACCAGATACAGTTGGCACAGGTCACGTGGGAGTCCTAAAGAAAGAACAGGCCGCTACACACACAAAATATGAAGACGATCTTTAAAAATGAAACACCATGCAAATATATTGATTTAAAACAGAGCAAAAACAAAAGATGATTATATTTGGTACACATTCATGCAGACACAGTTATTTTATCCCTCAGCCACACTGTTTCCTTTCAGTTACCCTTCACACACCAACCAACATTTCTGCAATATTAACAACTTTTTTATGGCAGCAGTCGAACGTTTTCACTGACCTAATATAACTGGGCACGAACATTTAACTTAAAGTCATATTTTACCTCTGTGAGGTTTTAAAAAGATGAATCCTAGTGTTAACAAAGGATTTTATATAAATGTGACAATGATTTTGATATTTCCTGACTTCTGCACAGATCAGTAAGCATTTGGGTTTATTTCGAGATGATGATTTCAGGTCAATAGACAACGTTAACCCAGAATGGATGAATACGGTAGTACAACAAACTGCGCTTGGATCAAGCCTATTTTGCTCAGTGATGATAAAAAGGGCCTAATGTTTGAGCTTTGGCTCCACACCCCCCTTCTTTATTTGGTTTCTGTACGCTGGTTTGATTTTGACCTTGAGATGGCAGCCATGTGAGCAGTGACATGTTGGCCTGACTTTGTCCCGTGTCTGAGTGATGTGTGTGATTTTTGAAGGGATTTTCAGGTTTTGCTTGTGTGTGCATGCAGATTGTCAAGCGAGCCAACAGCAGATTAGAAGACTGAGTCCCGATTAAGTGCCTATAAAACACTCGGGCGGTCCACGCCACACTCCAAAATGAAGGAGATCACCAGGCTAAACTGCAGCTCCAGAGTGAACGCTTCTACCACCTTCTCCTTGAATGTCCTCTGACTGTCCACACCATCTAAGTAATCGGTGTGTCCTTCAGAGAAGTCAGGCCAGGGTTAAACTCCAACTGAAAGTGTGTCCTAATCAGAGGCACGAAGAGCCCAGCTTATGGTGCCCTCCCCCAACTGCTAGGGCCATTCCTGGGACACCATGGACTCAAGATTAGAGTCTCTTCCTCTGTCAGACATTCAAGTTTAGCATCAATGTTTGAAAGAACAGAGAAAACCCTCCTCTTCGTACATAGATTAATATTTTATGGGCGAGAGATGTGAAAATATCCCCACTTGTATCTAAGTTAAAGATCACATTTCTGTCAAAACTGGCCAGGGAAGAAGTGGCCTTTCTGACAAATTAGCATTTTACAGTTTTGTATGTTTTGACAAAACTGGGTATCTGAATTTCCATCTAAATGAATGCCTGTGTTTGCTGTTAGGCAGCAGGCAGATGTAGAGCTGATTTACGGTGCTGAGAGACGAGCTTGTGTGTTTCATAAATAGGAGCCGCTTGTTTCAGGGACAGCACTCGCTGACTGCTTGCTTTCCTGCCTGTCAGTTAGCACAATAAATAGGTCAGTGTTTTATTTGAGGGAAGTCTCAGTAATGTCTGGGTCTCCATGAATCTGCTGCAGTGGCTAACATCTGGCTGATTAGGCAAAAGTTTAATGAAATTAGTTTGTGAATCCTGCAGCTGTAAACTAAGAATTTCACCACTGTCTGATATAAAAATGCCCAGAGCCCAGTGCTGGCAGCTTTCCTGAAATTATCCTATTAATGGGCATGAACTGTAGCTATGCTGTTTGATGCATGGGGCAGCTCAAGGTCATGGGTAAAGGAAGAAGGATTACAGAATGTTTCATTCAGTCAATAATTCATTTTTTCCCTAAGAAAAAAATTGGGTTTTTTTCTGCTTTTGAGATTTCAGAAACTTTGGTCCCAACATCAACAACAGACACTGTAGACATTGATTTTGTTCCTCTGTTTTTGCTGACCTGATTGATCAGACCCCAGCTGTTTATGCATGTGCTATCTCATTAAATGACTGTTGCACTGGGCTCTGAAGGCCGCTTGGTACTCTGTGGAAGGTGAGAAAGCATTCAGGAGCCGTGACTGCATTCAGCAGAAGCATCAGTCATGGCTGCGCCAGGACTGCTTTAGACCTACAGACTCTATGTTCAGTACAAGCAGCCACAAATATGGTCTTCAAGATGCAGTGTCAAATTTAGACAAAGTGCCTGTCGGTCTGCTGCACTGTAATATCCGTTTGACTACACTTAAACTGCAGCTTCAAACTCTCAGAACAGCTGACTGTTTGATGTATTTACACGTGTTTCCCCCTCAGATGAGGTGATAACCAGCCTGTCAGTGGTTTTAGCATGTCAATATTGCCAAGCTCTTTTGTAAACACCACAGTTTTATCAGATGTGGCTGTTAGCGCCACGCCTGTCCTCCAGTGAAGGGAACCTGTTTGCTTCTGTTCTCTCCACTCACCTCACACTGGAAAACACCACCTGAGGCAAAGACGCTGTTTTTAATGAAATTTCCAGCAACACGGCAGGAAGCCATGAATGCTGCTCTCATGCCGTCAATTGGGAAGTGGTTGCCTGTGTAGTTTCTGTCCTAGGAAACCCTATCGGTGGCTTTTATTCGCTGTGGGTGGGAGGCTGCCCTGCAGCTAAACTGGATCTCCGTGCAGCTTTTATTTGGATAGTAAACCAACCTGTCAAGAATGACCTGTTTGGTGGAAACTCGGCAGTTTCCCATGCCAGCGTTATCTTCATCTAAGAAAGAGGCTGTTTTTGTCATTCACCTCCTATCTGGTCTATTATTTGTTGCATCTCATCTCAGATAAGACGTGAAAATTCATCTGCTCGGACCTGCACCGGCTGTCATCGTCCAAATAGGTTCCTGCAGGGATTACGAAGTCGCTTTGTCCATGGAGAGCATCAGAATGCAGTTTCTGCATCGCCTTCTCGCCAGTGAAATGGAATTGTTCTTGTTCTCATCACAGACGGCAAGGAGAGCGGCGCAACCCCGACAAGTTTATTAGACGCTGAGATCTTATTAGAACTCTTAGCAAAAATCAACAGCGGCTCATCAAACCTTCTGGCATAATAACTCAGCAAATGTTTTGCAGTCTAGTTCCTATGAATTAAACATTAGAAGGAGCCTAATTACACATGAATGGTTAATGCTGTTCACGGAAAGAACGGTTCTTTTCCTAAATGTGATATTGAAACATGCTGATCAAATAGAGTTTGGGGCGTACTACAACCACAGATTCCTTTTGGAGGCACTGGCTGGGCTGCCAGCCACATTTTTGAGAAATTAAATCATAACTTTTGATCATCTTGTTAAAGTTTGTCAATTTATCTGAACTTTCAAGGTGCTTTTCCAGGAAGAAAAAAGCCTCGCGTGTAACCCGCCAGATTTGGACCGGTGCAGGAGATGGTTACATCAAATTGAAAAGGCCACCGTGAAGACGCATGTGGTGTCTGTCAGAGCGCCTCTGCGTTAGAGCCGAGGAGCCTTTGTCTGCTAATGTAGGTCTCCAGGAAGCGGGCAGCTGGGATGGCCCGCTTCTTCTTTCTGGGACATCGGCGCAGATTTGTCACATGATGGGCCTGGCCTTAGGGCAGGGCTGTGGAAGATGGTGGTGGGGAGAGGGTGGATGCAAGAGCAGGGGATGAGTGATGGGGAGGTTCTCTCATGCCAGTTTCTCCTAAAATCAACTTCTGGCTGTTTTCACAGCTGAAGAGGCTCAGCAAGGAGCCAGAGCTCCCTTCCACATCCAAATAAACCCAGACTCACACCGTTCGTATGGATTTCATCACGAATCTAGAACGTTAAATCTATATCCCTGCACTTTTATTTTCCTCTGCAGAGTGTCTGGTTTGTTTGACATTTACACGAGAATGTACAGACATGTCAGCCAAGTTGCTGTCGCCAGATCCCTCACACCAAGACGCTAAAATAGGTCAAATGTCCTAAAATGTGCTGCTTTCAAACTATCACTCGGTGTCTAGTTGTCGGTTCGCTGTCTCTGCGCAGCGATCTGGTCTGGAGATTTTGTCACTTTTTGGCCTTGTCAGAAACCAACCAGAGAAAATCAGCTCTCTCTGCCAGCCGTACAACACATCCCTATTAGTTCTTCCAGGCTGGTTTTCCTCCTGGAATAGGAGCCTTTTATTGAATCACAGGTAACCTTCAAATCAGCCAAAGAGCTGCAGCACTGAAGGAATTAACTGATTAGATGAACAACTGAAACACGTTCAATTTTAATAATGAATGAATCCTCCAAGCTTCTTTAATCAAGAAGAGAGGAGAAATCGATGGGACTATCTCATCTCTTTTAGCTGTGTTTCTCTCATGTTTCTTTTCATCTTCTTCCACTTAATATGTTTAAAAGCAAATTGAAAGACAGTTTTTGGGAAAACTGCAGGCCACTCCTGTCTGTTCTGCAGAACAATCATTTGTTTTGATTAGGAAACCAAGCCAAAATAACCCGCCGTTTAGGTGTCACATGCAGAGACCTGTAAACTAAAGCTTTATTTCCTCTTTATTCGTCTCTTAGGAATTTCTGAGTGCTGCTAAAGATGTCTGATAGTGTTGATATTGAAGAGAAACCACCAGCCCCCCCCTTGAGAATGAACAGTAGTTCCCGAGACTCTTCATCACTGAATCACGCCTCCAAACCACTTCCAATGGCTCCTGAGGAGAAAAACAAGAAGGTCCGCCTGCGCTCCATTTTCCCCGGGGGAGACAAGAGTGAGTATCTTTGCCAGCGTCACCCCTCCTACCTCTTAGGCAACCTTCCTCCTGCATGGATGGGTTGTAACCTGGTCCTTTTTTGGGTCTTCTTCAGCAAATAAGAAGAAGGAGAAGGAACGTCCAGAAATATCCCTGCCTTCAGACTTCGAACACACCATTCACGTCGGCTTTGATGCTGTAACAGGAGAATTCACCGTGAGTATATCTGAAGCATTTTTCCATCTAGAAGAGTTCAAAACCCATTTCTGTTATTGTGTTTTTTTAGATTTAGTTTGGTCTGGTCATCTTGTGGTTTTTGCTGCTGTGCAGGGCATCCCAGAGCAGTGGGCCCGGCTCCTGCAGACCTCCAACATCACCAAGCTGGAACAGAAGAAGAACCCACAGGCTGTGCTCGACGTCCTAAAGTTCTACGACTCCAAAGAGACTGTGAACAACCAGAAGTACATGAGCTTCACCTCAGGAGGTGAGCACCTCTGCTAAAATAAAAAAGCATCTGAGCCGAGATCTGGAATGACCTGCTTCACCAAGCTCGTTCCTTTTCTTTTCCAGACAAGTCTGCTCATGGGTACATAGCAGCAAACAATCTGGTAAGTTCTCTCATGTCTAAATACTGAATTAATATTGAAAAATGCTTTTTGGCCACCAACACATGCATAAAAGTTAGCTTTCTTTATAGCATCCGGGCAGGTAAGTTTCAACTTCGCGACTCTGCCTTTGACCATCAGCCTCTCCGCTGCAGTGAAGTCCTCACTTACCTCTCACTCACACCATCAGGGAGTTTCTGGTCTGGGCTGTAACTTTCAGCCTGCTCATCGCCTCTAATGGGTGAAAAGTGTGCGTTTCTCCCGGGAGGCTTACTGACCTCACAGTGCGGAATAAAGCCCCAAATTTCACACAAACGCCAATCAGGCCGTGCAGAAACTGTGACTGCAGCGAGAGCCCGCTCTGTATTTTTCCAATCGACTTAACCAAATTGTGAAACGCCCGCAGACGAGATTTAGCGGAGGCTCAGCTGCATCCAGAAGGGCTCCCACTGTGCTGACCTCATTCCCGGTTTTGGCCAGAGTAATCTATGCTTTGAATGCCTGTACATGCTCAGCTGGATGAGGGAGTGTGCTGAGTGGGATCCACAGCCCCGGGCAAACTTCACTGGTTTCACTTAATGCATGGAGCTCTTATTCCTTGCTGGGGATGGTGAGTGGGCGGGGCCTGCTGTGCGAGAAAAAGAAGAGGTTTGTGAGTCTACCTTAGCTTGGAAGTGTCACCGTGGTCCACGGGCTGCAGCGGTGACTCAGCTATTGGCTACGACGCTGCACGTTTCAGCCGGGCGGACTGCAGGAAAGCTAAAGGGAAGGAGCCAGTGGAGGGCTGGGCCCTGGCGCTCTCTGACAAAGGATTTTTGACATCAAACTGCAGCACAGTCCAATAGTTGGAAGCCGGTGTGATGTTTTCCTCGAGCAACTGAAGGATTCTTTTTATTGACATAATTTTAATAAATTTCTGACCGCAAATTTAAAGGTAATCTTAATTCTAAATTTAACCTGGAAATTAAACAGTAAAAATCGTAAAAGAAAATCTAATCTTAACCTTCTGTCCTTGCGTTCACACAACGCCTTCTCTCTGCACAGAAGAAAAAAATGGGGGTTCTCTTGCAAGCAACATTTTGTGTTACCAGTGATATCCTAACTTTGGTATGTCCTCTGCGTGTAACGTCATCTGTCGTACTCATTATATGCAGAGTTAAATAAAGTTTAAAGGAAAAGGCATTTATTCATGTATTCAGAAGAATGTGAACAGCCACTCCCTTCACTCCCCCCACTCTGAGTTCATGTGTCTGTTCTCATTTAGCAGCAGTAAAAACATTTTTTTGTCTCACAACCACTGTGCTCGAGCAGCCACCATAAGCCATAAGCCCACCACATGGACGTACGCTGGAGCGATAAATAATGTGGCATTTCCAAATGTTACCTCGCTCACAGAATGAACACAACACATCTGATTTCAATAATTTGCTTTTGTGGGGAAAGTTAAACCTTGAAACGTCCCATTTCTGGGTGCCAGAGGCTTGTGCAAAGCCGACCAACCCTCGTTGGATGACGTTTTATCAGAGGCAACAGTAATTTGAAGGATCACAGCAATCAAACTAAACCTCCCAGACACACGCGACGCAGCGTTTGGCCTCCATCATCTTTTAGCTGCTGCAGCTGGGAGCTAAAGTCTGGGTGCTGTCCTGCCACCGTATCCTGCTGCCTCCAACATGTTTAAAGATTTCAGACAAGAAATCAGAGGAGAGAGAGATGGAAGAGGATGTTGTCGGGCGACATCCCCTCTGCCCTCTGTGGGTGTTTTGGAGGACCGTCCCATCAGTAGCGTACCCCCCTGCCCTCCCTCCCCCTCCCTCCCAAGTCCACTTGAACATTGTGTGGCTTTTGTCTTGAGTAAATCCTCCCATTCTCGACCTTCACATTCAGAACCGACTGCTGTCCTCTGGGCCTCCCGTCAGCCTTAGAACCTGCAGCGCGTTATTTGACAAGGTAACTCCTCCTCTATTTTCCACCTGATCTTTTTCTGCATTGGCGTTGAAGCTAAATCACCAAACTACATTTCCAGCGGGTATTAAGACAAAAGGCTGACAAGCATTTGATGGCTCTCTTGTGTTAAGATTTCCAGTTCAAATGTTCTTTTGGTGTTTAATATTCTTCAGAACCATGTCTGAAAGGCAGGGCAGGGGCGCATGCCTCAGAGGGTTGTGATGGCCGTCCAGCTGCATGTTTATGACCTCATTTTTCTCACAACTCGATCCACATCGCCAGCAATCTTTACCTCCATCTTCATGGTAGACTGTAGCGCATGGCTCTGTAAGGAAAACACACACCGCTGCTAGACGCTCATTTCTGCCGTCATAGCAGAGCCCTGCTTAGAGCGGGTCAGAGGCCCAGTAGGTCTTACTGGAACCTTCCCTTTAACCACTAGAACTAAGCTGCACTGCTTCATTTATGCATGACGGGGCTGGAGGTAGATAAAAAGTTTCCATTCCATAAAAGGAAGACGATCCAAGGCTTACAGAGTTTTGGACGGTGGCATATAAAAGCTCATTAGGCATAATAAATTATGCCGGAGTCTAACTAATCACACTTAAAATGGTATAATATTCCATTTGAAGAGGATGTGGCAGCATGATTCCCCCCACTGCAAAGACAAGTTTGTTAGAGGGCACTGAATGGCACCGCGCTCGTCTAACCTTCCCCAGTTATTAACCACAATCACTCTGTCACATTTCTACCACAGTCTTAGATTCACACCCTTTTAAATATGTGCTAATGCTTCATTTGAAATATTGACTGAAGCCTTGAGACTTCAATAAATAAAAATTCTTATTGTTTGTTTCAATTCTGAGGAATCATTTTGAGTCTGCGCGGTTTTTAGAGCTCCGCCATCACTCCTCTGTCTCTCCATCAGGCCGCCAAAACCTCAACGTCGGAGCCCCCCATCGCCCCGCCTGTGTCTGAAGAGGAGGATGAAGAAGAAGAGGATGAAGAGGAGGAAGATGAAGAGGAGGACGACGAGGACGAGCTGCCTCCGGTCATCGCTCCTCGGCCTGAGCACACCAAATCTGTGAGTGACGGCGCCGCAGCCAGCAGACGCTCCGGAGCACAGAGGCAGGCTTTCGCTGATTCCCACCTTCTGACAGATCTACACGCGCTCTGTCATGGACCCGCCAAAGCCCCCCACCCCTGTCAAAGAGGTGTCAACACCCCCGGAGTCCCAGGTTCAGCCGGAGAACACGTCTAACACGATGTATCGCCACACTGACCGTCAGAGAAAGAAGTCCAAGATGACGGATGAGGAGATCCTGGAGAGACTCCGTATGTGTCTGTTTTCTGTGTCCAACACTCTTTCAGGAACTAGATTTCAAATTGCATGTTTCCAAATTGCTCACCAATCACACAAAAGTTAATAGAAGTTAGTAGTTCATCGGCAATGTTCTGTCTGGACATCGATGATGGCCGCACACATTCTGCAGCATTTTTCCAGCACCCATCTGAAGTTGTGCCATGTGGGAAAAAGGATGTATGAAATAAGAATCTAGGTCTCTGTTTCCATTCTCGTGTGAGGGAGCAGACATGCGCCCGTGTGCTGTTGTCACCCACACGGGCTCAGAGGTTTTTATACGTCCGCTTTCTCTGTCGCTCAGGGAGCATCGTGAGTGTGGGGGATCCCAAAAAGAAGTACACGCGCTTCGAGAAAATAGGCCAAGGGTGAGTAGATCTTTGGTCCGTACCGGTTGTTACGATGCTGTCAGATCCTCGACGATGAGCCGAGGAAGGGTCAGGTCCAGGGACTGGAGAGGCTCTGAGTGGAGTGGAGAAGACAAGCGAACCCTGAGACGCCCGAGGGCCACGTTAGCTTAAGCATCTCCTTCCTTCTCCCTGTCCTTGTTGCTCTTCTGTCAGCGTCTCTCATCACATCTGCAGACACAGAACTGTGCGGTCATTAGCCGCTCACGCCCACTGACTCCACATCTGTTGGGGAAGCTTGTGTCTCAGATAACAGCCAGTTTGCTCTGCTTTGATTTGTTGGTAACTTAGAAGAAGAAATCTTGTTTTTTTTTCAGGTTTTTACAATATGTATTTACAATATGTTTAACTGTAATTCTGCACTATGTTGGCAAACTGTTCAAGTTGATGCAGAAATCTGCTACTGTTATTTGTGTAGGCCAAATTTTAAAGGTGTTTTGTATTTTCTTAGGGCGTCTGGCACTGTGTACACGGCCATCGACATAGCAACGGGTCAAGAGGTACATCAGACAGTGGACCGGCTATTCAAGCAGTGCAGCTTGTTGTGGCTCATCTTGGAATGCTCAGTCACAGATTCCCGTTTCTTCCTCAGGTGGCCATCAAGCAAATGAACCTCCAGCAGCAGCCCAAGAAGGAGCTGATCATCAACGAGATCCTGGTGATGAGGGAAAACAAAAACTCCAACATAGTCAACTACCTGGACAGGTGAGTCTTTGCCCATTTGACAATTGAATGATGGTTCAAAAGGACACCACGAGAGCCTGACTTATTCATCTGTTATGGGCTTTGGAATGTTTCTCAATGTTTTGGTTCATTTTCAATGTATGACAGAATTTGTGATTGATTGCTATACATAAAGATATGAATAAACACAAACGAATGTAAAAGATGACAAAACATTTTACCTCTGGCTCTAGTGGTCATGCTAAGTGCAAGAATGGCTCTGGGGCATAAGCTGCTCTTGAGCCCGTCTGTGTTTTAATGGTTCTTTGCTGCCTACTGGAGGGCTTTGGTATGAAAAGGTGAAGTTATTAAGAATAGGCTGCGCTCTTTGGAGGCCCAGTGTTTTGTAGAAGTCCTCCAGGGTCTAGAGAGGGGAGCTAGTGATTTTGGGGGCTGTGGGAACAAGCTGCCAGAGTGCTTTTTTGTGTGTGAGGAGCAACTGGCAACTACTGTGCTGTTGCAGCAAAGGCTCTGACAGAATCTCAGCATGATTTCCTTTTTTGTTTGTTTGCTTTTTCCGTCCTCCCTTTGCTACGTGAGTGGTTAGTATTCGTCTGAAGGTGCACGACTGCCACCTGCTGTTTTCAAATGTAGGAAATAACACACTGCAAAAGTTTTCACAACAAACAATTTTGCAAACAATTATTGCCAGAATGATTCTCTGTTTTCTTTATCATTGTTTTTTTTTTTTTAAATTATTAGTATTCCCTTCTGTGCTAGCAAAAACTCAACCAAACTAAATATAAACTGTGCTGAATTTTATTTTTCTTCTTCCTTCCTTCCAGTTATTTGGTAGGGGATGAGCTGTGGGTGGTGATGGAGTACTTGGCAGGCGGCTCTCTGACAGATGTAGTGACTGAGACCTGCATGGATGAGGGCCAGATTGCTGCAGTGTGCAGAGAGGTAACGATGCCAAGTGCCTGTTGTAAAGGTGGAGACGTAGAGGGGTTAAAAGTATTCTTAAGTCCTTCTGTCTTTCTTCAGTGTCTTCAAGCCCTGGACTTCTTACACTCCAACCAGGTGATCCATAGAGATATAAAGAGTGACAACATCCTCTTAGGAATGGATGGATCCGTCAAGCTCAGTAAGACTTCATATAACGTTGGCTTTAGTGTTGGTTGAACCATGAACATAGTGACACAGCTTACATTTGAAGAAAGAGATTCAGTAAAATCTGCAGGATATCAATAATGTGCTAAACCATCTTTCCCTTTTTCTGCAGCCGATTTTGGCTTCTGCGCTCAGATCACGCCAGAGCAGAACAAGCGCAGCACGATGGTGGGAACACCATACTGGATGGCCCCAGAGGTGGTGACTCGAAAGGCTTATGGCCCAAAAGTGGATATCTGGTCTCTGGGAATCATGGCAATAGAGATGGTGGAGGGGGAACCACCCTATCTGAATGAGAACCCGCTTAGGGTAAGCGCATTCGCTGAGCGCCATCTAGTGGCCACAAAGCCCGCATGCAGAAGATTGCTTGAGCCTGACAGTGGGTTTCTCCTCCAGGCATTGTACCTGATAGCTACCAATGGGACGCCAGAACTGCAAAACCCAGAGAGGCTGTCATCTGTGTTCAGGGACTTCCTCAACCGCTGTCTGGAGATGGACGTGGACCGCAGAGGTTCTGCCAAGGAGCTGCTCCAGGTAGTCAGTTAATCCCGGTTAAAGTAGATCTGGTAATCTGCAAAGGTTTTTCCTTACTGTCACATCCTCTGTCTTGTGCAGCATTCCTTCCTGAAGCTGGCGAAGCCCCTCTCCAGCCTGACACCTCTGATTGTAGCTGCCAAGGAAGCCATAAAGAACAGCAGTCGTTAGAGTGTGTCCAGGGTGTCCCCACCTCAGGCTGGAGCTCTTCCCCTGACACGAACCTTCATGAAGGGCGGGGGCCGGGGTGTACGTGGGTGGTGGGTGACACGACAGCAACAGCGACAGCACAAGGAGCAGTGGGAGGGGGGGCTGTGTGACCTACAGTGACAACACAAGGACAAAACCCCCCACAGGTCTCAGATGTGGGTTGGACATCTGGCCTTGCCTCTAAGGCCATGCTGCTGAGCAGAACTTGCCTCCTTGTTTACTTCTCCAGCACTCTGTACATGTAGAGCAGTTCATCACAAACCGTGTGTGTGTGTGTGTGTGTGTGTGTGTGTGTGTGTGTGTGTGTATGTGTGTGTGTATAAGTGAGAGCGTGCACAGCACATCTCTTCCCATCATACAGTGTGTATACATTTGTGAGCCAAAACTCAAGAAAATATGGTAAAAATAATGTGAAGGAATTAGCTTGTTTTCATGAGGAGACTTTCAGAGGAGAAAGTGTCAGAAAGGTTCCTTCCAAGCAACCACTCAGCTCAGTTTCCGGTCCTCTAGCCCCCGCCGTGGAGCACACTCAGGCCGTACGTGCACCCGCAGTGACCAGCTGATGTGAGTGAGGCAGTCGGGGGCTTTGCCTGCTTGCCCACAGATCCTTCGAGAGCACGCTGCTGCTCGTTTGCAGATATCCATATCTCCAGGTGGCATATTTACATGTCTGTGTGTCTCTGTGTGTGTGCACGCATGTGTGTGTGTGTCTGCAGGGGTGCAGCTACAAGGAAATGGCAGGAAAAAACCTATTTTTTTTATTTTCAATATTTTTCATATCAGTGCAGCCGGGTGGCCTTTCTGTTTGGAGCCTCTCCAGTCCAGTTTTCCTCCTGAAACTATCTTCATATTATCACCTTTTAATTACAATATTTGATTTATAAAGTGCCTCTCTTTAACTTTCAAACACTAATATTTCAGACTTGTATAAAACTATATGAAATAAAAAACAGTATTCAGTAAGTTGTCATTAGGATGTTTGACCATGTAAGCCATTGACCTGATATTTACATTGTGAACTGATTTAGACACAAATGATCAATCAGTCTTTAGTTAGTGGCCCCACCCCCACGGCAGGTCAGAGGTCAGGTGAAGCACCGAGCAGCATCCTGCAGAGACCTGAAACCTGACGCTTGTACCGTCTGCTGACTCACACCTGGTTCGAGTTGTAGCTCCTGCAGGCAAACGATCGACATCAAGTTTGCTCAGACGTTTCCCTTGTTGGCATCCCTGCACGTGTGTGTGTGTGTGTGTGTGTGTGTGCGTGTGTGTTGTATGGGGGCTACCTCAATCTGCACTAGAACATGCCTCACTCGTGCTGTCCACCTTGATTCCGAGGTGAAGGGTAGTTGCTTAGTCATGTCTGTACCTCCATTGTACAGCAAAAATGTACAGAAGATGAAGGAGTGATGTTAGACAGGAGGATGCAGCAGAATTCATGCATGTAAAACTATAAAAGTTTCTCATCTTCAAATAGGTTGTTAGAATATGTATGTAGGTATGTAAATACAAAAGGGGGGGGACCATTTTTTCCAGAATTCTGTTACTCAAAATGACAAAATTCAGGTTGCTTTATTGTATGTTATAAAAAATGTTAGGCACTCTGCAAAGTTAACAAAAAGAAAAAAAAAGAAAAGAAAAGAAAAGTAAAGGATAAACACACACACCCCGCCTCTGCACTCCTGGATCCAGCTCTCCTGTTTGGGCTGTAATGGACACTCCTTCATCAGGACAGAGAGCTGATGAAGGCAGCGCTCTGTGTGCAGGCCCACACAGTCTGTCCTGAGTACCACTGCTGAGTGGTATTAACGTGTGTGTGTGCGTGTGCGTGTGCGTGTGCGTGTGCGTGTGTGTGTGTGTGTGTGTGTGTGTGTGTGTGTGTGTGTGTGTGTGTGTGTGTGTGTGTGTGTGTGTGTGTGTGTGCGTGCGTGCGTGTGTGTGTGTGTGTGTGTGTGTGTGTGCGTGTGGTACCCTGTTCGGAAGCTGCGCTGGGCCACAAGACCTTTGACCTCTGTTTCATGTACAGGTCTGTGAGCACAGAGGTGAATATCGGGAGAAACACCGCCGAAGTGTCTCCTTTTCTGTGGTTGCTCCGGTACATTCCTTCCCTCTGAATGTGTAAACCTGTACACGTGGTGTGAAAATTCCTCTATTAATGTGTATCAAGAGAATGGAACAAAGACAAAAAAATGTTTCTTTTTAAATTATTATCATTATCATCATCATTATTATTATTATTATTATTATTATTACTCTTATTGTCTAGCTTTGTAAAACTGCTGAATCCATCCGGCGAACCTCAGCAGGCCTCCCCCCCACCTTTGAAAAGGAACACTGAGAAACGGGGAAACGACATTTTGGATAAACTATTTTTAATTGTGGTTGAAGCAATAGACTTTTTGAATTTTGAATTGTGCATGGCTGTGTCTTGAGTGTATCAAAAAAACACAAAAATATTGCAGTTTGGGAATTGGACTGAAATAAAAAGAGAACGGAAACCAGAAACTTGGCAGTCCGTGTAAGCTTTATGTAAAACTAAGTCAGCTTTATTCCAAAATATTTTTGATATGATAATGTTAGTTTATCCGTGTTTTTGAAACTTGAGATTAGTTGACACTTACAAGAAATACATTTATTATCAGATACATCACAGGCAAGAGTTCTGTGTAAAAAAAACATGCCGGTGGTAGAAAAATATAATTGAACATCTTTTGGGTTTGGATTTAAGAAAATGAGTTAGCATTTAGTCCATCGTAAATTACCCTTCTTTTCCCCCAAAGATGCAAACACAAAAGCAGACATCGTTGGGAGGAAGATGCTCCTCAGTCAGTTTCTTCGCGGAGGTCAGATGGCGGTCAGCTGAGTCGCTGTCACGATCTTCAGAGTGATGCTTCCGGGCATCTCGTCGGCCGCGTTCCGTCCTGCTTTCCTCAGCTGGAGCTTCTGTGGGTTAGGGGAGTCTTTGGGCGACCCGGACAACACCACCTGGCCCATGAACTCATCCGTTCACTGCGTTACTGTTCCACACCTGATGAAGGAACCAGATTCACACATCTGAGTCACAGTTACTGTTGTCATGACAGCGAGTCATGTGGACTAATGTGATTTTTTTTTTTCTTTTCAAAACACACCAGAGAGATAAGTCAAGATCGACTTTACTAAAGAAAAATGTGCGTGTGGGCATGTGAACCTTTGTTTAGAAGATCTGTGATCTGGAGCAGAGAGGTTCTTCAGGATGAAGGCTAAACTGCCAAATCACCTGCAGCTTTTTGAACAGCTCTTTCACTCTTTTTGAACAGCTCTTTCATTGTGTAGATGTTTCACAGTTGTTGTTTCCCCTTATTAATTCATACACAGTTTAACTTAGTGTGGTAACTTTGAGCTATCCAGTGTTCTGTTTTACCTCCACAGTTATTGGCTTTCTGGGCTTCTTCCTATACACACCCCGCCTCTGCACTCCTGGATCCAGCTCTCCTGTTTGGGCTTTAATGGACACTCCTTCATCAGGACAGAGAGCTGATGAAGGCAGCGCTCTGTGTGCAGGCCCACACAGTCTGTCCTGAGTACCACTGCTGAGTGGTATTAACGTGTGTGTGTGCGTGTGCGTGTGCGTGTGTGTGTGTGTGCGTGTGGTACCCTGTTCGGAAGCTGCGCTGGGCCCAAGACCTTTGACCTCTGTTTCATGTACAGGTCTGTGAGCACAGAGGTGAATATCGGGAGAAACACCGCCGAAGTGTCTCCTTTTCTGTGGTTGCTCCGGTACATTCCTTCCCTCTGAATGTGTAAACCTGTACACGTGGTGTGAAAATTCCTCTATTAATGTGTATCAAGAGAATGGAACAAAGACAAAAAAATGTTTCTTTTTAAATTATTATCATTATCATTATCATTATCATTATTATTATTATTATTATTATTATTACTCTTATTGTCTAGCTTTGTAAAACTGCTGAATCCATCCGGCGAACCTCAGCAGGCCTCCCCCCCACCTTTGAAAAGGAACACTGAGAAACGGGGAAACGACATTTTGGATAAACTATTTTTAATTGTGGTTGAAGCAATAGACTTTTTGAATTTTGAATTGTGCATGGCTGTGTCTTGAGTGTATCAAAAAAACACAAAATATTGCAGTTTGGGAATTGGACTGAAATAAAAAGAGAACGGAAACCAGAAACTTGGCAGTCCGTGTAAGCTTTATGTAAAACCAAGTCAGCTTTATTCCAAAATATTTTTGATATGATAATGTTAGTTTATCCGTGTTTTTGAAACTGGAGATTAGTTGACACTTACAAGAAATACATTTATTATCAGATACATCACCTTAAGGCATTTATGAGTCACTTATAATTTCACCACTTTTAGTTTTTTTTTTTTACATTTTTGATGCGATAGGCAAGAGTTCTGTGTAAAAAAAACATGCCGGTGGTAGAAAAATATAATTGAACATCTTTTGGGTTTGGATTTAAGAAAATGAGTTAGCATTTAGTCCATCGTAAATTACCCTTCTTTTCCCCCAAAGATGCAAACACAAAAGCAGACATCGTTGGGAGGAAGATGCTCCTCAGTCAGTTTCTTCGCGGAGGTCAGATGGCGGTCAGCTGAGTCGCTGTCACGATCTTCAGAGTGATGCTTCCGGGCATCTCGTCGGTCGCGTTCCGTCCTGCTTTCCTCAGCTGGAGCTTCTGTGGGTTAGGGGAGTCTTTGGGCGACCCGGACAACACCACCTGGCCCATGAACTCATCCTTCACTGCGTTACTGTTCCACACCTGATGAAGGAACCAGATTCACACATCTGAGTCACAGTTACTGTTGTCATGACAGCGAGTCATGTGGACTAATGTGATTTTTTTTTTCTTTTCAAAACACACCAGACAGATAAGTCAAGATCGACTTTACTAAAGAAAAATGTGCGTGTGGGCATGTGAACCTTTGTTTAGAAGATCGTGATGAATCTGGAGCAGAGAGAGTTCAGGTTCAGGATGAAGGCTAAACTGCCAAATCACCTGCAGCTTTTTGAACAGCTCTTTCACTCTTTTTGAACAGCTCTTTCATTGTGTAGATGTTTCACAGTTGTTGTTTCCCCTTATTAATTCATACACAGTTTAACTTAGTGTGGTAACTTTGAGCTATCCAGTGTTCTGTTTTACCTCCACAGTTATTGACTTTCTGGGCTTCTTCCTATAAAAAACAGCGCTGGTCTTGAACTCCGGTTGCAAGGTGTCCTTCCTGACGGTGGATCTGACCGACTGGCCCTCACAGTAGATGATGACATAAGGGTCAGCACCTGTGTCACAACATCCACAGCTCTTTCAACCAGGTTCAGCTACTTTTGCAGATCTGGAGTAGAGTCAGGCTTTTCTCTGCTCGCTCACCTCCTGTACTGTCCTGGTTCTGCAGCCCCTCGGCTCCGTGCACGTACACGTGAGTCACAACCTGCGGGTACCCAAGGAAGGAACTCCAACATCTGATTCTTGGTTTGTCCTGTATCAGTTCCCTGTTGGAAGAGGGTCAGTTTTCAGATTCCAGACAGAAATATGTGTGGGTACTGAAAGACCTGGAAAGTGGTTGAACACCGGCTGAACTAGAACTAAAAGTTCTGTGTCCACCCTTTTTTTTTTTTCCAAGGAAAGCATTACAAATGTCTGATTTTTTTATGGTCTCAATACTCTAAATAGCTCATTGGAGCGTTTTTGTTGAATTGTTCCCATCTGTATCCGAAAGTATTAGACACACAACAGCTGTGTTTTCGGTCCCTGTACTGATTTTTTGGACTCAGTAAGGGTAAAACACATGAGCAGCGTACTTCTCCCTGACAGCAGACTGGCGCTCACACGTACCTACAGCCTGAGTCCACGTCTGTGTAAACTCGGAGCATGAAATCTCCCAGGGTTAGAGGCCTGAAGGTGGTGGGGAAGATGACATAGCGGCCCAGAGAGAGTGTGTATCTCAGAAACACGGAGCGAGCGTTGATGTAGGTGGATGTTACCAGGGCCTCCTGAGTCAGAATGTCGTGCATCCGATACTTACGGTTGAGCTCCACCTACGGGGAGAAAAATCAGACATTTAGAGGTCATTTATTATGGTCGGACACTTTGATAAGGCCTCACACCCAGTCATTATTCATCTTGTGATAACATAAGGTCTTAATCTTTTTGGGTTCCTTGGTGCTTATTGTTGTCTTTTTCATTAATAAGATATCTTTGTGTAGATGTTGCACTGTTTAAACATGCAAATGTAACGTATATATTGTTTAGTGTAGATGACTCAAATGTAAACATCCTTGGAATGAGCGTGTGTCGGTAAACAAGGTAGACATTAACCCTGTCAGACTGGTTGAGTGTGAGACACCAGGCAGCTATTTAGCACAACTGTCCTGAAACCAAGACTTTCTGCATTGTTTACACTTATTAATTCGTACATAGTTTAACTTTACCAAAGTAAAAAAAAAAAATTCCACTTTCTCCTACTGATCACCTATGAAAACAGTAACAGTGAGTGGTTCAGTGGTGTGTGTGTGTTTGTGTGTGTGTGTTTGTGTTTTGCAGCATATGGGCATGTGACGTAATTAGAACATGCCAATCTAATCCAGGTAATCACACAGATCATATCTCTTCCAAGGAAAGCTCCCTTTTTAACACACACCTTTTCGATTCATGAACCACACAGTCAAATAGTTGGACGATACGTTTCCAAACAACCTTGCTGCTTATCTCAAATCTAGGACTGGGACTAAAACAGTTTCTGACCCCTTTGTGACTGTCTTAGAAAAAAAGTGGTTCGAATCTGGTTGCAGCTTGAAAACATTAACAAAAGTATGCACTTTTTGTGCTTAATCATGCTTGATTTAGTATCCTGTTGAAATGGCTTGTTTTGGTTCTGATAAAATACCAAATCAAGTCAGGCCTCACTGTCACAGTAAACACCCAGCAACTGCGGCCTGCTTGCTCAACAAATGGGCGGATGGAGTGAAAACCTGAATCTGAGACCAGAACTTGGACCTTTGGCATTCTAATTCCAGACACCATTTCCATTAAACGATAACAGCCACATCACAGTTTTTCATCTTTCCACATCCTTTATTTTCCCTTAGTTAAAGTCCTGCAGTGGTTCGTGTTCACATGGTGATGCAAATGGTGGCAATGACAGAGCACACAGGTCAGTCAGCAAAAAACAAAACAAAACAAGAATTTAGAACTTTCTTTCTTACCTTAAAGACGCTGAAACCAATGGTTAGATTCTCTCCTTGGCCCACTTTTCTCAGAGCCTTCAGGTCTTTCTGCTGCAGTGAGATCAGCATCTCATCGGCCTCTTTAGTGATGTCAAACAGATACTGGAACCATGTGTGGAATGCGGTGAGTGAACTTTGACCTCTTTGATAGGCTGGAGAGCAGGTGAAGGCGGGAGTACCTGGGGGTTCTGCAGGAACGTCTGCCGGTGGTTTGCACAGCCGCCGCAGCGGTTCAACAGGGGCTCCGCGTTTTTGGTCCAGCTGCCAAAGTGCACGACCTCGTGCCAGGTCTTGTGAACGCTGATCATCGATGTGTTGATGAGGCGACAGACGTCCGCTTCCGTGAAGAACTTGCACCAGTCTGTGAACGACATCCTGCACATCGGAAAACACAACTTAGTTTTCTAAAACGGCCTGAAATCCTGGAAGTGGTGTCACCAGTGGAGCTCACCAGAACTCTCCATCATCTGCGACCGTGATGCCAAGGTTTCCTCTCTCTGTGTCGCCGACCTTTGACCATTCTGGGGAGCTGACAACCAACAAATTCAAATGGAAACGCTTAAATGCATACAAATCTTGAGACAGCGGCGGATCTGAACTCCAGTCACCTGTCACTCCAGGCTCCTTTCCACTCGGTTTTCCCCCAGGGGTTCCTCATTCTTATCAAAGGGATGGTTTCATTCTTGAAGTACGCCACCAGCCCGTGACCCAGGCGCACCTTCTTCACCGCCGTTACAGAGTAGGCGTGGCCTTTCACCAGCCCATTGCCCATCTTTAGCTCAATTTCATGAGGCTCTGCCTAGAAGGAAAGAAGGAGCTCAAGTGCGTCTGCAGGGTAGAAGCTCAGATGAAGAGCACGTCAGACCTTAATGGAGCAGCTTATGATTCCTCCACGATCGTAAACCTTCAGCAGATCCTCAAACAGCTGGTCCTGCTTGTTCTGGTCCTTATAGAAGGCTTCTCCCTCCAGGTTGACCTGTTCACTCACAGCGCCGCTGAAATCCACCACAGCGTCTCCAGTGTTTCCCCCCTCCAGAGATTCGTAGCATCCGGCCAGCCTGGACAAGGGCGGTGCAGAGTTTAGAGGGGGAAATATTTTCCTTTACTTTGTGTAATTTCAAGGTGACCCCAAACCAACTAAACCACCACCTAACCAACAACCAGACTTAACCAGATAAAATCTACTTCTACTGACTTGGCATAGGCCTTTTCCAGAAGAGCGCTCCAGAATTCATTGTTGTTCTTTGAGTGACAGTAGATGAGCTCTCCATTGATGGTGGGCAGCCGGTCGTCAACTACCACATCCACCCACTCCCCAAACACCCAGAACTGAAAGTGGAAGATCCCTGCATACTGGTCCGGGTGTTTGTGGTCCCACTCCTGCTCCTTGTGGTTGGGGATCACCTGGAATCACATGCACATTTGCTTCTAGGTTCATTATATACATCAATATTTCTATTAACAACGTAAATATGGTTGCTATTAAATCAAAGTCCAGTCCCTGGAGGATTAATTTAAATTGACTTTGACCAACCTTCTTCCAGAGGTTTGGCTTCAGAGCCAGACAGGAGCAGGCAGCAACAAACCAGCAGTTTCCCACAACTCCCTGGTTCAGGTCGTGAGAGCTGATACCTTCGACAAACAGATAGGGCTCCTGGCATATCTCCTGCCACACAAAAGGGAACACTGCCATCAAAAAAAAGAGAAAGAAACCTTCTCCGAGGCTTCAAAAATCTGGATTTGCTGCTTACCGCCGGTCGTTTCCACTCCACAAACCCAGGAGGTGGTTTCCTAAAATACAGCGATGAGCTGGCTGCTGGGAACTCTGGGTCTTCAAACAGTTTATTGTCTGCGATGCAGCCGTTCTTCAGCTCCTGATATTGCTGGTTCTTGTACGGGACAGCAGAGGAGAACATTGTCCAGACTCTGTAGGCTCGCGGCTGCAGACTGATGACAGGGATGAGATCAGGCTTTATAAAGCTGAGAAGTTGATTAGCACTTTATCTAACATAGCCTGACGCAGTCACCTTTCTAGCACTTCATTCCAGATCAACTGGAACTTTTTTCAGCCTGGGAAGATTACTGACTAGACATACGGACTGAAAACTACAGTAGTCTGAAGCGAAGTGTCTTTCTGGATTTGTGTCAGTTAATAGGTTTGATAAAAGATAATAAACATATGTCGAGCAGTATTCTCAGACAATCTGATGATATTACAACTTTTGACCTACTGGTCCCCTTGGACTGACCAGTCGTGGATAAATCTGTACTAAAAAAAAATTCACCATTATTATTTGTTGTTAGATGACAATAAAAAGCAGGATATGACTCTCTGGCTCTGATAGACAGACTATTCTCCAAAAACACTCGGAGAGTATTTTCTCTCGAGAAAAAGAACAAAAAAACAGAGAACGTGTACAGCCGGCCTACCTTCCGGGGAGCAGCGGCAGCACTTATTCCTGTTCTACAACACGGAAGTTTCAGGTGTTTCACCTGCACGTCCTGCCCACCCACACACAACCGGCCTCCTTCTGCATGTGTGCTGTCTGCAGCCACGCCCCAACTGCGTCTACCTGTTGTTCCACCTCACCGTGGATCTAGAGTATTACACATGATGTCACAGCTGACACACTTTGTGATTGTGTCTGTATGTGGGTTAGCGTCCGTGTGTGTTTGTGTGTTATCTGGTTGGGAGTTCCTGGCTGATGTGGTCAGTCGGGTTATTTTGGGTCACGTATTTAGCAGACCACACAATCAAATAAATAACTTTACAATATTGGTCTTTTGTATCAAATCAAGCTCATGTGTTTCCAGAAAAGAGGCTTGAATTCTTTGTTGACAACAGCTCTCAGTCCACACCTGACCACCAGGCGTGTCAGCACGTGCACGTTAACACACTGTTGAACTCAGGTCTGCTGTTTTAAAGACAAAAGATCAGCTCAGATAAGCAGCACGCACGGCCAGGCTGCTGCCACGTTCAGACCTCTTACCCTTTGTTCTGGTATTTGCTTCAGAAAGTCTATTTTTAAACCACATAGCCACAAAGATGTGCGGAACACTACCTGCCGACTGAAAGACTGAAGTCAGAACACGTCAATCAATAGGAATAAAAGGCTCCTAGGACCTAGAAGTAGGAAATGGGC
>CAAE01014601.1:2267910-2338499 GCA_000180735.1 Tetraodon nigroviridis
AGTAAAGGTCTGACTGAAAACTGACTATTTGTATTTCATTATACACATTTATAATCTGTAGTTGTATAAAATTAAAAATTGCTTGCTTTGAATATCCCCATTTACATGTTGACGATTCTGCATCTATCAACACCAATGCAGCACTACATTTAGCTCATGTATAATCTATGTTTAGCTCACACACACTTTAAATGACAAAAGCGTCTCCAAAACTGTGCCAGGTAAGCCTGCAGCAGTCAATTTCTGATGTTTGGACATTTGAGAATTGCCTTGGTTTGCATTGTAACTATAAACTATAATAACTGGGCAATAACACCAGGCCAGACATGTGAGTTACAACTGCTTTATTTGAAAAAAGATACCAGTTAATACACTGAATGGAGCACTGAAACAAGCCACCGTGACACTGCAAATTACCACTAATAAGGACGTTTGCAAATTCCCAAGAAAAAAAAATGATTTGATCCAAAAGGCATAGATGTGAAAGAGCACAGGAAGGGAGTGTATTTACACCATGATAAAAAGTGTCCCATTACCTTAAAAAACAAAGCGTGTTGGTAGGCCTTCGTGTTCAAAATGCTTAAAAAAGCTCTACAAAACCTGTTACAGAACAAGCCATCAATGTCGCATTTTGTTTTTATCAAAAGACAGTCATCTTAAAAAAAAAAAAAAAAGGCACCACTGTAGGTGATGAGTTCACACCATCCATCTAAACATGGCGGTGGGCCGAAGAACAAGACAACCAACATTTCCTGTTAATGTGTTTCATGTGTAATAAGCTTCAAAGGTCCAGCAAACGTTATAGCATGAACAGTTACACAAAAAGGTTGGAGGAAAAGCAATTGGGAGGTTGAGTACAAAATGGTGGACAGGTTGAAGCGTCCCTGCTGCTGATCTCATTAGTTATGTGCTGCTGCGACAGCTCCCCCTGCTGGAAGGATGTGGACACAGCGAGCAGGTACTGGATCACTTGCAAGACAAACAACTTTCAGACTGTCACATTATCACAAGACTAACTGCATGGAAAGTTCCGCTTTAGCTCGTTTCTATTACACTCTTCAGTATAAAAAGGCCATTCCTACACAAAATAATTTAGCCATTCTTAAACCCAAATGCATAGATGTTAATCTTAAGGATGCTACATGTGCAGCATTTCTTTTTAATTGCTTTGTTGTGAGAATCTTTGTGGTCGTGTATCAATATTACCAAAACGTAGACTGCGTAAAGTGTCTGCTGCTGCTTTGTGCTTCAGCGGCATCGAATTGAATGAATCCCAGGTTTGATTCCCTGCAAGTTTCTGAGACGAGTCTCAGCAGATTTGTAAGACACGCAATGCAAGTGGTGACAGTAGAAAAGGAAATCTGGCCGTAGAAAGTCGCACACAGAGGCTTCGAAAATACTGTAAAAGTGTTTAGCGCTTACCAGAGCATGTTGGAAATAGAAAAAAGGATCACAGAGAAGTACCCTTGATATAAATTAATCCACTTTATAAAATTTTAAAATCCACACATAGATTTAAATGACCTTTGATTTCGTCCATCTCCCCAGTAGCTGAGAACTAAGCTGAGCCATGCAAAACAGGAGGAATCCCACTACTCCTAAAGTAACCGAGCATGACAGAACCTCAGTGTAACTGTAATAATAATAATTACATGCAGAAATCTCCAGATGATGCCCCTTCAGAACAATATTTTAGGTGAATAACTTTGATTTGTACTTTGGCTTTGAAGCCTTGATTTAAATCTCACACGTCATACAACACCCTCAGTCATGGTAAAGCAGAAATAATGTGACCTAAAAGGGAACTATTTAAGCTTGGTCAATATAAAAGTCAGTGTGTATTGGCCTTAAATATACACTATTTTCCCTTTGGTTATTTCTGATGCACCAAGTCCTTCAGATCAGCCTTTCGTCTGCCCAGAGCTCATCACTACCTTGCACTGCAGTTTGTGGAAACTAACATAGGTCAGGTGCCTTGCGAGGCCTACAGTCTACATAGAGGGTCAAAACAGACAAAGCACCAGGGAAAAGAACTCGCTGAGGGCTCTTCATCCCACATACTCTCCCCCTCTGTGATAGTACCTCATAGGTTGGTTCTCCTCTATTCTGAGCCTGTAATCACACTGAGCAAGTGTTTGATGGACTTTGTGGGGACAAGATGGAAGCACAGCAACGGACACTGGGCGGACATGTTTTGAAGATAGCTATACACAGTATTTACAGGCGGGTTTAGGTCGGGTTTATTCTGAACGAGCCAATTTCCTGACCAGAGGGCAGAGGTACAAGACGAAGGTGGGGGGACATCACAAATACACTCATACGAAAGTTAACACCCCTAAAAACATTCCATTTGCTGCTTGGAATCCTGTGAAATGGCCTATGCCCACATTAATGGAGAATTTGAGAGCAAAACGTAAATGAACTCACCGTGAACTCTGATGGTCAGTGAACTGTGTGCAGCCTGTGGTCGACCTCCGCAGAGCATCGGAATAAAACACCTCAACAATAGTGGTTGGGTTGTTGCAACGCCTTTAAAAAACAGTGTTGTTCCCAAGCAGCAAATGGTGTCATGGCTAAGGGTTAGCTAAGGTGAGACAATGGATCACTCTCGATGAAAACTGGCGGCACTGTGAGCAATGGAGGGCAGCAGGGGTCAAAGGTCATCTGTAGCCCAAGGAGGCAGTGCTGCAGGAGGCGCTTTTACATCGATTCACCCAGGGAGTCGTCATCATCCAGAGATAGGGGCAGGTACAGATCCTGCCCAAAGAAGAGAAAACAGGGACAGTTTGTTTTGTCTCTTTTTTTACAAAAACTTCATTTGTGGTTGTAAATACAACCACAAATGTGCAGAAATAACCATATAACATATATCTGCAGAAATAACCATATAACAGAAAAAAAAATGTTTTCCAAAATGAAGTATGTGTCCCTGTCCAGTACCTTCTGCTTGTTGTTGATGCCTGGACTGTTGGGGGTGGAGGTGGGGGAGTGCTTGGAGATGGGGGTCGAGAGCTGGCTGCTGGATCCCGTCCCATTAGCTGAGCGAGGGGAGAGACGGAGGGAGGCAGACAGAAGGACGGGGGAGACGAGGTAGCATGGATTAGAGTGAAGCCTGGAACTCTTTCATTGGCTCTGGAAAAAAAGTCATTCCTGAACTGTGGCCTCATTTGGCTTCGGGGAAGAGCAGCGCCAGCGCCGCCACCGCCGCCGCTCCGCGTTAAGGAGGCTGACTAATTCTGCGTTTGTTGAATCGCATTGTGTTTGGTCGCTCTGCGCCCTGCCACGTTGCTAAGATCCCGTCTGTGTGGAACACTATGTTTATGTGTGCGAGGTGATGTATTTGTGCATGTTAAGTGCCTTAAGAGTTTTTTGTCTACCAGAGATGAAAAGGATTGGGAACGCTGCGGGCCAGATGGCCGGAGTAGCCAGCGACTGTTGAAGACTCCAAGCTTCACTGTCGCAGCCGCCGACTTAATTCACCCAGATAAACACAAACGCAGACTTTAAAGAGCAAGTGGAAAAAAAAAAAGTTTTTATCATCTTGGAAACTAAACAAGGGGATCTCTCCCACACAGGCTGAACAGAGCACCGCTCAGGTCGCTCTGAACTTCTCTATCCAGAGACATTTATTCATCCTGATGGGAAGCCTCTTCAGGCGGCAGGAATAGTTAACCTATAAATTCACACAGCTCAGAAAACACCCAAAAGCAGTGAAGCTTCTTTCCAATCAAAACCGTAACAATCCAAATGGATGATTCAGATAAAGGATGGGAGAGAAACCTGGAGCAGGAAAACATTTACTGCCCTTTCATAGATTCTGTCTGGCTACCAGTATTGATCATCGGGGGTGACAAATATGACTACCTCCCATCAACTGGAATCCAATCGGCAGTATTTACCTTCCAACCCTGGTTAACATAGATGGGTCACACCCCCCACTGACCTCTCAGGTGTTGGTTCCTTAACCCTTTAGCGCCTCCACAGCAGCGTGTAACACCATCTGCTACCTTCACCCCTCCCCTCCCATCCCCACCCCCCATCAGTGATCAATAAAATATTCAACATCCCTCAGGGCCCTCGGGCCCCGCTGGTCTCCTCCCACTGGCAGACACTTCAACAAGGTGCAAGGCTCCGACATCAAATGGCATTAGAACTATGTGGAGCGTCGCTCATTTCCACTGATGTTAGCATTAATGACCAAAGCGTGAGCAGACGTCTGCGCTCTCCAGCCTTGGATGGTATTTAATGATATTATAATTCACGACTCCTGAATCTTAATCAGCATCAGAGACGTGCCCATTTCATCAGACTGGTTTGTAGCAAACATTAAAGAATGTTTTTTTGTATCATTTCATTCTTAGGACCCAAGGTTCCATGTTGCACCAGTGTGTTTGTGGTTGTAAACATCACCGATCATTTAATACTGATCCAGATTTAGTGTTCAATCTTCTCTTAATATCCTCCAGTAAAAATCCAGCAGCTGTTCACCGTCCGCATCTCTCTTGATGGTTTTCACACCAAAGTCAGGTCAGTTGGCTGCAGAATCTGAAACCCGGAGCGTAACCGTGGAGATAATAATGGACTCACTGGACTCAGCAGGAGACTTGCTGCGCATGATCTGGATGGGACTCTTTGCAGACCCCCGCTGGCCTTTGGGTCCCTTCATCATCCTGCATTCTGAGGGGGAGGAAAAAAAAAACACTTGAATTTATATATATTTACATATAATAAATATTGTTTTTTTTATATATATATCTGCAAACATGTGAACATATTTCTGACATAAATTCTGGGTTTCATAGTTTTCATTCCAGGATCAAATCAGACATGAACGCCAGTAAGTTAGGATGTAAAATGATAAAGAAATATATGCAGAATGTTCTGGGCGAGTGTATAAATGGGGACAGACAGACTGCAGACGCTGCGACCACTCCCTCTTCATCTCCCCCTCTGTTTGTTCTGTCAGACTCCCTCCTCTCCGCCCATCCACTTCTGATGCTAATTATACTATCTGTCCTCCCTCTGTCTCCTGGGATGCTGTCTCCTCTCTCTCTCTCTTAACCTTCACACACTGCTGGATGTGTACATGCATTTGCCACCATTGTTTGAAAGTGTGTTGCCATGCTCTGATGGAGCGGCAGACTGGCAGCTTGTCTACTCGGTGCCCCCCGCTTGGTAAAGACTTCCTCAGCATCCCCAGAGCTGCAGGTGGACCTGTGTTCTACATGCACCTCTGTCCATACATTTAAAAAAAAATGTGTGAAATAATAATTCCAAAGGATTAAAAATAAATTAAAAATGAAATGCTCCATAGAAAAATGCCTGACAGGTAAAATAATCTGACTGTTAATAATCCAGAGTTTTGTGACATCCATATGGTGGATCGCAGACCGGGTCCTTGACCCTTGACCCCGTCTGATAATAAACAACCTCAGTCCTCCTTTATAACAAAGGACGCACAGACAAAGCCAAGCTGCATCAGTCCTCCACTTTTGTTCTGAGGAGGGAACATTGGGAGGAAGTGGGTCGGTATAAATAGGTCCTCCCAGACCCGTGGGGAGCCCAGAGAATCCGACGAGGTCGGTTTTACATTTTCTCTCCTAGACCGAGAGGTCTAGGAGAAAATGGTATCGGCTCCACCAGATCAGCCGGCCTAAAGCCGTCACCGGACAGATTAATGGCCCTTCCCCTCTACCTGCTCCTGCTGCCAGCAGCAGGTAACAGCTTTCTCGCTGTGAATCCATCTTTCTCACATCATTTTTCTCTCCACGACAAATGAGAGCACAGTCGCTTATGGGCTGTCATGAGAGAACCATGCAGTCCTACATAAATGGCACTTTCCTCTCCTGAAGCAGTCACTGTGTGATCATAGCTTATATCCACACTTTTAAAGTACTGCTGCCTCTTTCAGAGATATATCTGAATGTGTGTCTCTTTCCAACATTCCATTATGTTCTAATCCAAGTTTTCCTGGCTGGCTGTGCAGTTTTATCGTGACTTCAATTGTTTGAACTAAAGTGCATTTATTTATTATAAGGCAGGGGTCAAAGGTGAACTGTACTTGTACTCGTCAAGGGAAAACCCGTATTTGGCTAAACATATGGGAATTCGAATTTTAGAACAATGTAGCCAATAAGATGGAACGGTTCTTGAAAACCTTCCTGGAGAGGGGCTCAGGTGTTCATGTGTCACATGATGACACTGACCGTTGTCATCCAGGGAGAAGTCATCCTGGGCGTAGCGGAACTTCTCTGGTCCACACGCGATGAAAACATCGTCGTCCCCAAAGAAATCTTGAAGGCAAGTAACCTGCAGAAATACAAAAGACATGACAACATGAGTCACGTGACAACTGACCCAAGATCAGCTGGGACACAATAAGCACCAGAACTTTCGATAGCAGGCTACTGAATTGGATTTACTGCCATTTTGTTTTTACTCAAAACTTTATCAAGTGCATTGGATTAAAAAACAGAGGCAGATGTGATCAGAGGTTTCTTTCCAGTTAGCTGGTTCCAACCCAAGGCTTTCTGGTGCAGCCTCAGGTTTTAACGAGCCACCTCTGTGTTCTACTGGTTGTGTTTACTGGCCCAGAGCGACACTGGGTCCATGCAGGAGAGCAGATGAAAAGCATAAAAAAAACCCAAACTGGGTATAATGTTACACCTTTACTGTAATGTTAAAATGGCTCCACTTCCCTCCCCAGGGACTTTTCACTCTGTAGCAGCTGCTGACACAATATGGCCTCAGTGGACAGATGTCTCTGAGCCACACCTTCCCTCTGCTCTCCATTATACAGTTACCAGTTTGGACGCGCCTATTAAAGCCATTCAGGCTAAATGATGCGCTCCCCTTAGCATGCGTTTGTGTGCTTTGTCACAGAGATCATTTCCAGCATAACTCCTAACATCTGTTTGCTCCACTTCCAATTACCTGGTTAGGGTATCTGAGCTGATCCAGTCTCACCCGTCGCTCTCTTCACGAATATTTCGGGAGGGGGGGTGGCTTATTTAAGACAAAATTACATTTGCAAACACTCTTGTGCGTCCCACACTGGGATGTCTGCCAGGATGTTCTCCTTTGTGATACGCATTCAAACTATGAGCTGCAGATAATTTGGGAACACCCCACCCCAGCAGCTGCCGCGCTGCCTCTCCATCCTGCTAGACACACTAGAAGTGTTTGCTGGTGACTGTCTGGCGAGGCATCCAACAGCTGTACCCTCTCGGTGGCCGAGCAGCTTTCCCCGGATACAGCTCCGCGCCAAGGGTGCGAGATGTTGCTTTGGCTCAGGGGATCAAGGTCTAATTGGTTTTTCAGACCAGGCTAATTCTCCACGTGAACCATCAAGAGATTTGAGGTGCGTTACTGTCACTGGGTTAAACTGTTGTTTGGAAACAAGACCATCTGACAGGTAATCACAAGACAGAAGCATTAGTAGCTCTGGTTTCCCCCGAGAGGAGGAGAGGAGATGGACCTGGGCCTGACTGGACTGGGCGCAGAGGGTACTCATTGTTTTAATGGGTTTAGGAACAGAGCTGATTAAGAGGATGAGGAGTTTATCCAACAGTCTGCTATCTTAATCACCGATTTATACAATCTCTCCTTGAAACAATGACTGTTCTTTCAACCGACTTGTACATCTGTCCTCTCGTCCAGACAGTTTGTGTAAAACCCTAAAATATGTGTGTTTTTAAACATTAAATGTGCTGGGAGCGACATTTCTGGAGAAAAAAAGTCTGCTCATTGTTGACATTGAGCGCCTCTCTCTCCAAACTGAGACACAGAATCTAAATAACGTGGCAGTGATGAACAGTGCAGCTTCACAGCAGGAATAATATTGCCATCTTCTCCCAGCTGCTTACAGTAGCATAGCTCTCAGGCCAAAGGTCGGTCATGCTCGGAAACAGACACGGGCAGTGTGACGACGTAAAACCAGCCTGCGCAGTGACATGCTTCTACCCCATGTTTTCAGGGAGCATTCATCCGACTTAAGAGGCTGTATAAAAACATCGGATCCTTCTAAGTATCCCTGCTAATCCGACTGCCTGCAGGGATCACCAAAAAACGACTTTATCTGGTTGCTTCTTTAAAGCATTTCTGTTCACACATCACAAATAATTCATGACTCCAACTGCCCAATTTACACGTACCTTCTCAGACATCTTGGTGCTTGTGCATTTGGCAGTAATATGATGGAAGTGAGCTCTTTTCATGCCATCTGCTGAAACGCAAAATGTCAGAGCACCATTCAAAAATGGCTGCAGCGACAAAATGACTGGTCAGAGGGAAATGCCGAATAAAGACTAAAGGCATAGTCTCCATCTGAAAAGTGCCTGCAACTTTTTCCAATTACCCGTCAGCGGTGATCTCTTAGATCTCCTAGACCCACCTTGTATCAAATCAACAAAACGCATCGCACAAATCAGTGTGAAGCTGCATATTTTCTTTGTTTTTGGAAGATTTTCTGAAAAAAACGGCTTTGTCCAGACTCTGGGTGCCCACCACCCTCTGTTCCACCATCACTAATCTCTGCCTCACCAGCTGTCAGGACCACATGACCCCCAAAAAGCCAACACCACTAGCAGCATGTGGGGGTCCACCAGCTACAACAACTGAATTATTTGGGCTTTCTTTAGGCTGAGCCTGACCAATGGTGGGCCGGTCACAGTGCAGGCTGGTAAATATAGCACCCATGCGCTCTCTTCTTCTGATTTTCATTCTTGTTCAAGTTTAAGCCAGAATTCAAACCCTGGCAATTCCTAACTAGCCGCAACTAGTGGCAACATATTTAGTGCTCTAGCCTGCAAAAGGAGCATTTGGGGACTCGGATTAAAAAAAATTGCGGGAGGCAGCTGTTGACGGAAGTGCTTCCAAATGACGTTTGCCCCGCTCTACACAACTCCAGCTCATCTTTCAGCAGTACAGTCGGAGCAGTAAGAAACTAGTGACTGATGTGCTCCAGGTCAACGATCGGTCGTCTCAGACGGCCACGCTAATTGATCCGTGTCCTGCACAGCTATTCAATGTTGCATTATGCTGTTTCAACTGTGGCCTGGGTGACTCATAATCATTACTCATCTGGCAAATGGTAACAACTTCATGTGCCGGCAAATAGCCAGTCAGTAAAATCAAATGTAGCTAATTATTCCAATCTGGGCTTTAAATGATGTCAGGAGCTAGAGAAGTAATCACATTTATAACTGTAAAATCTCTTTAAATTGGTGCCGGGGGCAGATGGTTCTAAAGTTTGCACAGCTTTATAAATGCTGGGCTGCAGCCTCGCAGGGTTTTTGTGCAATGTGTGAAAAAAAACACAAAAACCTAGAAGCCCATTGGGAAACTCCTACACCATTTTCTCCAATGCGGAGACACAGGCCTGATCGATATCAGCTTATCTGTGTGGAGTGAAGACTCCTCAGAATCTCCATTTTCTTCATCTCCACAGATGCTTTCACAAGTCTAAAACAAAAAACAAAAACAAGCTGCCATTTGCTTAAAACTGTTCAGACAATTGACGTAGCGCTTTGTCCACCTCTAAAGGGACCAGCTCCAGATCCTTGACCTGGTGCAGCGACGGTGATGAAGAAGCTCTGGAACACAGATGAGCCAGTTAGGCAACAATATCTGCAGAGTCATGGGCAGCAGCTGGTGCTTGACGTTTCTACCCCACCCCTCCTCAACCCTGAGGAAACAGCTCTTTCCATCTGCCCGACATGATTTGGCTCCTTTTTTGGTTGGGGATTATCAAATCAAGCCTCCTCCCCTTCATCCCTCCAGGTCATGCTCACTTGTTGATGTGTTGCAGAAAGGCAGTGATGAGATTCAAGCACTTTGCCAGCTTATGATGCTTCAGGACCACACCCCTACGCTCTGTATCCGAATCTGTGTGTGCGTGTGAGCGTGCACGTCTGTGTAAAGTGTGACTGCAGCCAGTTGTGTTTAAGGGTAAACGACAGGGTGAGCAGGTAAGACTCTGAATAAAAGGCACACTCAGCGTATTACAGCCATTGTCAGACGCTGAATCCATCACGGCAGAGCTTATTGCCATGACAACTGCTTTTGCAGTGTGGCAAAGAGCAGACTGGCTGCAAGAGCACTGATAACAGAGGAAAGCCTGGCTTTTTTCCCTTATTTATGGATATATTTGAGTTTTTATTAAGATCTAAGCCCGTGCATGTATCCACATCTGCTCTGCAGAGGAGCCGATTCCAGGAGTCATTAACTTTGACAGCCAGTGGCCATCTTTTGTTCCAGACGATCTTGTTGTGACCTTGTGTTTTTGGCTGTCCTTGTTTTTTCTTCTGTGATTTGGGTCCAGAGAGGTTCTACACCGGTTAAAAAAAGCTGCACACTAATACTGTATACAGCAGTGTACCTTAAGCATTTTGAATCTGTTAGATTACAACATGAAACAACCAGCTATGATCATAAATTATTTCGCTTTTAAATATCTGCAACGATCGCTGGAAGCAGGGAAGGCATTTTTTTGCAGAGGGAATAATTACTACCCGTCATTGCAAATAAAACGATGCTAATTTGCTGTGAGAAAGGAAAATGAGCCCTGCACTCACTGGCCCCACCCTTCCTGATTGGAATGAAAAGCACCAGCATTTGAGAGGAAAATGGGAGTGATTTCATTCACCCGACTGACAAAAAGAAGAGGACAGGAGCCTTTAGACAAGAGGGTTTGAACTACAACGAAGAAGAGAGCAGAGCCAAGATAGAAAAGGTATTGTTAGGGAAAAATCCGTATATTTATATTTTAGGTGCAGGCTTTATTCAGAGCTTCCAGATAACACTGATACAAAGGTAAAAACAAAACAAATAAACAGGGTGTGAATTCAATAAAAGGTTTTCAGTGGTGATAAACTCTTACACCCACTACAGGATGTGGTATCAGACAGACCAGTCCACACCAGCTGGGCTCTCTTTGTGCCTGGGATGTGGTCTCCTAGCAACCAGACCCAGCAGCTATCACAGTGCAAGGGAAAGAGGAGGTTCGGTGAGGCTCAGGGAGGGGTGAGCACTGCATCAATATTGCTTCTACCGTATCACCTCAGCTGCAGCAAGCATCTGCACACAAAGACACCACGAAAATGTGTGCAGCACATTTCTGTGCACCGCAGTGGATCTGCAGGATCAGCCAGTGGTCAATCAGGAAAGAATCATTTGCAATGTTGCAGAGACATATTTGCCTGATTTGGAAGCTGCGACCATTTGGTAGCTATATATATAAAAGAAAAAAGAAAGGATTTCTATGAAATCATTACAAATGAAAAATAAGATTTCCAAAGTAAGAAGAGCCTTCCAAGCCCAGCACAGCCCACACACAATAGATCAATACGCTGAAATATAAAGAGCAGATCACATTTACCAGCCTTTTTTGACAAAACACCCCTACAACACCCCCAGGCAGCAGACAGCACCCAGGGAAAGAGGCGCTGAAATCAAATTCTCCCATCTATCATTTCAGCACAACTCATCTATCTGGGG
Source organism: Tetraodon nigroviridis (assembly GCA_000180735.1). Classification (NCBI taxonomy): domain Eukaryota; kingdom Metazoa; phylum Chordata; class Actinopteri; order Tetraodontiformes; family Tetraodontidae; genus Tetraodon; species Tetraodon nigroviridis. The sequence goes on from CAAE01014601.1 coordinate 2,279,407, forward strand.
CATTTAATCAGCAAGGCTTATTAAACAAACTGAAAGACGACCTGAATGGGCAGAGCCGGATGTGCCCCCCCCCCCCCCCCCCGCCGTCCATCTGCAGTAGAAAAAAAAAAAAAACCTGAATACGCATTTAACCATATCAAAGATAAGAGGAGGAGCAGATGTCTGTTTAACGTTCTCTGCTGTTCAGCTACTCGTTAATTAGGGATTTCTGATCTGTGTAGTCGGGTACAGGTGTAACAGCTGTGATTGAGACAAATTACAGCTGTGATCGGTGGCCATCAGGCTCAGCGAATGTCCTCACTGTATTTATCGCTCGCCCATTTTATTACGTTTCTATAGCAACAGCTGTTGCTGACCTCTTACTTGCCTCCATCTAAAGGGATCAGATAAACTATTCACCAAATGTAAACGCTCCCGTGTGAAACATATTTCACTCAAACGAGCTCTGGATTGGATTTAGACTCAAACAGGCAGAGACAGAACAGGAGGCAGCATTGTCAGGCACACCCCATCAGATATGTCCGAAGCTCTGTGGATTATGGGAGATGTAGTTCTTCGATGCATTACATGATATCTGGTACATATATGTTCCTAAAACTACCTAATGGTGATGAAAGACACTTTTTAAAGGCTGCATACCTGACAGCATTGTGGCACATGTATTTTCTCGGTCCCTGCAAAGCTAGGACAATACTGATTCTTACTGCAATTATAAATAAAAGATGAAACCCACATTCAGAAGAACAAAGCAAAACATTCAGAAAAAAAATTAATAAAAGTCAAATTTGAAGGTTTGTTGTTTTCCATTCTTCTACTGTCTGAAAGACAGCAACAAAGGAGACAAAGCGATCAAACACTAACAGAGGTCTTCGCGCCCAAAACCATAAAAGCTGGACATCAGAAAGCTCCCAGGATTTGTGAGCTCTTCCATGACGGAGCAACTGGCAAACATCAGTCACAACAAAGGCTAGTGGACAGAACACCAACCACCAGAACCACAACACAGGAGGCGCAGCAGAAGCTCCAGCAAACACTGTTGACAATGACAGCCGTTGTGTGCACCTTCTTCTTCTCGTTAGGTCCGAGGTTCTCATGGGTCTCTGGGAGTGGACAATCGCTTTATTCTGAGGAGAACAATCGGACCGTTTTGATCGTGACACCTGTCTGGGTGTGGGTGTAAGCATGAATGATGAACTGTCCCCATTCATGACCACAATTTTTCCTACTGCGGAGCTTTGCTTTCACTCTGGCGCCCTTTATCTAAATTCCTCCCAGAACAGAGCTCCATTCACTGAACGCACGCAGCCATGATGAGCCAGTGGACAACAGCTGTTCTCAGAGGACGTATCTTTCCCTTTTACCGAGACAGTGACACAACGTACCTGCTTGCCATCAAGCGTGTAGATCCTCTTCACGACCCCACTTTCAAGTTTAATGGCCTCTGTGATGTCGGTGAGCACCTGCTCGAAGGAGTGGGCTGTTTTCTTGTTGAGCAGCACGCGGACCGCCTTGCGTGGCTTCACCCCGCTGCGCATCACGGTCACCAGCTTGGGCCGGACAAAGTCCTTGCCCTCTCTGGCCTCGCTGGCAGCCTTGGCAGCCAGGGACTGCATGTTCTTCTGGCTGGCCGAGGCCTTCACGTTTACAGACCAGTTTGGGTTGACGTTCTTCGTGTAGTCGACCTTTTTGTAAAAGTTCTCTGATGCGCATACATAGCTTTCACCTTCAAAGAAAGAAAGAAAGAAAAAAGGGTTAGTGACCAAAATTTAAGCCTTCCTACACCTGAGGGTCCTTCTTCCAAACTGATGAGCTATGGTTTATTTGAGGTTCCACTGTGAGGATTTACTAGAGTAGAGCATTTCAAAAAGGTTTTTATTTTTTCCTGATCCTTGAATGACCGCAAACCAAATACCATCCGTGACCATCAGATTAAGTAGAGGGCAACAGCTTTCCAGCACGGCTATCTGAATGTCAGCATTACAGTGCCTAGCTGGTCGAATTCCAGCGCAATGAGCTACAAAATCCAGTGGTGGAAAGAAAAAGTTTCATGCTAATGTGTGCTGGAGTACTTTTTAATGCTGCAGCTGACAAATGCAAGTCGACATTCTGCCTCAAAAAACCACAGCATAGCTTATTTCATTCCAAGATCTGCTCAACAACACAACACACAACAGGCTCCTTGGATTAGAAGTGAAGCATATTTATTCAATTTTACAGTGGCTATAGGAACTGATCTTTTTCTTAATATGCTGTATAGATTTTTTTTTCTTTCCCAACAAAGTCATCCTAAAATGTCCATTGCCTCAGTTGCCCCATCTTTCCTCAACATCTGCCTGGTCCTCCATTCTCCTCCTCATCATTATCTGCTTCTTAATGACAATTGTACATTTCTGTCTAGACAGGAGGAGGAAGTAAAATGGGGAAAAAACGGAAAGAATGGGTAATTTGGACAATCCCGCAAGGCAACAATTAGGCCAAATGTGGGGAGATTAGGGTAAAGACAAAAACCACAAAACTGGATTACACTGTGCAGAAGAGATTGAACGATTAATTACAATACACAGAAGGAAGCCCCCCCATCACTCCTCTAACACACACTCACATGCACAAACGTAAAAATACACATCTTTCTAAAAGCAGCTCATTTAGCAGAGACGATTATCTTTGAAACCTCGTCCATCTTTGTGAGAATCTTCCTGAAAGGACGGTTTTGTCCAAAATGGGGCCACAACTGAACAACATGAGGTTATTTTGCCAGTCTCACTGGATTTTTGTCTCATCTTCCTGGTGCCAACTAATAAATCCTGACCAAACTGGACCACTTTAGCTTCAATCGGTAGGGATAGACAGTAAATCGCCTCCAGATAGTACAGACATGATGGCTGCTGGTCTCTGAGCCGTCAGTAATTTATATCGCTCCATCTGTCAGGCACACACACCAGGAGTAAGACACGCTGCTGTCCAAGTACTGCTGAATCAGTCAGATTATTTCGCGACGAGCCCGGTCTATTTTTATTTTGCATTTCTGACCCAGTTCTTCCACCAAGGTGACAAAAGACAGAAAAAAAAATCTGCACTCTCTTTCCTGTTTTCAGATTAATAACCAGGTTGAAAGCAGCAAAACACAACAAAAAAGAAGTGTTAAACAGTTTAAACCCAAGTGTTGAATAAATTAATAATTTTTTTTATGGTATATTTTAAAATAAACAGTTTGCTACTTTTAACAACTGGAACACTGTCAAAATTACCAAGGTAAACCTTTACAGATTAGAAGTCGTAGGAAGAGATTATTGGTGTCTAGACGGTAAAGATAAGACTTCTAATCTCAAATCTAAAAAAGTTATGCTTCTAAATCTTCTCAACTGATTGAAACTAAATCTTTCACATTAAAAAAAACGGATTTTTGTCATGATACACTAGAATGAAAATGCCGACATGAGAAAGACGCCTGACTGTGCAGATTCATCAGATCAGACAAAGAGCTTGGCCCATCCTGCTGCTGATGGCCTTACCTTCCTCCAGCTCATCCAAGGACGTGATCTTGTTCATGCCATCGATGGTGAAGATGAAGCGGACCCCCTGTGGTAGGTTGATGTGATCGGACAGCGAGCGTGTGAGGTCAGCCAGGAGCGAGTCAAAGGTGCGAAATCTGTCATTGGCCACAGCGTAGACGATGCCCTTGAAGTAGCGGTCTCCGTTGCGGTAGAAGCGCACCTTTTTGGCCTTCTTCTCGCTGGTGAGGGCCTGCAGCGTGCGTGTGCGGTAGAAGCTGCAGTGGGCGCTGTGGGTAGGGCTGGGGAGTCCATTCATACGCCCGCCCCGCGGGGTACGAGCCGTCTTGTCTCGCTCATCAAAATGGCCAAAGTCTAGCTCCATGGCGACCGAAACCTGTGATGGCTGTGACAGATGTGTGGTGATGGTGACCAGCTCCGGAGAGTCTGAGGACAGAAGAAGGTCAGCGTGTCACAGGTATGCCAGTAATGGAGAGAAACTGGGGTGGCAGAGGTTAATGGACCCTGAATAGAGTTCCCTAAGGCAGACAGAAACCACATTTGCAAATACAGGTGCAAAGAATAAAACGACCTATTAGGAACAGACATCGTTTTTTCAGATGTATTGACTCCAATGAAAAGTAAAGGTGACATCTGCAAAATAGAACAGAAGATTGCTTCTTTTGTTTTAATGTTCTTCAAACATTCTCTTACTGCAGAATAAGTTGTGGCACCTACATTTTCAAGTTATTAAACTCACTGGAAACTGTACACCCCAAAATAAACAGCACGTCAGCAGTTGTCTGACTCAGAGCTTCTGCCTCCGCAGTGGCAACATTTTACCTAGACTGAGATGCACATTCAAGAATATTTCACTTTGGTCAGAGATTCTTTGTTAGGTTTTTTTCTTGGTAAAACTGCTGCCCGTTTTTGAAATTAGCAAAATAATTAGCGGTCTAATACTAAATGCAACACTCTGTAGAATGCTGACATTAGGCGCGTTATTGGTCGTGTTTTAAACTGATGAGTCAACACATCCAGCCATGGTCGGACTCATCAAAGACTTGTTTGTGTTTGCGGAGTGTAAAATGACTTGTTCAGCTGATATTCTGTAAGCAGATCCCTGCTCATTCGATACGTCTCTTCTTCTGGATTACACCTGCCAGCGTTTTCTGTGACACTTGACGAGATGAAAACTGAAGTGCGGCTGACAAATGAGGGTCAGGGCTGCAGATGAAATACAGCCCAGGATGCGGCTCTGCAAACAGCACTAAATCCTGTTGCAGGATATTTCTCTAATGGGAATCCTGTGGCCGTCCATCCCAGCCACTAAGGTCCATAATTAGCTGAGAGGCTCGGGCGTCACTCACTTCCAGCTCATCGCTCCTCAAATGCATCTCTACTGAGACTTCAGCTGAATTAGAAACAGCTGATCGATTCATTATTGCTGCGCAAAAGCAGCATCACTAACGTTAGCATGCTGAAGGTTGGGTTCTAAAAACGATCATGTGACCTACTTGGACGGCTCATCGTCTCATTGTTCAACTATTTTTTGGGCAGATGAAAGCTGGGCCTTCAGTGGAATGGGTGCTGCCCACAAAGGCCGGGTTTTAGTCCCATCTGCCGCATTAATGGGCAGAGCCGAGAGTGACCCTTCCCCTGAGGAGCACCAGCGAGGACAGTCCATTGTGTCAACCGGGGTGTCTTCAGAGTGACGTCAGCAGTCCTGCCTGCTGGAGGGGGCAGCTGGTTCAATCTCCAGCCCAGAGAGAACATCTCAACAAAGCTCCGGCTAGAATATGACGCCTGGGCCTCCAAACACAGCAGAATCTCAGAATCATCCCACTGCTCATGGAACACTGTGCTGCATCACTGGTATTTTTAGCTGGTTCTGTGTTCCTGTCTGAGACACCCACACAGCTGCAGGGACCCGCACCTGAAACCCATCAAAGCTGATTCACGCCGTTACGCACATTTTGCTTTTGAAACTTTCATGATTCACATTCTTTATTTCTGATTACTTTCTGTGACCACATGGTAAAGAGCTGAGAAAGTAGAAGGAGGTTTCTTTATTAATAATATTTGTAAACCTCTTTTTTATAGACAAAAAACGGGGCTGGGTGCACGCACACCTACTCTGGATCCACCTGCGCAAAAGCGCATTCTGGATAATCCGACACCTGCTCGCAAACAGCCGCAAAAATCACCTCAAGCCTCCCCCTCCGGGATCACAACCAGTAACATTTAAACCGTCTCATCATATTTAGATATAAAAGAGCAGAAAAGTCTGCGGGTGTTCCCGCAGCCGGACTCACCTGCGTCGCTGCCGGAGTGAAGCGGGCGGGTGTGTGTGTGAGTGTGAGGGGAGTGTGTGTGAGTGGGAATGCTGCAGGATAGCGGCACGCCGGCTCTCTCTTCTCCTCTCGCCTTTGTCTGCTTCAGCCGAGCCGCTGCGTGTCTGTCTGTGGGAGAACACGGCCACTGGGTCCTAGAGAAACGAGCCCCGGACCCGCCCACTGGAGGTGGAAGCGCTGGGGGCGTCCGCCAGCGTGGGAGGCGGCGGGGTGGGTGTCCAAGAGTCCACGACAGTACCTAAAGATCCTATTATGCAGAATAATGCAAAGGAAAGGGCGTGGGTCCTTTGTGAGCTGTGGAAAGGCCACCTCCCCAGAAAGCACACCAGAAGGCTCCATTGGGAGTTGAACCATGAAGGAATGGGACTGTTTAACCAAGTCATTTCACTTTTAGGGCCCGTGCCTCTGAAATCTTCTCTATAAATGAATGACAAGATGATTTATTGGTCACACACTGTAGAAGCTCCACTAGGCCGTGTTCACATCAAACGTGTCTTTGCTTTCTTCAGAAACAGCCAAAAGTCTGTCCAGAACATCTCCATGAACACCACCACCATGGTCAGGAGGTGATTGCTGAGGATTAGAAAAAGCTCACGCTGTCACTTAAACTGCAGCAAATAAAACAGACAACACACTGCATTAAATTACCAGCTGTGGAATGTAAACTCTGCTCGCTTTCGGCAGGCAGGTTTGAATCAGAAGCCTTTATGTCAGTGTTTGCATGGTGGGGTGTAGATTTCACCCACAGGTCAGGTTGGTGGATGTAGCCCTTCAGGGCTGTCACACGATACTCCTGCAGCCTCAGATGCACTAAGAAAAACACAAATGTGACCCGGACAAGCTAGTAGAATCTTTGCTTCAGTATTATTGGGTCAGTAGTGAGTTGTGGGTCTGAAAACTGGGCCATTGTACGAATGTAAAAGGTTCCAGGTTCATCTGTGGTCTGTGACTGACTACAAGATCTGTGTGTGTGTGTGTGTGTGTGTGTGTGTGTGTGTGTGTGTGTGTGTGTGTGTGTGTGTGTGTGTGTGTGATGTCACTGTGAAACATTCCAAATAGCAGCTCCGAGAGCGGACAAAAGGGGTTGACTCCTCCGGCTCAAAAGCTTCACTTTAAAACTCAGCTGTTGTCACATTCTGCAGCCTCTCCTCTGCATGTCACACATAACTCTAATCCACTCTGATCACCGCTTCCTCGCACCTCCCTCGGCGAGCCCCCGCCCCACCACACCCCACTAACCCACAGTGAGTCTGAGTGGACGAGGGAGAAAGCGTCCAGCGCGTCACGAGGCCGGAGGGCTTCCAGAGGAGCTGATCTGGAAATCTGGCTTCGGTCTGGGTCTGTGTTACACGGTGTTTGGGGGCCAGAACTAAAGATGTAGTCAGTTTCTTGGCAAATCTGGTCTGAATCCCTCTCCAGCAATGGATTCATCGTGAGATATCCCTGTGACTGCCTGACGAGGAGAGGAATGAGAAGTAGCACACCCGATGCTGTTTTTAACACAGGCGCCTGACTAGGTTTTATTTACTGCTTTGTTACTTTCTGCTTTCTATTCTCTGCTGTTTCTCCTGCAGCAGAGTGGAAACCTTTCAGACCTCCACAGCTTTTACCTCAAAGGAGGCACGAGATGTTAAATTGATAATCGAGAAATTTAATAAAATGATCAGGATCACATGTGCGGCAGGAAGAGCCTAACAGTGTGTTTAAAAATCCATCTGCTCCCCTCCATCCCACAACCATCCAAAACGGTGTTCTCTCTTTCTTTCATCCCATTTCATCACATTCAAATGAGGTATTTGTACGTCAGCAAAGGGCAGCAAGGACAGTTTGAGCCGGCGCTGGACGGTGGTATGACAGGGCTGCAGGAGGAGGACCGCAGGGTGGGCATGAGTGGGTCCCAGCTGGTGTCTGGGGGGAAACACCAGAGAGGGCCGGCCAGGAAGGAGAGGGGCGGCCAGGCCACAGCGTGGGCGTGTGTGTGTGTGTGTGTGTGTGAGAGGGGGTTGCAGCCATGACGACTGGTGGAGGAGGAAGTAAACAGATGTCCACAAGCTGGCAGAGCGGCTGAAAGCGGTCAAGCAGGTGGACACACAGGAGCCCAGCGGGGCCGCAGAATCACCGTGGAGTCCGGCAGAGCCACGAAGACAGAACACAGAGTGACATACGTTCATCTCCTCAGCCAGATACACAGACACACACTCCTTCCTGTGTCAAATTATGCAGAGGAAACATCACTCATTTATCCGAAACCGTGATGAGTGGGTGAGGGTGATGTGATGTCAAAGCCCTGATGGTGTCAGCAGTCTGGATCATCCATCACTGACTTTTCAATGAGTCAGCGCACAGTCACCCTGCCAAAAGCCTTACAAACAAAAAGACTCCCAACAGGAAAGCTGCCTCCTCAGATCCCTGGGAGAGCTGCTAACGCGGAGCGAAGACGAGGACTGAGGTGAGCTGTCGCCACCCTTTAGCACCTACGATCAACACGACTTTAAAGAAGACTCCTCACACAGACCCAGCTGCCCTGAGAGGACAGGAAGGATTGGTTAGGTCACTCAGGTCTTCCACAAATACAAACTGCAATCCACATAAAATTCTAAAAGGCAATAAATACAGCATATACATCTGTAGGCGTGCAGTTTGTAAATATGGTAAATAATTGCCAAATGGAAACTGCAAATACTCTTTACATTCACTTTCAGCTGTTTCCTTTTTATTTTAGCATATTAATACTCTGCAGTCAATAAACTGTGACAAAACACCATTTTAGTTATTGGGCAGGTTTGACCTCTTCAGGGAATTTGGAGTATCTCCGAACTTCTGCTGCCTGTCTGGGCCACGTCTCTGCAAAATAACTGAATAGGACCAGTCTGGTCAAATGAAACAGGACAAAAACACCTAAAACATAGCTGAAATGGATAGTGAGGCAACAGACAGACAGATGGATGGATGGAAAGACAGGAAGGGAAAACAATACCCTCAGCTACAGCCGCTCTCTGGATAATGAGCAAATGAATGGATGAGTGTGTGTGGGTCAACATTCCAAAATGTGAAACATTTTTTAAGGATGTGTTTGCTCACACAGGGTGACTGCAGCCTGACTCGCACTGGTGTGACCATGTTACGGGAAAGAGGGGGGCATCCGGGACACACACCTCCATTAATGACAGCATCGTTGGACAACAGGACCTTATCGGTTACCATGGAAGCCCATTCACCGCTGTAAAAAAAAAAAAAACCTTGAGAGGCTTATTCTGAGCCTGATCAGCCAGCTCCACCACGAGCACTACAGGATGATGTCATGTGATGAGTCCTCTGTAAAGAAGCTTCCCCTCCCTCAGAACAGTAAAGCCTTCGTCACCATGGCGTCCTTTACCTTGTTATCCTCTCTCCATCGCTGTTTCTCTCCGGTAGCTGCCTTTGTGATGGGTAACACCTCTGACTGGGGTCTCTGTGCTGGCATGTGCCAGCCGCAGTGATTCCACCTGGATATTTTAAATCTGGCTCTCTAGGTTGGCAGCTTTGAGCCCAAATCAGGGGGAGAGGAGCCAAAAAACTGAAATCATGACCTGGATTTGGTTTCTGCTCTTTGTGGGCAGACACTATTGTGCCGTCTCAAGTAGCTCTGTCTGCTCGGCAGATTTTCTAATGAGGTGCTTTTGGAGGGCGATGACAGAGTGCTATGCCTGTTCTGTCGAGGTTGGGGGGTATGAAAGGAAATGAGCAAAATGCAGTCCATGGTTACATCTAATGCTAGCCCCCCTCTCCGCCCCCCCTCTAGATGCCCTGCTGGCTGCCTGGCAGCACTATTAGCACTAAGAGGGGTGGCATTAGTCTGAAACTCTCATTATGTTCGATACAGTGAAAACCTCTAATCTCAGCACCAAATGATGGGGTAGAATTCAACCAAACTGGGCAAGAAAGCAACAGAGGTGTAATTTCAAAGACCTCGTGTCAGTCCTGTTTCTTTCCTTTTTTAAGGTTTACTTGGAAAGCCGTTTTCACTCACACCGAGTACGCTCTTATAAACGAACGCCATATTTGGAGAAACCAAGAGATATTCTTGATGTTCTTTTTGGGTTAATAAGGAGATGGTTGGTGGATACTTAATTAATAAGTCATAATCTACCAATTAGTAATAGAAAATAGCCATAACATATAAAGCTGCATATTTTCCATTTAAATCATTCACATTTTTATCAAGAGAATCTGTATTCATGCAGAACCTCCACAGAGCCACAGAAATCTGATAGCTCAGACTAAAAATAACACAAGGAATAAAAATGTAGCTCTTGCAGGTTTGAAACTCACACAAATGCAAAACAATAAAATGCAACAATGTGGTTTCCTCAGGACTACTTTGAAGGTTGGACAAGCCGTTAGAAAACGTGATGTTTGTCTCAGTACTTGAATCTTTATTAAATCTGGTTGTCATTAATGAGTTGGTGGTTTATAAGAATAAAAATTACTAGCAGCTGTAAAAATGCACTGAGTGGAGTCGTCAGAGTTCATGACATGCAGTGTTTTTGTTCACCAGAAGATGGAAACATTTTCCTGAAGAGAAGCGCTGAATGGCAGAAATAACGGTTTTTTAAACATGTCTGCCACCTAATGGCTTTCTGGTAAATTACAACTGTGGAATTTGGTGGTTTGTTTTTATTTGATTTCAAATCTAGTGTTTGTTTGTGTGCATTCCCCCTTTTTCTTGTAGTATAGGAAGTCAAAATATTTATTACAATTGAAAAATACTACTATAACCGTATCCTTATAATAGCTGATACTTCCAAGAATTGACATTGGCTTGCAAGCGTTCAAGAAGAAAATGTGAATAAACCAAAAATAAGTTTTGCAATACCTGGAAAATATATGCGAGTAAAACGAAAACAAAGCTATAAAATAAATAATAATTTCTAAAATGCAAGTAAGAATAAAAAAAACCGCAAGTTTAGAAATATGTAGAAACCACTGCAATCGTGGGGTCTGATAATAACAATTTTTAAATATTTTCCCCTCAGAAAAAGAACACAAATGAGGGTAACTTTCTGTCGCGCGGATAATGGAGCAGAAGGTAAACACAATCTTATTTTGAAAATCCCCAGTAAGCGGAAGGCGAGTGTTTGCCTCCCCCAGCTGAGACGCGCTGCGCTCGGCGCTGCGGGCTGGAGACGGCCGGAGCGACCTCCAGCGAGCGGACGCAGACCACCGCTGCAGGATGTCCGTGAACCAGGTGTGCGTGTCGCGGCCCTTCAAGCTGATCGCGCTGCTGTGCGTCTTCCTGGCGCTGAGTCTGGACGTGGCGGCTCTGCTGAGTCCAGCCTGGGTCACGGCCCAGCGCTTCTCCCTGTCCCTGTGGGAGGCCTGCTCCCAGGCCGGGGCTCGGGGCCCGGCCTGGGAGGCTGAGTGGAGCTGCTTCTCCACCCTCACCTCAGGTACGGCCTTACCCTCCTACCGCCTCCTCTCTCCTTTCCTTTGTTCCAAACTTTTCTTGGTGGACCAGAATGGATCGGCTTGGCACGGCTGGTGTCACGCGGACCACTTTTGTGACGCACCTATAATTTTGCCATTTTCCGACTCTGTAACTTGTGCTGATGGTTTTACAGAAGTGTGTGATTAGCTGCTCTTTGGAAAACAACAACAAAAGTTCCTTCTGTGTTCTGCCTGATCTGCCTGGCTTTACATCCATCCATCCATCCATCCATCATGCATCATGTTGAAGTCAGCTGGTCTTAAACTGGTCAGGTCATCGATGTAAATCTTCTCCATCTGCATCATCGGTGATCTACAAAAAAAGAGTTACTTTAACTTTTATTATCACTAATCCTTAGAACATGTGTTCAGAACTTGTGAAAACAGAACAAGTGATGTAATAATGATAACAATGATAACAATGATAACAGTGATAACATCGTGGCCCATCTAAGGTCAATCACAGCACGAAGGGACAAAGAGGAGGATCCACTCCCACAGCAGAAGCCTTGAGCAGCATCCTTCCAACCATCCTCCTCACCAGGTCTCCTTTGTCCCGGAGAATGTTGGTCTTTCTGCCTCTGACACCCCCCCAAAACACACACACACACGCACACACACACACACCAGAGCTGTGCCAAATGTGCCAGATGTTTATTATTTCAACCCCGGCTCTTTATTAATGTCACGTGTGAGTTAGAATTTAGGGCTGCAGTTTGGCCACCAGTGCACCACAACCATGCAGCAGCTCTGGGTGGGTGAGTGGGTGGGTGGGTGGGCCAGTGGGCGTTTGGCTGACGGCTCCAGGATATGATGGAATGTGTCGGGGTGAATGGGAGGCGGGCTTTTCCCCACCAGAGTCTGCAGAGCTCGTTAAAGCGGCAGCAGAGGCTAAAAGGCCGGCTGGGCGATCCCTGTCCCCATCTTTGGACGTTTAAACCGTTTCAGAATAAAATAAAGTTTACTGGTGGGGGTTGAGTCGAACCACAGCTGCACAAGGATGTCTCCACAGAGACACACCCGGCGGTGGTTGTTAGCTGAACGCCGCCGCTCCAATAAATGTAAATTAGGCAGGGAGCTGGTTTTTTTTCCATGATTACACCAGAAGGACAGAAAGATCAAACAAAGCAGGAAATTTGCATTTCTGCTGAGAGAAGCTTCACAGTGCTTCACTGAACCAAATCTTTTTCTTCTCTGATCACATGTGCTCTGACCAGTCACAAGTTGGTACTTTTCCAGCAACTGCAGAAATAGAAGAGGAAAATGTGGTGGATGAATGTGGAAAAAGGCTGCGGGTCACAAACACAAACCTCACCAGCCAAAACACGCTGACGTACACGTGACGTCCCATCTGGAGGCTGAAGATCAGCAGACGTCACACACTTTTAACACCAGAACATCTGTCCCGTCTGTCAGCCACCTCTGACTCCTGATTAGCCTCTGGGAGGTGATGGAGCTCCTCCTAGTGCTCCCAAACCAGCTGTTGCAGTTCCCTGAACAGCTGAGTGTGTGTCACTAGGGAAGGAAAACCTGGAGAAACCCCACACAGGCAGGAGGGGAGAACATGTCCGGCTCCACAGATCCAGAATCAGGGGCTGAGTGGTGGATCTGGCCTGTGGGCTGCTCCACTCCGCTCCACTCCACTCCGCTCCACTCCCTTCTCTCTTTGGGATTAGCTCTAATTCTGTTGGTCAGCGCAGCGCTGCTGTGAGTCCAGGCTTTGTCCTCTAACCTGCAACCTGCCTCTCGCCCCTGCAGACTGGCAGATTGCCACCCTGGTGCTGCTGGTGTCCGGCGCTGCAGCCACCCTGGTGGCCTTCCTGCTGGCTGGGATCTCGCTGTGCCGTGGGACCCAGAAGCAGCACTACCGCACCGTGGCTGTGTTCCTGTTCACCGCAGGTAGCGCGCTTCGCCTGCTCTCTGCCCTCCAGCCAGGCGAGACCTCACGTGTCGCCCCACCGCCTTCGTCTTTTAATAGACGGGGCCTGTTTTGTTCCTGTGAGAACCGGGCTCTGAGCTGAGCTCACGTTTTCTGTGGTGCAGATTCTAGCGGAGTTCACAGGCCAAGAGAAACAGCTGGAGGATTTGCTGAAGCTACCAACGAGGTGAAGTCAGGGAAGCGAAAGAAAAGCCGCAGATTCCCCGTCGAGCACAGCCTCACTCCCCAACTGCACCCCTCCTGCATGCGTGCCACACAACTCCATAAAGGATCTGTCTCCAGAAACGTGTTTAAAATCAAAGACATCGCTCCTTCAGGAGGCTGTTTTAACTCGCAGCATTTGTGCCGATTTTATTTCAGCAGAGCCATAAACCCTTCACCGCTTACAGCAACCTCACGCCAGCTCCAGGGTTGCCAGTTTCCAAACTGGAATTGGATTATAGAAAAGCAGACATTCTGCCCTTCAGCGCCACAAAGCCCTCCTGAGGTTTGCAACCGTGGCTCCATCCACAACAGGAACGCTTGTTCTGAACAGCTCAGCACTAAGACTGGGACAGCTAGAGGAGAGTTTGGATGCTAACTGGTTACGAAACCAATGCTGGACATTTTCTCTTCTTTTAAAAGAAAACAGGCTGTTTGCAGGGCCAATTCGGAGAAGAAAGGGGGTTTTTTAGTGAACACAAAGCTTCTGTGAAAACCAGCAACCATTTGTGATTAGCTCCTATTAGGATGGAGAACAAATAGGAAATGATATATAATTTGGCCAGATGAGTGCAAATAAGTGTGTGTTTTAACCCTAAATGCAGACAGGTGAGGGTTTTTAAGTCTCTGAAAACACAAGTCACAAAGGAGTGGTGTGTGTCCAGCCCTGAACAGTCGTCCCTCAGACTGGCGGCCTTTTACGGAAGAGTGTGGGAACGCGGTGTTATCCTTTCCTGTGTGTAATTACTTAAAAAGCCTGGCAGGAGTGAGGTCCACAACAGACGCCCAGTCGTCCACAGAGCAGCAGCAGCAGAGGCTTCGGCCTCCTGAACGCCCCTCGGCACCACCAAGAATGTGTGGGATTTATTTTCTGTCCGGAAATATGACCTCAGCGGGCTACACGCTCGGTAAAGGTTCCACCAACACCGCCGCATTCCTGGGCCGCAGTCGTTCCTCCCTCACAGCCTGTAGGAAGGAAAGGTGGACTCAAATTAAGGCAAAGCGGCTTCCTTAAGAGCCACCTAGCTGGCTTAGAGAGGAACCGAAGCAGCTGCAGCGGCCCTGAAGGCACGCAGGGCTCATGGCCCAGATATTCAGCTCAGGCTGGTGCCGAGGGACACAGAAGGAAAACCCTGACAATGATGGACCCGCTCCGGTCATTTTAGTTTGCTGAAAGTCAAAAAGTAATGGCAATTGTTTATTCACTGTGCAGGGTGAAGAGAGTTTGAGTGCATCAGAGCTAATGAACCGCCATCACTGTCTCTTGTCTGATTCCAGTGGTTCTGCAGGCCTGTGCGCTGGTCCTCTTCCCCATCAAGTTCATCGATGGAACGGTTCTCCAGACCTACCACGAGTTCAACTGGGGCTACGGGCTGGGCTGGGGGGCCACCATCTTCATGCTGGGTGGAGGCATCCTCTTCTGCCTCCGCACAGACATATATGAGGACACCATGTACTGAGCTTCTCTGACAGCACGCCCACTGGACACACACACACACAGACACACACACACACACACACACAGGGTGTGCTGCTTTGCTTTTTAGAGCACCAACTTGATCCTCCTTCCTCTTTTGCCATGCTGCTCTCTGTTATTTTTAGCCAGGTTAGTCTAATCTGGGCCAGGTTTTGGAAGGGATGGAACCCCACCCTGGCCCCCCAGCCTGGCCCCTCACCCTCGCCCCCCCACCTTCTCCAGAGCAGAGCAGAGAGCTTTCTGGACACAAGCTCCATGCTGGACGTTTCCACTGCACACCAGCCTGAGTCTCTATTGTTAGAGAGGCAGCACACATCTGCATTTTCAGTGCCTGAACATTGAAGGGATTGAATTTTCTTCTCTTGTTATTCTTTTTGTAGCTTTTTATAAAGACACGATTATTTTAAATGTATTTATGTTTTCTTTTTTAACTTTGTAGCAGAGAGAAGTGACCTGACGCATATCTAGTAACACTTTTGATAGTGTAATTAGATGGTTTTGTTTTTAACAAAAGCTTTTAAAGGGTTTAAAGTTTGTTTGGAATCTCATATTAGTTTTGCTCAAATGAAAAATGTAAATGTGTACAGAGTATTTATACATGGAGGAACATGCAGAATAAACAGTTGTAGTATGGGGAGTGGTGTTGCCGTGGGTGACTGTTGCTCTCGCTGCTGCTGTGTGTCGTCCTGCAGCTAATCTGTCGCTCAGCGGTTCCCACAAAAATGCCAAACATTTTCATCAGCCGCTGCCGTTTAAAGTGACAAAGGGCCGGAGAAGCAAAACCTTCCACTGCTGAACGCCAGCCATGTTTGCAGCGCAAGGCTGCAGCTTCTGTTATTTTCACTGTGTTTATTTAGTGGAAGAGTGACAGAACCACATCCAGCCTCGGCACCGGCTGGGTCCGGATCTGTCCTCTGGCTGTCTGCTGTGGGACAAAAGGTGCTGCGTCTCTGGTCTCGGCCGGCTGTGAAGTTCACACCTTACCTCCTTCACACCTTACGCCCCCGACGCCTCGGACATTTGTGGAGGCCAGAGGGGCCAAACTGGCGGCAACCTCTGGGCTCCTCTGTGTCAGGTCAGGGGCTCAGGATAGCGCTGACCTCTGCGGAATCTTTGGAATGTGCCTAAATATTTAAAAGGTGTCACAGCTGTGTGGCAGAGGGCAGAGAGGGCGCTCATTGCTGTTTATTATCATGTCCGGTTACAGTTTCAGACCTAAAAGTGCACATTTTATCACTCACAGGGTTCACACGCTCATGACATTAACACCAATGTTCTGAAGACAAGAATTCTCATATTTCTGTTTTTTTGCAATGACTTTGCAAAAAAACTCTGCAATATTAAATAAAAATCTTTATTGTGAACCTCATAAGTTACACTAAGAAATCTTCTACTGCAAAAGAAATCCATTTATTATGTTGATAAAAGCAATAGGGGTCACACGTTGTGTAAAAGCAGCAAGTTATTTATCTAAAACTGAAGATAAGAGGAGAAGAATCATTGAGCCTGTCGTCTCTGAATGCGTGCACAGTTAAGAACAGTTCCAGTGTTTGGTTTGAAGGGGAAAGGGCCTTTGGATGAGCAGTCTGTCCCCTGGGACCAGTAACCAGCCAGGCCCTGCACTCTTTCATTCTGCAGGGACAGATTCCAGTTACTGAGCCTGGGAGACAGATCCAAAACAGAGCCTGCTGCCTTCCCGCTCCAGGAGTTTCAAAATTTGGGCAAAAATCCCAGAAAAGCATGCAAACCTGAAGTCGTCCAGCGTCCCCTCAGCAGAGCTTGCCATCTCCAGACAGGTCGGGCAGATAAATGGGCTGAAGAGTAACACCTGGGCTACACATTACCCTCCAGCCAGTCCACTATCAAGCTTGGCTCCGCCAAAATTACACATTAACCCACAGAAAGTTACCATTTCACCCTCTCTGCTGCGTTGGACTGCAGTCCAATAGCAGGTTTTTGGTAGTTTCAATGTAATTCTTTATCTTTCCATGCAGACAGAGTGTTTATTTTGACACAGAGTCAACATGGATTGACGGCATATTGGTGGCAATGTCGAATTTACCGCTGGAAAACTGGGATGGTGGGACAGAATTTTAAACAGGTGTTCTTTCATAACTAGACCAGGACTGCTCACGGAGACCCGCAGAAGCACGAGAGCAGTCAGGTTCAAACCCAGCTTGGTGTGGGAAGCAGCACAGCTGCACCCGTGACCTTGTGGACGTCAATGAATGTGGGATCAAACGGCAAAAAACAGACACATGCTTCCTTTCCCAACACCAAACACATTCAGGTGTGGTTTTATCCGCTCTCAAATAAAAAGAATTATACACACTTAATTATGTGTTAGTGTTAGACTGGACTGTCTATTGTTGAAGGATTCCGGTGCTTTGCAATATTTGGACACTAGATGGCAACAACAGCCGCAGGCCTCAGAAACAGAGACTCGGCGCTCAAACGCGCCCGAGGTGTTTGCACATGGATTTTTTATGATGCCAAGGTTGTCTTGTTAAAGCATTTGCACAAATACAGCTGTAAGTAGTGTATTTAAATAAACAACACAACAAGGACAATTTATCACTTAAGATACAGTTTTGTTTTTTATTTTTAAAAGAGAAATCTGTGTAAAACAATGATTTTTGATATGTGTGCTTAATATTATTTGTAATATGCATATTTTGCAGAAAAACTGCTGTTTAAGATGGTGAAAAGAGCAAACACTTGGAAAATCAAACCTTAAACTTTGTACATCATTTTACATTTGCATTTCAGCAACAGTTTTTTTTTTTTTTTTTTGCAGTTGTTAGTTTCTGATAACATGTTGGCAAGGTTAGGAATAGATGCACACTTGACTTTAGGTGTTACAGACAGTAACACTCAAAAACGAGAGAACAAAATTCCATTTTAAAGTTCATTCTTTTTGGAATACAGTAAAAATGAGGCATTTGTGTTGACCAGACTAGTAAGCAATCATTCATCACATAAATTCTATAAAAGTCTATTAAAGTCTTAATCCTTTGTAGGCTTAATGCTTTCTAGGCAAGAGTTTTGGCATGAGAGAAAAATGGAACCCTGTTTGTACAAGAAAAGATTTTGTGTTCATATGGAATTTTCAGTTTTCTTTTTGGAAAACGTTCCGCCTTCTATCACAAAAGGCTTCACCAGTTCCGTTTTCCACGAAGAAAACTGAAAAGTCCAGATGTACACAAAATCTTTTCTCAGATAACTATGACCTGGATGACTGAGAACCTACACAGACAACACTGTTTGAAAAGAACAATTAAATGGCACTCTAAATCCCACACCACAGTTCTGCAGAATAAGGCTGTGAGGACTGGATCAACGGTCATCAAGGTCAAAGTCCACACACGCTGAGAAGAACGTTCAGCTGAACTCTGCAGCATGATTACAGACGCTCTTCCTCCTGACAGAGAAAATGAGTTCTTCATTAGTCATGCTTGACTGTGTCACATGTTTTGGAGAGCTGATGGTTCTGAGGACTCACATTTTGAAGGCAGCTGAGCCAACACACAGAAACAGCACCAGTGTGGCAATAATGGCAGCAGCAACATAGACATTATTAGGTGTCATGATCTGTTCTGCTCCAGGCATCACATCTTTCTTCTCTGGAAAAAAAATCAAACACTTAATGGTGTATGTGGACGTTAATAACATTTTATTTTTTTTAAAAGGAAAAATAATCAACCAAACCTAAATGAATGTAACATTTTTATAAAAACGTGTGTGAACCTTTTCTTTCCTGAATCATTCACAGCAGTGAGTTAGAGCTGGGAGTGCCACAGATCCATGTCAACAAGAAAATTTACGATGGGTGAGGACCACAAATTAGAATCATTTCAAAGTATTTGGTTTTATTGTTTATTTATTTAAGTAAATTGCTTTTCACGGTGCTAAAGAGGAAATTAGACAACCTTTAAAACACTTTACACAACTATTAAATTAAAGCTAAATAAACAATAGGATAGGACATGAGACACTATCTAGTCAGCATTCACGTGGGCGGGTCTGTGTGTGTCGCTGACTCCCTCCGATGCTATATTAAAGTGCAGCCTGATTACCTAGGAGGCATGTGGGCTGACTCCAGTCACTCCAAAAGCCTTTCTCTGCACAGTATGTGTGCAACTTGGACCGAATCCTGAAGCAGTTTTTCTTCTTCTGGTCGGCGGAGGGGAGCTTTAGGCTCCTCTCTGTGGTTGAAGTCAGCTCCTGGCAAGTGCAAACCAGAAGAACCTTTGATTACAATCAACAATATAAAGATGGAAGCTTTAGAGAGAAGAATAGAAGAGAAAATAACAGTAATAAATTGCAGCACCATTTATCAAGTATATATCTTTAGCAGCTCATATGCACATCTCATCATGCTCTTTTGTTAAAGGATGAGGGAACTTAGAGCCTCCCTCTGGCAAGATGCCTGCATCTCAGAAAAGATCATGTTTTACATCGTTTATCTCTGACTAATAACAAATACAATTATTAGATGTTGCACACACGCTGCACATGATCATAGGAGAGCAGATTTAATTACCAATGTTTTTCTTCCGTCAGGACCCTCAAGGCGGTGTTCCACCTCCCATTCCAAGCAGTGCTCAGGCACACTGCCAACAGGATACTCCCATCTTATTTCCAGCGGGTCTGGGCCTGCGTGCACACACACTTTCTCTGCAGTCGGAGGTTTCACTGGAAATACAATTGTGAAAACAATAGCAGGGTGAGAAGCCCTCGGGGATGAACGTCTGAGATGAACTTTGGAAGGCTGGAGAGCCAGCGTGTGTACCGTGGTTTTGGATTTGCAGAGAGATGAACTGTGGTTGCAGGGGCCCTTCGGAAGAAGAGCCATTCACACAGAAGTTGATGTCTGTGAAAACAGGGAGGGATGATTTGGGGAACCTACAGCCGCTCCTGATGCCGCTGGAGATGATGTAGTTTGGACATTCCTTCACGTATTCCAGTGGCTTGTGCCTGGGGATCAGACCAGACATCCCTTTCAGAACATCTGCGGTGGAATCACTGGCGGATGTGATGGACACAGATGAATTGCAGCATGGAGATATCCTCAGATATGCTGTCTCACTCCCACTTCCTTTCTCTGGCCGCACCCATTTTTGTTTTTGTGGAGTTTAACCACAAACCTGACCACCCGTTGGCATTAAAGCTTCATTTTCTAATTGTGATGTCTTTGTCATATGAATGAAAACAATTCAAATGGATGAGGTACCAGAAATACAGGTTCTGCTGAGCGTTGTCCGGAGTCTTTGCGCCTCGTTTCCAGGTGCATTCCAGGTTTATCATGTCATAGTTCACACATTCGAGGTCTTGGACCTTTGTGTTTGCAGCACCTTGATTTGGAGAGACAAAAACGCACCGATGCCTTTTTCAAACGATCGACTGAACTTCTGGCTTCGTTGTTTTGCCCGGAGGTCTCTGGAATGTACCTGTGTTGGGGGGTTTGAGGACCAGCTCAGTGTAGTTTGTGCTCTTGATCATTTCGCCACCGGTGCAGGGTCCACTCAGCAACGTGTAAACTCTCACTCTCACGTCCTTCATCAGGTCAAACTGGGCGCTGTATGAATTCATGGGTGTCCTGATAGCCTGCCAATCACACATCAAGAGCATTATTAAGTTGCGTCGCCTCAGGGCTACACAGTCTACCAAACCGAGTCCCTAACCCTTCTCTGTCATTATTCCAAGTGTGCAGTAATTCCCAACAGGTGCTGTGTTGAAGCATTATGAGTAAAATTCAGCACTTACGTTCCATCTGCTGCTGTATGCGTTAAAATACTCCAGTTGGTACTGTTTTGGACACTCTGTTGCATTAATCAGACTGGCCGGGGAACTCCAAGAAATCTTCAGATATCCCAGGAAACCGGGGTCCTGGATCCAGAGGTCATCAGGAGGATCCACTGCAGGGGAACATTTTTTTTTTTTTTTGTCTTTACAGATATTTCCTGGCGGCGAGTCGGTCTCGCCCTACAGCAGCTCGGCTTTGAATTGCACAGTAACAAACATCAACAGAACGCGGGTGAGCCGGGCCAGGGCAATAACTTTTCCTGTAAACATCTGAGAGCAGCTTGCTAACAGCCCCGTTCCTGCAGAGCAATTCATTCATTTCACACAGCTGAGAGGGTCCTGCCCGCGCCTCTGCTGTGTGAGACTTACAAGAGAATTACAGAATCACAGATGAATTTGTTTAGAAAAATCCACACCAACCTAAAAATCCTTTGTCAGCTGTGCTCACCCTCCAATTTATCATGAGCAAAAGTGTTGCTTGGTAAATCAGCCAGTTTTTAGTTGCCCAAACACTGCCCATGACTGCAACTAAGAAAACAGAAAAAAGTACTTTCTAACAATTAAAATGATAACTGAACCAAATGTGTTTTGTTAATAATAATAATGTCATTATTATAATATTATGAATGGTATTAATACTGCTATTATTATTACTACTACTACTAATAATAATAATAATAATGATAATAATAATAATAATTTAAAAGCCTGAACTAAATTCTACTTACTGAAAACCGGTGTTTCCCTGCCGGCAGGTTCAGATAGGGTTTACCAGACTAATGCAGATGGGGAGTGGACTGAAAAACTTGTGCAGCCTGCGTCAATGACACAGATTTTTTTATTCTCTCTCTCTCTCTGTCTCTCTCTCTCTCTCTCTCTCTCTCTGTCTGTCTGTCTCTCTCTCTCTCTTGCAAGTTAAAGGAGGCATATTAATTTGCTGGTTTGAAAACCAGCAAACATCTCTGAGACATGAAATAGGATGTTACACATCTTAGAGATAATATGGAGAGCCATGACACCTTATAATTTATTTATGATTGGAGCCGTGTGAGATATGTTTTTAACAGGATGTGCAGGCAGGTTTGCAGTCAGGACACAGTTGGTTCATGAATTAAAACAGAGAGGCTGTTGATCATGCAGGGTTTTACTGTGCAGGGACATTTAGAACGTGGGCCAGGTGGGAGGAAAAGCAGTCTTAAATATGCATTTGGTGGATTACACTTGGTTAAAACATGGAGTTTATGCTCAATATTATCAAAAGTCCCACTTTATAATAACACAGCAGACTGTCTGACTGTCTGGTACTCAGGCAAAGCCTGACAGGCTGCTGCAAATTCTTTGTTTCAGGAGCAGAACAAACGCCTCTAAGAGTAGATTTTGTGACCTGGATGATTGAGAGCCTACACAGACATCAAACAAAAGCTTCATTGTTCATGAATATAAAACTTTATTTTCTGCAGAAAAAGTAATAATAGGTTTTCATCTTTACCTGTTGATAATTTTGCCATATTTTATTGCTTTAGTTGCATCTCATGATGCAAATTTGTTCTGTACTTTCTAGTTGCATATGTTGTACACTTAGTCTTTGCACATTGAGCTTTTAATGTGTAATTTGCCGCACCGGTTTTTAACCTAGTCCACCTGCTGTAAATATTATTGTGGTTGTGGTTGCATGTTGTTATTTGTTTTTTAGTGTAAGAACTAGAACATTTAAAAGTCTTATTAATTAAAAATCTGCTCTTACTATTAAAAATAGACATGCCACAGCTGGATGAGAAGTAAAGACTTATAGCAATTAGTCAAGAGATAAGATGAATATAGTTTGTCAGTCAAACAAGTCAAGACAGAGACGGGTCTCATCAGCAGAAATGTGGATGCTGGTGTTCTTTCGAGGCAGCTGCTTGGGACAGGATGTGACTACGGGTAATAAAAATAAAACTGACTCATAGAATCAGAAGAAGTGGGAAACTCCTAGAATTCAAAGATGATGAGATAGGGGTGCTGAGTGGTAAATTACTAAACAAATAAAATGCTTCGTAGGACATTTATTAAAAAAAAAAAAAAGACACTTCTTTTTAAATACTTACCATTTTTAATAAGAAATCCCTGGAGTTCATACAGATGCTATTTACAGGTTCAGCCATTTGGCATTCTTACATGCATGCCTTGAAATACAAAAAGCTTCCGTATGTACATCACGTTGAAAGTTCTCGGCAGTGAAGTTTTCAGACCTGCTTGTCGTCTCACTGCTGTCCTGGGTGAGACAACAAGCTCGAGCCCAGCAAAGGAGACAGTGTGCCAATCACCATCAGACACAAATAAAACACCCAATTATAGGGGA
This sequence comes from Tetraodon nigroviridis, assembly GCA_000180735.1. NCBI lineage: Eukaryota > Metazoa > Chordata > Actinopteri > Tetraodontiformes > Tetraodontidae > Tetraodon > Tetraodon nigroviridis. The sequence continues at coordinate 2,302,481 of CAAE01014601.1, forward strand.
AAAGGGTCAAATTGTGAGGGGGCATCATCACTAGCTTCTAATCATTATGTTCTCTTTTTTGTCTTTGGTTGTAGCCATGGCAACCTCACGTCAACGTTCAGGTAGTGCTCCATCCACTCTCGGTTAAGAAAAGCTCTGCTTTTGTTCCCACTTGTGTCAACTGTGTGCGTTGAAAGTTTGTGGTGATAATAGTCATTTGTCCTGGAATAATAAAAGCTTTGTTAGCCACACAGTGGGAATAATGATTATTCCCGAGAAGAGCACGTGAACACACACAGGTTGATGCTACATGTCCAGGCCACCCGATTTAAACCCACCATCTGAATTCCACGTGCCCGTTCCCCAGCTCCACGTGCTGGGATGACTGAGAACTGCCACCTTTGTGTGCAGACACCCCTTTTAGGACAAAACCCATCAGAAGATACAACAGCGACAGCAGTAAACACGTGGAGGCCAAAAATTCACCTTTACAACCTTTACATCACAAGCATGGCAAAAATCAGTGCCTTGTTCATTAAAAATGATGACAACTTTAAACCAAATCCCCAAACAAAGAGGGTACCACGTGCACCCAGTCAGTGTTCCCGACTGAAAAAAGAAGGATGGAACCACCCACGAGTTCATTCAGTTTTTGTCTTTTAAAAATGCAGTAACATCACAGGGCTTGGTTTTATTTAAAGTAGTGTTATGTTGACATTTTTTGTGTGGTTTAACACTTTTATTCTTCACTTCCTGTTGTCCAGACAACCTAGTGTCAGCCTTAGTTTTCCACCGTTGTGCATACTTTCATGTTGTAAAAACCACCACTCTGAGCTCGCTCTCTCAGCTGCGAAGCTGGAAACTCTTTTGCATCCCTTCTTTGGAAAATGACAAGTGAGTTCAGCAGAAAGAGGGAGAAAAAAAAAATACCCTGGAGCACATTTGTGAGAAATAGAAGACGCCTCTATTACAGCCAAATGTTCTATTATTAATTCAGGACAGCCTTACACAAATTCCACAAAAACAAGGTGCTGGAAATATCCCCTGGCTTTAAGGCACAAAATGTCATAATTTCAGATGTTGTTGACTAACACGATGACATTTGTGAATGTTTAAGTGTTGAAATTTGAGCTGTTTGTAGTGAAAATAGGAGAAAAATCTGCCAGAGTCGTTTTTTAAAGCCTTGTAATAGTTACATTTTTAAACATAATGATTTTTAGTGTAGAATACAACATAATGTGTAAAACTGTTTTGGCTCTATATATCTGGAATAAGTTTGTTATTATTTATTCCTTTTCTGTACTAATTTCTGTTGAAGATCATGTTTTTTAACTGTTTTGCCTGGGAATTCTTTGTACACTTATAATTAAAAAATGAATGCACCACCCAGCTGATTGATATTGCACTCTCAAAAAATAGAAGAAAAAAAAGAAACACATAAATAAGAAACAGATTAAATAAATACAAAGACAAAAAGTAAATCTTCATAGAGATGCCACTGCTAATATTGGGTCAGACAACCTCTTTTGTCTTTTTTTTTTTTAAACAAACCTATTAATTCTCTTTCTGGAAAAAAATTTTAAAAAGCTGCCCTGCAACTGGTAATGGCATCAGATCAACAGCAAACTGATAGAAAAAAATAAAAGTCAAAACTGCAGATACAATTTCATGTCCCTGAAACGATGAGTGGCCCCAGAGAGCCGACGGGGCTGATCGAAGGGCTGGCAGGAAAGATCAGCCTTCAAGCCCCGGCACCCGCCGACGCCCACAGGAGAAGACTGAACAAAATCAACCTGTGTGAAAAGGACAGTTGGCAACGACTGGAAGGAAAGTATAAAACTTTAGAAAAGTTCATATACAGAATATTTACAGAAACAGGAACCTCATCTACAAAAAAGAAAAAAAAAAAGGTGCTACAAAAGGGGATGAGCGTGCTCCCGGGCAGGCACGTCTTCTCACAGTGGTGGTACGTCAGCTCCGGTGCATGCAGGTTCCAGTACAGCATTGATATGAACAGTAATTGAAATGTCTGAAAGCACCACTGCGGCAAGAAGGACTGGCGTTTTTACGAGCCAAGCCGGGGAGCCGCCTCAAAGGAAGCGTGTGGACAAGTTCCAGTTTCTTTCAAATAAAGTCCAAATCAACAAATGGTAACAAAAATAAGAATCTCAACCCAGCAAGATGGTGATGAGTGAAATATTTGTTAGACTGATTCAGGGGCGAGTTATGCAGCCGTCATTTCTGCACTGCTAACCGCGCCAATATCACCATGGAAACACCAGCAATACCCAGATGGCCATGTTGAAGGAGTAGAAGTCTCTCCCTGGCATAGATAGCACACACTACAAGTCCACACACTCACACACACACACACGCCCTTGCACAGAATCTGGAGCTGGCAGCTACGAAGAGGATCCGAGCAGAAAGTGATGGACACAAACTGAGCAGCAGCTGACGTCATATGAAGAGACTGAAGTGTTTCTCCATTCTCCCGTCTCTTGTTTCAGTCAGGCAGGAGCAGCAAAGGCCCACCGATCACCGGGTCCTCACCCTGGGAGGAGTGGGGAGGGTTCTCAGGTCCCCTGTGATGCCGTGTGGGGTCAGTTCATTGGGCGTGGTCACATGGCCGACAGCGGTGCGAGCTTCGAAGGAGGAAGATCCAGCAGAGCCTGGACGGTCACGCCCACCTTCACCAGGCCACGCTCTTCTAGGATGTGATGAGGCAGACACAGCTTGTCCTGTGACACACAGTCTGGTTACACATGTCTCATCATGGAAAAGACCAACTTTAGCCACACTGTAATAATTCAGTCAGAAGGTTTCCTTCCTTCGCTTGGCTGCAGGTCTGCGCACGAGCAGACGAGTGGTGAGCTTCCAAAGCAGATAGATTCAGTGAGTAGAAACAAAACACACCTTTGTTTGGCTTTTGTATAGAGCCTGCAGCTTCTCCAGCTTCTTAATTTAAAATAACCTAATCTGGATCCATCTGAGCCAAATAAGCGGCAGTGTCTTTGACAGCTCCCTGCAGCTGCATTCAAAGAAGACAGAGACACTGGTGTTTTGCCCTGATGATGAGGCCCCTGTGACCACAACATCTGGAGTGTGTGGTCACAGGGGCCTGTCCAGTCATCCATCAGAGACCTTTAGGGTGTACACTCCTCCTCAGAGAAACCTGAAGTCTTTTCAATCCCAGTGTCCCTGCATCCGACTAGTTTATTCAGCTTTTCTATTTTTGCTTTAATAATGAATTTTAGGCTTTTTTTTTTTTGCTCTTTCCATCATGTATTGTGTGTTTCACAAAATTTGTTGTATTTGTTGCATATTTGGTATTTTCTAACTTTTACCTCAGCTGTAAAGCATTTCCATGTGTTTTACCACGCCCGCGCCCTATAACCCAGTGCGCCATATGGTGGTGAAAATACGGTACTATAAGAATTGTCCCAATATCCCACTGGGGACACAGGGCGGGGTGGGACTCTTGACTTACCTGAGGGACACCTATCTTCTTACAGGCGTCCAAGAAGTTCTCCACATTCCGGCGACATTTAGCCATGCTAAGCTTTGGCTGGAGGGCAGAATACCAAAATGATGAGCGGTTTCAAATAAATACGGCAAAGAAGAAGAGCCCTGCACACTCACCACTGCAGGGGAGGGCACGTGGATGCTGGCAACCGATCGAGGAGAAATGTTATTGGCTAAATGGCAAAGGACGACTCCGTCCATCAGGGCGGCTCCGACATCGTCTGGAAGCAACACCTTCAGTCTGGACTCGATGTTCTGCCGGCGTGACAACCATAACATTTGTTCATGTCAGCTATCAAGATGAACATTAGGACACAGAAATGTATAAATGCATCATCACGCTTGAGTCACGCAGCTCTCAGAAAGCATTCCTGGAGCCACGCCCGTCTGCTGAGCCGGCTCAGCTCACCACAGCTGCCTCTGGTCATGTACCGTCAGCCCAGCGCGTGTTTACCAGCTCTGCTCTGTCTGCCAGATCGGTCTGAGCCAGGGCGACTTCCCACCTTCTCTGTCCCTGACTCTCCTGCTTCATATACTATCCTGGATTAGTGTGAATCCCAGAGTCAGAGCAGCTGCTTGGAATTTCAAAGGTTCTATCTAGACAGTTTTCCTCACATCAGGCAGTGTGTGTGTGCGTGCGGTGTGGGCGGTGTCCTTCAGGAGATAATGTTTTTCTTTTGAGAGACCGGGGCCTGATGGAAGGGAGAGGAGCCAAAGATCTTCCCTTAGGTCTTTCTGAACTTCCCAGAACACTGATCCAGTGTCAGATAACAGGTGACGCTAACTGGCAGAGACTTTGTCTATGACACCTCTGGCTCGTCATTAAGAGGAGCAGAGTCTCTGCCCATCAGTGTGTTGTGTTACAGCTGGCTGGTTGTGTTACGAGCAGGGGTGGCCAACCAGCCGCATGGCTCTTTAACTAGTTTCATGCGGCTCTTCAGCCCCCCCCCCCGCCCGCTCCGCTCCGCTCCCCCGGTAGCCGCTGAAGCTCATTCCTCCCCCCCCCGCCGCTCCGCTCCCCCGGTAGCTGCTGAAGCTCATTCCTCCCCCCCCCCGCTGCTCCGCTCCCCCGGTAGCCGCTGAAGCTCATTCCAACCAAGCCCCCCCCCCCTTGTTTGTGCATAATGGGACTGTGTGAACAGTGTGACCCATCATTACTTACTGTCATTACTTCAGACAGATTTCCTAAACAAGCTATGTGTGAAGGCAGGGGGTGGGGGAATTCTGACCTGTCGCAAGAGTCCAATCTGCTCCATTTCCTCCCTCAAGTGCTCCATCTTCCTCCTCATGGTGAAGCTGGGATCTGTGGAGTTGTACTCCTGGCGGCTTCCTCTGCTGAACGCTGTATTGGTGAGAGGAACAATATAATGATTCACCATTCCTGTGTGTTAACGGGAATGGTGAACATCGGACTTCAGACACAACTGTGAACGGTGCCACTGTGGTGGCCTCAGCCATCGTGTGTCGGGGGGAGGCAGCCCAGACAGGGACAGAAAGAGACTGGACAAGCTGGTTCAGAGAGCTGCCTCTGTCCTGGGCTGTAGCCTGGACTCCATCCAGGAGGTGGGGATAGACGGAGGCTGGCCAGGCTGGCGTCCATCAGGGGCAACTGCTCCCACCCTCTGCCCCCCACTGTGGAGGCCCTGGGCAGCTCCTTCAGCACCAGACTGAGGGCTGCTCAGTGCAGGATGGAGCGCACGCAGGTCCTTCCTCCCCACAGCCATCAGACTGGCTAACGCAGCCTCCTAACCCCAGTTACCACACAAACTACCTCATGTGCCATAACTGTCTATGCTAGTATGGTCAGAATTCACCTACAGCAGAGTTCTTGTGTTTATATCATTCTAAGATTTCTTTTATAGTATTTTGTCCTAATGTATGCTGCTGCTGGTCACTTCAATTTTTCCATTGTGGGATAGTAAAAACATATTCTATTCTATTCTATTCTATTCTAATCACAGTCCTGAAACAGTTTAATGCAGTTCCCAGAAAGCCAGTTTTATGTCAGGCAATCTAGCAGGAAATCTCTGTCTGAGTGTTATCTGTGTTTCACTCTGTGTAATAATGTCAAATGCCTCAACTATGCGTAGAGAAGCACATCACTTTTTACTGTAAAACCCTACCCTTTAAAAAAATCTTTAACGCAGCGCTGCCTGTTTAGTTTGGAACAAGCTGCGTCTTGACTCTGACTTAACTGTAATAAAAGGTAGATGAACTGTTTTACTTCCAGGGAAATGACTCCATCCAGAAAAAATTTACAATGCTGTCCACATCTCAACAAAGAAGAAAAAAAAATGTCCCTGGCCATCACAAATCCTAATCATCTCTTTCTTGTGCATTTTCTGAACTGTTTTTTAAAAACTGTTCATAACCTTTTCAGGTAATTTGTTCACATTTAAATGAAAAAGTTAATAGCGACTGTCTGGTAACCTCTGAAAGTGGAGTACCTGATCTTGGTTTCAGCCCAAACACGGTCAGCGTGCTGAAGTCTCCGCAGTGTATGCCCTCCTGAACAGCAAACGGTCGTCCCGGTCAGAATAAACGTGCAGACATTCAAGTTTGAGCTCACACTGAACGTTTGCTTTCACCAACCTCATTGTCATCATTTCCACTGGATCCTTTCCGTGCACTCTGACACTTGTACTGTTGTGAAAGACGGAGACAGCGGTGTTACAGAAAGCATGTTCGGCTCCATTCAAATGCAAGTGGAAAATGCAAATGCAAATTCAAATGCACCAGGAAATCTCCCGTGGCGGCAAATCTTTGTGCATTACTGGTAATCTAGCTAAGACATTCATCTTAATGCCGTTCTGCAGCAAAGCTCAGACAGAGTAGCAGAGATGAGGAACAATGGGGGACATGCCAGCGCTTGTACCTTCAGGTAATCTTTCCTCAGGTATTTGTTTTTCTTGCGATCTTCGTTCTGGTTGAGGACGGGAGGGATTTCTGGCCACCTTGGTTCTGAATCTGATTGGTCCAATTTGAGGCTGCCGTCAAAGGAGCAGGAGGAGGAGGGCTGCAAGCAGACCGTTGGCGTGAGTGGAGCCCCCAAGCTCTCGGGAATTATGACCCGTGCGTTTATTATGGGCTTGAAACAGCTCACCTGACCAGAGTATGTCAACGCTCCGCTGCTGCCTTCATCTAGAGAAGCACTGGAATGAAGACAGAGGAGCCAGCAAGTTTAAGAAGATTTATTGTAGCACCCCCAACACATTATTGTAGGACTATACATGTGACCGGTCGTGGTGGTGTGAGGTCCGTACCTACGGGGCTGAGGCGGCGGCCTGGGTTTGCTACCAGAGCTCCCAGAATGACTGAGAAACCTGCAGAAGGGAGCAGACACAGTTACCAACTCCACACGAGAGGACTTCACTGAGCCACAGCTGGGCTCTGACCTTCAGCTGAGATCTGACAGTGTCTACAAGCAAAGGCCTGACAGCTCGTGCAAACGAAGGTGTGTTTACTACAGGATTCATGCCAAGGGCTGTGTGTTGGGACAAGTCGGGAAGTGCCCTTTCCAATTGAAAAGATGTACAAAACCCCAACAAAACACAGAGGACAGTGATGCAAAACAGCTGTAAAGACATACAAAAACACCCCGGTTTTCTTAAGCAACATAATGGGGGATGTGGGCCCACTGGGACATGCAATCTGTCTGCTAGGGGTGATAAGGAAGGTTGATTGACCTGTGCGCGCGGCCAGTCACTCTCCGTCTGTGAATAAGACTCTCTGCTCTGCAAATTAGGGATCGTCTTCTAGAGGCCGGACACAAAACGAACAGCAGGCCGGAGGAAAGAGAGAGAAAGCAGGGAACAGGAGTGTGAGTGAAATGGATCAGGCTTCCAGGTGAGAATCAGTGGCTGAACAGGCTGGAGAACCACCGTTTCTGGCTGGTTCAGGAATCCACCAGGCTCATCACAGCGTGCGTTTGTCTCTACTGTGTTATGGCAGTGAAATAAGGAAGGATCACGACAGAATCACTCAATGGAGGGGGAGTCAGTCTTGAACAGATGGATTATGAAAATAAAATCTAGGTACTGATGTCCTCCTTTGAGCAGTTCCACTAAACGGTGAATTTAAGAAACATGTTGGGTGAACTGAGGGAAAGAAGAGACAAGGATGGAATCAGAAGAAGGGGAAGCCCACACCTGTTCTGCTGCTCCTGCTGCAGAAGCTGAACTGCAATCTTCCTCAGATCTAACACTTCCTTTAGCTCATCATCCTCTTCCTCAACCAGCTGCTCTTTATCAGAGCTGAAGAAACATTATGTGATTAAAAACCCTAAAAAAATGCTTCACCATTACACGGAGAAAAGAAACCAAGCCTGCTAGTGATCTGAACTCACCCTGATTCTTCCTTCCAGCTGTTGTTATCTTTGTTTTGTTGCGATAAGCTTAAAACTTTCTCCAGTTCCTGAAAAACAAAGGTGACCAAAAACCAAAGGTGGTTTTGAGTTGTCTGAAAACGGGTGTATTCGTCTGATGACGAAGGTGTCTTTGAGTCTTACTTTTATACAAGATACATGATTACTTTGCTGCCCATCACACTCTGACAGAGCAGGATCCTCATCCGGGTTGGGCTCTATAAAGTCATAGAGATCCTGATCTGATAGAGGGAGGAAGCATCCGCGTTTGTCACATTATTTTAGGCACTTCATTCAAAAACCCCGAGTCTCTGCTATCGCTTTCAAAGGGAATGAGTGATACTTATTTTCGGTAACCTTTGCAAGAGTCCATTTTGGAGAGGAGTGAAAGGGCATCAGCTCGGGCTGTCTCTGAGACCTGAGAGTGAAGGCTGACCGTGTCATCGTCTGAAGGCTGCCCAGTGGGAAACACACACATTAACTGTCGGATAACTTGAAAAACAATCTAGTAATGTGATGATGAGCCTAAAATACATACATACTTTATAAAAATAAACCTGTTGTTGTATTATCCTTTACCATTTATGCATCATTACAAAGCCATAAAGTGTGTGTTAGTGCTGTTGAAACTCAGGCGTACTCATACCTCAGTTGTAGACAGCCTCTTGTCACCACTGTCACTACCAATTCCAGAATCAGGCCCATGGTTCTTGCTAGGATAAAAATCTTCCATGCTAGAGATATGCAAAACAAACATCCACTATCTGTATCTTGTGTGTGTGTGTATATATATATATATATATATATATTTGCAACTAATATAAATAAAAGACATTTGGGTGATCGGTACCTATCTGTTAGGGGTTGCGGGAGGCACCGTTTGCCAAGGGAAGGGAGGTCCAAGGTGTCCGGCTTCTTGTCCGTCCTACACGCCTGGATGTTCAGATACTTGAATATGTGGACTTTTCCCTTGAGACATATCTGAACAGGGATGAACAGCAAGTGTGTTCAGACAAGTGCACCTTTTTGAACGATCAGACAGATGTGCATCCTTTTAGCCACTAGATGGTGCAGCTGCATCATGTTGGAACGTGAGAGCGCCTAACGAACGTGAAGATCACGGGAGAGGCCCTAAAAGCCTTACAGAGCCATCAATACTGCACATATGCTCATGCATACCATTAGCACGGACTAAATTTACCAGGTGAGCGAACTTGCCTGAGCGGGTGGCGACTGCATAGGATTATTGTCAAGGATGATGTGCTGCAGCTGCCGGAGCTTCCTGTATGCTGCAGGAATCTCCGTGATCTTATTGCAGGAGAAGTCAAGTCGGATGAGAGGCAGGTCAGCCAACTCTGCAAGCAAGGATGACGACGTGTCAAAAACTAGGCTAAAGTTAGCTCCAAACCAAATACCCATGCAATGACCCATCTCCTAACTCTGATGGTTAAAGAGACTTCATGTTGGGTAACTTTTACCTCTGACCATTAAAATGGAAAGTTTCTAATCTTGTGTTCAATCTGTGCCACATGGAACATGCTTCTTTCATAGTGTCTCTGGCTGTGGGCAAAAATTTGTGCAAGTGAGTGAACAGGGAGGGTGGCGACTGGACTGACCCTCTGGCAGCATGTGGAGACAGTTCTTCCTGATGTTGAGCTCTCGTAAGGCCTGAAGCCTCCCCACCTGAGCTGGCAGAGCCTGGATTTCATTGCAGCTCACATCCTGCAGGGGGCCACAGTGCGAGGCAAGGCGGATTACGCAGGCGTGAAAAACAAACGTGGGCGTTTTCATATAGGACACACTTCCTCACCAGTTCCATTAGGTCTTTGGCCTTGCCGATCTCCTCGGGGATGGACGCCAGTTTGTTGTTGCTCACAAGAAGAACTTTAAGGGGGAGGTTGAACAAGTATTTTGGCAAGACTGACAGCAGATTTCGACTGTGGAGAAAGATCAAACACTGACCTAAATTACAGCGGCATGACTGAACATGCACCAGCGAATATCTGATGGCTGGGAAAAGAGCTGCAGCAGATAGGGAAATGTGTGCCATGTTCAGAATTTCTGTTTGTGGTCTGAAATGGGGAACAAGCACTTCCTTCCACCTAGTTGAAATAGCACAAAGACGCACAGGAGCCAAACTGAGAGTACGCTTTTAGCAGCGGCCCACCTGATGTCCAGATACGTCAGCATCTGCAGATTGATGATGGCTTCAGGGATGCACTTGATGCAGTTGTGGTAAAGGTTTAATGACTCGAGGGGGGCGAACAGACACACTTCTGGAGGGATCTCTGTGAAGCGATTCTTGGACAAATCTGCAAACCAAAACAGGACCCAGTTCAGGCTGTGCACGTGGAACACCCATCAGACGTATTCTGTCTGCTCTGGCACCGTGCATTATGTTTGCCTTGGGTATGAGATCAGACACTTGGAAGACGAATCAGTGCTGGAGCGCTGGGCATCAATGCGGGATAAGATTACAGCCTAAAATGTTTGCTTGCTACTGGAAGGGTAATATCCCAGGACTTCCTGTATTGATCTGAAGGGGGGTGATGGAATAATGACTGACATGTTAAAGTGTTAACACTCAATCCTCATTCTAATACCTGCAGTGTTGTTATCATGAATGCAATGCAATTACAAAACTGTAAACATCAAAATAAATTGAGACATTTTAGCAAAAAATAACATTTAAACATCCAACAGTGTCAACATTCTATCCAGTTTAAATGTGAAGCGCACGGCACTACCTGATGCAAAATTAATGGATAGATCTGTCTAAAATGGCAAGTCTGTCCGCCATTTAGACTGTAACAATTACAGCACAGATAGTGTAACACACACGTGTACATACACACACACACACACACACACACACACACACACACACACAAACACAGATGCAGACAACACAACCAGATATTCTCTAATTTATCCAGGCTTGACCCACATCCATCTAAATTCTAAACATTAAATATGAATATGAAAATGAATGAATAAAACATCACCAGGCACTAACACCAAAGTTTTGGGGAAACTCTTCAACTGGAGAGAACTTTTACCGCCCTTAAATATGTGGCCTGCGACCGTCTGCTGAAACCAGGTTCTTTCCTGCACCAAGCGCAGGAACGTGGTCCAAGCTGCAGCCATCGAACACGAACGCAGCCTTCTGGATAATGAAATTAGCTCCCAGCTCAGTTGCCAAAGATGAGGAAGACGCCCAGGCACAGCCTGATGGCTGAGATCATGAGATCATAGCTGTCATCCTTCGACCCTTACGGAGACGTCGGACGGCCAATCTCAACAGACCTGAGTCTTTACGCCAAACTCAAGATGGGAGGAAAGAGAAGCGTAACGGGTTTGTGTATTCCAGTATACGAAACCCTGAATTCTGGGTTATCTCTGTGTGACATAATAATTAGCACCATGTGTGAGTGGCGACACAGATAAGAACGTGTTCAATTATTCAGTCCCGTCAGCACCCGTAGGTGGCAGATCTATGGAAGGAGAAGGCAAACGCAGCTCTGCTGCTACCCCCACAGTGTTGGCAGCAGCCTTCAGGAAAGAACTCACTGATTTACTGTGAAACTGTTCTTTCAGCGTTTGAAAAAAAGGAGTAGCTCTGACTGAATATGAATAAGAATGTCTTAAGTCCCTTCTCTCTGAGCGCATTTGGGTGGAAATGTCTAAAAAAAAATAGGTTCCTTTAAAAGGAGAAGTCACGCAGCAGTGCACAGCTCCGACAGCAGCCACCAAGCAGAAGTGAGCAGCAGACGGTGACACCATCAGCGACAGAGCTGGAACCAGGAATCAGACCTCAGCTGAGGTCACGAGGTCTCCGCTGCTGTCCTTCCCTGAGGCCTGCACCCTGATGATCCAGCCCCGCTCCCTCCGGAGCTGTGGGATTCCTGTCTGGCAGCAGGACCGGCACGAATCGATGGGGGCAGTTGGAAGCAGCCCCGTCTGCCTCCTCCCTTCAGCCAAGGACGTGCACCATCTGCGAGGCACAGTTGGCCTCCTCTCTGCCTGCCGGTGCCCCCAGAGCTCCCCCAGGACTCGTGATCAGCCTCAGCTTCGCTGCACCCTCACGACAAATCATCGGCTTATTCATTCACGGGGCTCCGGCAGAAAGACAGTACCCAGAGCTCCGGTGTGACACAGCAAATCCTCATTAATACGGTAAAAATCCTGTTGAGCAGTGGAGCAGACTATCCTCCCACTGTCAGAGGCTGCGGGGGGGCTGCAAACCGGAAGCATTTGTTTGGGATGCTCTGTGATCATCTTTCAGAAACACAAGACTGGACTAGAAGACAGCTCGATCACAGAGGGCTAAACTGTCCTGTGTTCCCTGCTCCTGCCTGGCCAAGTGGATGGAGTCCAGCACCCCCCCAGACAGGAAGAGGAAGAGACGTATTTTCATCTAACCCACCTGCCTCCTTCTTGCTGATTCTCCTGTTAGATGAGGAGATGAGACACTTCATCATTCTCATGACTGCAAGGCTCCATGATGATAATAATGATGTGCAGACAGGAGGCGAAGGTGACCGGACGGATGTGGTTGGGAGTAATTATTAAATAGGGTGTGCAGCAGATGTGCCCACAGGCTGCGTCTGGCAGGTTTACGGGGTGGTTTTGGGGGGGTGGGGGGGGGTCAAACGTGGACAGGCTCCCACGTCTGCTGTGGCTCAGGTGTCCAGTGGGTGGGGTGTCCCTGTTACCCAGCCCCCCGACAGCAGGCCGCTCAGGATTTGAGGGGATGTTTCAATAAACACAAGAAACAGACAAACGTTGACACATTTTCATGCTAAAACTATTCAACGCCACGAAAATGCCCACATTACCTTCATTTTTAAAAAACAACTAGAAAATGTTAAAAATGTGGGCAGCACGGTGGTCCAGGGTGTGGTTCCTGCCTCCACCCAGTGACCCCGGTTAAGGTGAAGCGCTGGTGGTGTCTGAACACTCTAAAACTGTCCTTTGGCTTTGGTGCTGTCGTTTCCTTCGGTTTCCTTTCCTCTCCTTCTAATCGCCAGGTTTCCTTTCCCCCTTCCTCTGACAACTCCTCCCTCCATTTTTTGCCCGGCTCTTCCTGCAGTGAGGCCCCATCTCTGGATACGTTCCCATAACCAGACCGCAATCCTGCAGCTTGGGTCCGGAGCGTCTCCGGATATTTTATCATCTCAGACTTAGACCAAACTAAGATTCGCATCTCTCTGACTTATGAATCAGACAAAGGAGGACAACCAGCAGCAAGAGGAGGTGCGCTTGAACAACATCCTGTGTGTGTGTGTGTGTGTGTGTGTGTGTGTGTCTGTGTGTGTGTGTCTGTGGGGGAGAGAGAGCAACAATGGAACCCACTGAGCCATCATCAGCTGATGTGAGCTGGCTTCAGGTCAGCTGACTGAGCTGGGATTGGGAGCTTTCAAACAGCCACAGCGTGTCTGGTTGCTGAGAAGCCCAAGTACTGGGTTTACTGGGTTTACTGGTTTTATTAGTGCAACAAGCCACATTGTTTTTGCTGACTCGTGCAAACACTGAGGGAGAACAACACTCATATTTGCATAAAAACACTGTGAACAATCAGATTTCAGTTGCGATGTTGAATGAAAAGAACGCTGTGACTTTTATCACCGCATCCCTGGAAGCATTTTTAGGATTCTGCGATGGAAAAAGGGCTCCCACCTCAGCGTTTCCACTGGTTTATTGCAAAAGAAGAATGCTGCCAGGATACTTCTGTCCTTGACTGTCCCTTCCCAAGTGTTGGTGAAGAACTGAAGTTGTTAAACTTCTTGGAGTGAGACCAGCAGGTACTGGTCTTCACTCCAAGAACAACTACTCCAGCCAGTCCAGTGGGAATGTGTTCGTGTTAACGGAGCAATTTGTAGGAGATCTGTCATATTTGAGGGATGCCTTTGATTGACAGCCAGCTTCAACACACAGCCCTTTAATGACCTGTGATTAGAGACGGAGAGGAGCAAATCCAGACTAATAAACGATAATCTGTGGCCTGACCTACATTCATATGGTCAATAAGAAAAAAACATCCACTTCCTGAGCCACGCCACCGTTCCAGATGCAGCCTGTCCTCCCGTTGTTGACACGCTGACAACGCTGCGTGCATGCAAACGACGTTCACACTGAGCCCGGGATTGACATTTGTGCCCCCGGAGAGGGGGCAGGGTAGCGGCGAGCGGAGACCTGCCTGAATGTAAACCTGAGCATCTGCCTGCAGCGACGCTCCGCACACACCCTCTCCAAGGTCAGGGCAGCGGTCCGGATAGTTCACACTCTCCCATGGGAAAACAAAGCCACTGGAAACAAACTGCCAGTGCCACACTGCAAACACACACCCGCATGTGAGCGGGCCTGCCTTACTGTGTCCACACACACACACACACACACACACACACCCTCCAAGCCTGTGCATTAGTCAGATAGGGCCCCCATCGTCATATATCCATTCTAGTCATGTGGTGGGTTCCCGCTCTGCGATAAATAGTGCACCTGCCTATTTGTGCATTCAAAAGCTTCTGGCATTAAAGCAGAAAGAGGAAAAGAACAAATTTAGAGAAGAAATTTCTTACAACCTCACAAAACACAGCCTAGAATGTGAGAAAGGTGCAGCTGCGAGCTGCTGATCTCTCCTTGCACGTCTGAAAGTGAGACTTGCCGAATGAGCAACATTGTTTTTCTGTTGTTGTAAAATTAGGTTTGAAAAAAACAATGCAGCGCACGCTAAAGGCAGCAGGAGATCACAGATTTGACAGTATTAAACCAGTGTGGAACCGTTTGATCGTCACTGTGCCAGTGCTGTGTTCTGATGACAAACGCAGACTTATTTTTAGGCTGCCGGGCTGAGCACCAGCGCACGCTGGGCTCAGACGTCCAGAAATAGTTACACCTAACTTCCTGGTTTGGCTGTTTTTCTCTCTAAAGCAGCCTGAGTTTAACGCCTAAACAACTGGGGGTTTTAAAATGGAAAAGCGAAACAAACTGAGTTCAGCTCTGGTTACAGATCAACACGTTGGCCTGAGCAACATCACTTAGTGGTTAATTTTTTACAGAGCAGGAAGTCCCTTAAATATCCACTATAATTACAGTCTTAAGCAAACTTTATTTTTGAATCCAGTTTTGGGGAGTAAAATGTTAAAAAATACTCCTACTGTGCCCAGGAGCAAAGTCCCTGAAGCAGAGAAGTGTCTAACAGGCCGTGGACGTGCCGTGACCTGCACAACACTGTGGAGTTACCACAATCTGGTATCTCAGCCCAGAGAGCTCCTCAGTCTGTCAGAGATTCTACATAATCTGCATGGAAAAGGTCCTAAATGATGAGGATCCCTGTCGGCGAGGCTGACCCTGATGGAAAGGCCTTCACCGCCGACCCACTGACTCCACGCAGCATCCTGGTCCACATCTGGCACTGGAACACCCAGCGGAATAATGCCCTCTTCTGCCTGGGTATCACACGGTGCCCATGCATGGAAAAGGGGGCGAGGCTGCGAGTGCGCACCATCTTTTGTCTGATAACGAAAATAAAATTCGGATGCGCGGTCCGCGGTGCGCTGATCACGTCCGCTGAAGGGGATTTCGCGGCCGGGCTTTGCGGCTCATTCATATTCTGCTGCCGTGACCCGGTGCCAAATGGACCGCAGCGCGCCGAGCGGAGCCGCGGAGCAGCGCCTGACCTGGGTGCGCCTGTCGCCTCCTTCACGCGCCTCAGGGGGGGCTGCAGAAACCGCACAACCGCATCCGACCAGCCAGCAAAAGACGTGGTGTGAAATAGGAACTCCACGGCCATAACAACCAGGATGTGCGTGTGAACGTTTACAGTGGGCGGCTGGGTGGTCGGTACAGCCCTGAAATTGTGTTTAAAAAAAAGGGGGGGGGGAGGAAAAATCCATCCATAACGCGGAGACGCAGCCCTCGAGCGCGTAAATCTGTCGCGTAATTTCACGTTAGTGACCCCGGTGGTCTCACACGACCCACGCGGGCTCAGCGACCCACCTGCTTGTGTAGTATCGGTCAGATCGAAGCTCAGCCCCGGGTACTCCCTCAGCTTCCTGCCGCTCAGGTTCAGGATCCCCGAGCTCACGGCATCCTCCAGAACCCGGTCCAGGCTGCGGGCCGTGTGGGGCTGCTGCTGGGGCTGGTACTGGCTCACTCCAGGGCTCCAGTGAGGTCCGCTGGAGTAGTGATGGCTTTGTAGAGCCGTGACAGCTCCCACACCTCCCTGACTAGACGCCATTTTCGTAAAAAAAGAAATTACTCCCTCAATAATAACAGCGCACAGCGGCAGTTCCTCCGCCCATGCGCATTTGGCTGCGCGTACCCGGGGCGGACGCTAGGGGGCGGGCTCCCAGCGTGCTCCACTGGTGATAATGGTGATGATGTGGTGGTTTTGGTGGCCATTTTAGGCTTTTTATACCTCATCCACCCAATGTCAAACTCCCATCAGTGCAGCTCACGTTGGCAGGGGCCCTTTTGATATGAAAACAGAAGTAATTTTTATGAATTTGCTCGATAATAATAAAAAAAGCATGCCAAGGTACGGTGCCTTAATCACTAAATCATATTACATTTACAGTATATTACATCACATAATATGATCCCACTGCTAATTTAATTTTATCCAGTTAATATTTGCTCTGACAGCTTTTGTCAATTTGATTGAGACCTTGGAATAATTAAATGTTTAAATTCTGACTGCACAAATGCCAGACTGACTCCTGTTTTATAAGCTGGAAGAGAAGGTCTGAGGCCACTACACTACACAAGGTAAGGACCTTTACACACTGGAATTTGATGACCTTTTTTGGTGTCAAACCCAACTTTAGTAATATCACACCGTGAGTGTAGAAATGTCTTTATTTCTCCCAGTATTTGCGGCCTGGGTGTTGAATAGGGCTCTGCTGAACAGCGCCCCCTTCCGGTGCAGTCCAATCCCTCTCCGGTGTTCGGGGTGATGCTGAATGACCCTGAACATGTTTGAGAACTGTCACTAACATTCCTAAAGAAGTCTCACAAGTTTCCTCTACTCTCTTCCAGAACATCTTCAGTCATGTGACTGACTGATTCGTGCTTTAGAATCTTACAGGGTCCTTTGACAATCAATGTCATGCATAGTACAACTACAGTGAGCGGATTGTGTTACTGTGGAACTTTCTGTATTGAAGTTTTGAATGGCTGTCAGGCATCATTTTGATAGAAATGAAATGAAAATTAACAAGCTTTTTTGGAAGTTTTTATTGAGCAAATGAATACAGCATGTCTGGTTGTGTTAACAAACGCACAAAGACTCCAAAGACAAACATTACATTAACAGTATTCTTCCTCTGATATAATGAAATGTGCTTTTTATTGATTAACACAATTATCAAAAGTACAGAAGAGCCAGAATTGTTCCTGAAAAAATAAAGATAGCTATTATCCATTGTAACTACAGCTTTCCTTTTATCTGCCGACTTGCTTGATGTGTTTAATGGAACGCTTCGGAAGTTCAATCATTTTTTTCGTTTCTCAGGCACTATTAACTTGTGACTAATCATTTAGAACCATCTTCAGAACAAATGATTCCCCTTTACAAAGGACATACGGTAACAATATTTGTGACAGCGTTTTGTCCTCAAGTGTTCATCTTACTAAATGTGAATTACATGAGCGTCAAACCAGTAAGGTGCCGATACTGTTACAAAGAGTCTTCAAGCTATATTCCCCTTGGATCATACAACTGTAAAATTAACATAAATCAAAGCAGATTTTGCGTCTGCACATATTTACAGTAATATTTATGTTTCAAATATTAAACCATTCACAGTTTCTTGGTATTAAAGACAAAATACAAAGGAGACAGTGAGCCACACCCTGTCTTACTTTCTACAGCTATTCTGCCTCGTCCTCCACTGTGTATCCCTGTTGTCCACAAAAAGCTACAGACAGCTCTGCGTCAGAGCGTTAACTTGTAGGTAGTTTGGTGCTGAGGGCCTCCATCATTCGGACTGATCTCCAACAGGCAGAGCTGGAGTTGATGAGCAGGATCTCAGGTCCTTAGTACTTTTTGACATTGATGAACACCTTAATGGCCCCAGTGAAGTCAGCAGAGAGTAGTACCTCTGTGTGGTCTGTCTTTAGGGCTCCTGAAATGATTAACAACACATTTAAAGCACTAAAAAAGACAGCACTGTTGTCACTGAGCGTTTGTGAATGTCTGCTACCAGATGGAATGGTTTCCGAGTCCGTGGAATCCAGGCTCTTGCACTCTTCTTCTGGTTTCTCTGCTCCAGTTTCTTGTGGGACAATAAGGCTGGGGTGGGGTGCAAAGACGGCGGAGGTCACCACTGCGTTGTGTGCTGGGACACAAGTCAGTTCTGCCGTTAGTTTATGCACCAGGTAACATTTTTTTGCACTGGTATACACGTTAAAAAAGACGATCAGTTCACACACAGCTACCTTTTATCGCCTCCCAGAAGTCATTGCGATCTCGTCGCACAGATGTGAACTTGCTCAGATCGTGATAGGTGCTCCAGATGTACACATATTTGTCCTCTGAACCGCTGACTATGAAGGAGTAGTCATGACTGGCATGACACACACACACACAAACCAGGTTAGCTTTTTATGTAAAAGACTGTCGCGCAAAGTCAACATTCAAGAGTACAAGTCCAAGGTTCAGCGGTGAGAGCACAGAAGCAGAGCTAAGGGATTCTTTGGATGCTTTAATTAGAGGCCTGAGTCTGCAGTCCTCACCTGAAGCTGGCCTTGATCTGACTGCTGCTGTTCACGTAACCTTTGTATTTCATGGATAAAGACAAGTCCCTCAGGTCGTACAGACGGATGCGCGAGTCATTTGAAGTCACTAAAATCTGTCAGTGTTCAGAGAAAAGACAATTCATCAAACTCTCCTGACTTATTTACACACATTAAACCTGATTGTGGCGTTACTGTGACCGTACCTTATTCTCTCCAGGCAGAGGTTCGATGCCGGTGATTTTGCGTCCGACTTTATTCCTCCCTCTGGTGGACCTCACGTGAATTTGAGTGTGATATTTAAGACGCTAATGGACGTAGAGAAAGAAAAAGATATTTGCTGAAATCTGGAAAAATTACAAAATCCGGGCGAATGAGGCCAAGGCTGCTCAGTACCTCTGTGTCGTAGAAGATGCAGCGGCCATCATAGGTACCGATGACTGCGTACTTCCCGTTCTGGCAGAAATTAGCTGCGGTGATGAGGCGTGTTTGGCCATCCACCTCATTCCACAGAGCAACCTTCTTGTCTGGGATATTCCAGAGTCGTAACTTTCCATCAAGAGAGCCGCTTAAAAAGTATCTGTCGTCCTGGAAAGAGGAAGCAGATTTTACTATAAATACAGCGGGAGAGCCAGTCCGAAGTGAGCAGTTGCTCCACTCACCCTGGGATGGAAGGCAATGGCTGTAACAAAATCGATGTGCTGAAAGCAGCACAGACATTCCCTCCTGGATATGTGCCAGAGTCTGACTGTTTTATCCATGGATGAAGACAGCAGGGAAGAGAGTTCTAGATCAGTAAAAAACCCCCAAAAAACATTAGAATGTAAGAGAGGCAGAAGAGAAAGCAACTCAAAGGAAAGGGAGAGGCCATTACCTTGGACCAGGACAAATCCAGAAGGTCTGCTGTGTGACCTTTATACTTGCAGAACGGAACCTGTCGAAAAGGAGCGTTCCTGTCCTCTGTTTGTGGATCCTCTGGAACAGAACTTGTCTGGAGAGGCAAAAAAGTTTAATAAGTCACAGTTAAACTAGTCAGTAACATTTGACAATGGCTGGTTCAACTCACCCCGTGGTCGTCCGATTTAGAGGAACATAAACTTTCCTGAGAGGGAGAAGGTGAAACTCGCCCTGATAAGAAAATAAAAAAAAGAAAATCATACTTTAACCACCACTGAGTATCCAAATCAACTTAGCCTTTCGTTTTCTGATTAATTACCTTCAGTATTGTACTTTATTCTCATGTTATTGAAGTAATCGAAGGCGGTCTTTAACACCCAGATGCGAACCATGTTGTCTTGGCCGGCAGTTGCCAGGAGCCTCCCACAGTGAGAGAACTTCATGGTCCAAACGGCACCCTGAAGAAAAGCAAAGCGGCTGTGGAACAAGACTTTGGTTCCTTTTTGAAACCATGAACAGCTTCAGAGATGGCCTCACCATGTGCTCTCCACTCAGGTCCTGCACAACCTTAATCTGATCGAAGTCAAAGGGTCCTTTGAGACTGTGCGCTGCCTTGAACTTGGCGGGTCTGGTGTAAGGCATGCCCTCGTCGTCACTGGACGACGGATCATCTGGGTCTGTGTGGAACACTGGGAACACCAAGCACAAAAGCCACCACTGAGAATGTTGGTAAAAAGTTCTATAACAGACACCCGCAGCAAACAATGAAATGTCTCAGTCCGAATAATTCTACAAAAAACAAAAAGTCCACAGAAATCATGGAAGATGCCACATTTTGTACCTTCGTCTCGCACACTTTTCACTTTATTGACTGCTTTCTCCCCGTATTCCTCAGCAAGATGTTTGGCTTTCTTCACCGACTTGCCCAGGAACTTCTTAAACTGGGTTCTGAATAAACAGAGAAGATCAAAAAGGTTTAAATTCTCTAACAATGATAGTAAACATCTTCCTGTACAGGTGATCGGAGAGCGCTTACGTTTTCTGTTTCAGCTTTCCTCCGTCCGTGTCTGCCAGTGGAGGCTGAGACTTGTCGTCGTCGTCTGACTGCGCAGCATCATTCCTGGAACAGATACTTGCTGTCATGCCATCAGACATTAAAGGGTTTTTAAGTGGAAAAGCTGCAAACACCAAAAACCTATAATAGCCCGTCTTCCAGCGCTCTACAGTCTGAGCTTTTTGTGTGTGCTACAACTGCATAGCAGGTGAGAAAATAGTCATTAATTTCACAGAATATTCAATATAGACAAGTGCTGAACTAAAAAAAAGGGGTTCCTGCATACGTGATGTACTCCTTTGTCCTCCTCATGATGTGAAGAGTGAGGGGGTTAATCCCTGCAGGAAGCTTCTCTTCTGCCTGGATTAGAGGAATCTCCTCGCCAGTGTCCAGATTCTTAATCATCACGCTGGCCAGAATTTCCTATTTTAGGGCAAAAGACACACACACACACACACATATCTGGTGATCAGATGCTTTTGGTGAGTTTTATATTTAACTAAACCAACAGCAAATTCTGACCTCATCTGTCAGCTCTCGTCCAGAGTTAGAACGTGGACGCTGAGAACCAGGAGTCGGTTGTCCACTCTTGGAAGGAGGCTGTTCATCCTCATTCTCCTAGGAAGTCATGGTAAAATGAAGCTTTCGGTGAAAAACACACCGCTGGAGTGGTTTCAAACAGGCGCCTCACTGACCTGTGCCGTCACCACCTTGTCCCCACTGGTGGCACTGGCCAGATCCAGGGAATGCTGCAGCTCTTTGGTTAGACTCCTTACCGTGCTGCAAGGGGACATCAGGCCAGAGGGCTCCAGAGCATCACTGGGACCTGAAACCACTGCAGGAAAAACATATGTGATACAAAATAATAGGAGAGTTCCTTTTTTCACACCCATTTTTGGTAACATTAAACATGGCTGTCACTACTCACGACAGCCATAAAACCACACTTGACTTTGACATTTTCTACCTTCCAGTCCACTTAGCCTCAGAGACTCCTGAGACTTCTTAGAAGGTACATTTTGCCACGAAGGAGGAGGCGGCCTCGGTGGAGGACCCCCACTGGGAGGGGGTGGGCGTGAAGGAGGAGGCTTTTTGGTGCTGGCTACAATGTCTGGTTCCACCGTGAATTGCCGTGGGGGTTTGAGAGGTCCAGATGCATCTAAGTCCACCTGCCTGTCCGTGAGAGAGATCTGGTCCAGAAGGTCTGCAGGTCTGAGCTCCTGCTCCACAACCGCCCTTTCGGGCTGATTCTGTCCTACGGTGCTGGTGAGGTCTGGGGGCTGTACGGCTTCCTGGGAAGCATCCAATGGCCCTGGAGGCTCTGTGGGTTCGTCTGCAGGTGGAGCACATGCTCCGTTTCTTGCTATACCTTCTTGCTGTTCCTGATCAGCAAGCTGAGGCTGAACAGCTGGCTCTGCCGACTCCACGGGAACTTCCTGAGCATCATCATCCCCTTGATGAACATGATCATCCACCTCTGCTTTCACTTCCACGTGTAGTTGGTCTAAGAGCTCAGCCACTTCATCAGCACCTCCCTTTTGACTCTCCTCAATAATGCTGTCAATGATCTAGAGATGAGGAGAAAACAACCAATTAAAAAAAAGTGCAATTATGATGCTATTATAAACCACGAGTAACACACTAGAGGATAGATCACTTCTGAATACTGTATAATTCTGTATACAACAGGATCAATTTTAAATCTATTTGAACCATGTACACATGTTCAAAGGTTTCCTTTTGTTCCTATTGGACCGATGTTCTGCAGGGCAGCAGATGTAACAGAAGAAACCCATACTTGTAGAGAATCGTCCGGCTGAGTTTCAGATGTGGCTGCCTCACAGCTGGCACCTTGAGCGTTATCCACTGGGTTCTGTCAAAGACAAGGAAAACATTTATTGTGGCCACCACAGAAGATCAGTAGCTTAATCAGCAGACATTTTACATGTATATTTTCAGTGGATTTCTGCTGATTCACATTTTTTTTTCAGGCATCAGTCTACTTCTACTCAAAAACAGAAAACTTTGAAGATAAGGTATAAGGTCTACTGCCACCCTTTTCCTTTCCACGTTTATCTAAGACTAACTTTAGAGCAGTTTTGGTAAATGTTTTTACACACAATTCAAGAGAATGGCTTTATTCATCATTTCTTTCATATACCTTTTTTGATTTAAAAAAAGTCAGAGAAGAATATATCAGAGGTATAAACAGCTGGTTCCTATTCACATACTGAAAAACATACACTTTGCTTTTACTGACTAACACAGACACCGACAATAAACCTAAAAGTGGAACTCAGCAGAAACAGGCCTTGTTTCAACAATCACAAGGTTTAGATAAACATACCTGAGCTGAAGGAAGGACAAACTTTGCAGATGACCTAAAGAAAACACACACACATTTACAAAGTGAATTAACCAATATCCAAAATTCACTGCCAACAAAAAAAAAGCTCAATAACCACTTCTATCTTTAAACAAATAAAACTTTCTTTTGAAGTTGCCCATTGTATTACATTGATATTATTCCAAAAGCAATCAGGGAAAAAGCAACACTTTTCAAAACCTAGCTCTTAAACGAGTATTTTAAAAAATTACAAAACAACTAAACATGAAATTTCTTCTGTAGGTGCAAACATGCAACAACAAATGTGGGCTCAAATTCCCCATACTCTAGAAATTTGAAATTTTAGCTGGTCACTTTTGAAAGAAGTCTCAATATTTTGAACACTTGTCATTTATGTTGCTGCTAAATGCAACAATTTAATATCAGGTAAAACATCATGTGACCTGTGTGTGATGCAGATTCCAACTAACTAACAGCTGATTATTGTCCGAACGGAGTGACACAAATCATGCAAATGAAATCCGTGAAGACAAAAGTGACAGATGTGTGTTTTCTTTTCAGTTTTGTCCCATCTGTAAAACTAAGCTTGGTGCCAATTTTACGCTAGCCTGTTCAAAAGCATGCAAATATAGCAAATATAGCAGGTAAAGCTTGCCTTCCAGCCATCTGTGTAGTAATATTGTCAAATATAATTTTTCTTACACTTTAGGAGATGGAGCAAAATTTACGTCCTCGGGAGCATCATAGAATTCCTCCGTGTCACTTGTATCTGACGCCATGCTAACATGAATTTATCTCGCTAGGTCACCAAGTTAGTCGTCAGAAAGCTGCAAAGAAAAACCTAAAATTCGAATAGTTTCGTAAAATGCACGAGTTTCTCTTGTTCTACCATTTATCTTCTTGAGATTTCCCTTACAAATTTAAAGATTTGGCCGACGCTTCGTCAAACAGCTTCCTGTCACGTCACGTCATAGCACAACGTTTCTCTAGGCTAGCAAACAGCTAGGCTAACGAATGAACTCTATTCCAATGACTGACCAACGCCTAATGCTAACTAGCTTTTCACTCTGTTAAATCTACCCAGATTCTAGCGCGACGTCGTATAGTCATTCCAACAATACCCACAAAACCGATTAAGCCAACTGTCAAAACCACAGAAAAAAATGTTTCGCGTAAAAAAACAAGAAAAACAACATCAACAAAAACACAACATTGACGATATAACTAAAAGGGCGGGGCACGAAAAGGCGTTCTTCTTCGTCTACTTTGAAATGTCTTTTTAAGATGACGACGATATTTTACTGCCCTCTATTGATGAACAACGCTGTAAATATCGAATTTGAGCTTGACAGCGTCAAAAATAATGTTTCACAATTATTTGACAACACAATGTAAACTGTTGCAACTATTCTTTTTATTTATGTTTCCAGATGTCAAAACAAACTTTTCATCGTTTAAGAAGCATCTAAATCCCTAAAAAACAATTAAATGAGTGCTTTATCATTTGACGACACCGGTAAGCCCATGTTTATAATAACTAATCATCTGAGTATGAATTTTGAACGAGTTAAAAGCATTTTCCAATAAATATTATTCCGACAGAAATACAAATATTACTACAATGGAGTTCAATGGATAATCATTTGATGACAACCGATTTAAAGTTGGAGTTTTAATTTTTAACAAACCCAATAAATAACGCTAATTGAACCCTATAATATAAAAGGAAGAAAAAAAAAGTTTTTTGTTTTTTTTTTAATCAGAAAAGTGAAGAACTAAAGAAAGGCGACTCCTCTTTAAAACCACTTATTTTAGTAACGGAAGTCTTAGCCAATGAGGAAAGATTGCCATACTCTTTATCCAATGGAAAGTTTGCTTACTCCGGCCCTGTCAGTAAGCCAGGACGGGATTGGATAAAAATAGGGAAGGAGGCTCCTGTGTGTATAAGTGGATTTCAGGGCTTGTAAGGAAAACAAGGACGCTAGTAAACGTTATCTCGTTGTCAAAGGTATGGAAGTTACCTTTTAAAAGTTTACACTTTATATTTTAGATCTATAACAAACTGTAACAATAAATATGGTATATTAAGCTCATTGACCAGGTTGACAGTTAGCCACTGTCATTGTTGGTAGTGGTAGTCCTACCAACCAACAACACTAACTAATAAGTTACTCAAGTTAAGATTGCCTTCGTTAGTTAAGCTGTTATATTTAGCGGATATCTGTTAACTTTAACCATCTTGACAGCCAAACTGGGGACAATGTCGGTCTAACATTTCTTTGAAGCTAGGCGTTAAAGGACTAGCCTGACTAGCTTTGTTAGCCTTAGCTTGTGCCGACTGGAGATGTAAAGTGTGTGTTGAGGCAACATGGCAGAAAATTAGCAGATAAGCTCCGGTTTTTCTCTGCAGCTTCTGATGAGAACACCTTGCCTGCTTATTTGTGGACTCGGGGAAGCAGGCAAATCATATCTAGAGGGTGAAAACTAAATGTTGTTGTCATTTGAAATGTATTTTCTGCTGTTTCCCCTACCTTCTGGGAAGTTGAGAGACTGACAGAAGTTCTTAAAAACAAAACTTCAGCTTGTATCATGCAGAATCAAACACTCTTGCGTGACGTGAAAAATATTTTTTTTCTCAATATGATTATCTATATATTTACCATACCGATTAGTGCAACATTCCTTTTAAAATCAAACTAAAGACCAATATAGATAGATAGATAGATAGATAGATAGATAGATAGATAGATAGATAGATCAATATATATATATAAAGAGAGATAGATCAAAACCCAAAAATTTCATGCAAAATGTCTGGAAAGCTCTTTAGTAAGTTTGTTATCGATATTATGTTTTGCTTGATTTTACTAGTATGTTATGCTTTAGCCCTGGTCCTCTACTAAAATTAGATGCAGATTTAAAGGCTATATTTTTGTTGTTCAGGTGTGGGTTTGGCGAGGGTATGGAGCACCCTATGCACAGAGGGGAGACGATGCCCATCGGACTACACGACAGGTAACATGTGTTACACTCATATTGTCCTAACACTGTAAATGTAATTTGCTGCATTACGATGATGACTTGTTCTGACAACAGAGGTCATTTAAAAGATCTTTATATAGAACCATGTGTAGCAAGAAAATAGTTTCCATGTGGTTTCAAAGGTGTAATCAGGTAATCCCTAGTTAGATTGCAAGTAAAAATAGCGTAAGGACCAATCAGGGATTAAGAGATACTGCTCAGAGATTTACCATAGCCACAGTGAAGTTTTTCAAGTATTTATGCTGGTGTAAATGCAGACCCATTTGACTGGTTTGGGAGTGCATTTCAAGCTTTTTTCTTTTTTTTGAGTGTATATTTTGGCTAATATAACCAAATGGTAATTAAACAATCTTAAAAACTAACATCAAGTATTTCCATCAAGTGGAACAGTAGGTTGTTTAGATCCACAAAAGTCCTTGTGTCCATTAGTGGAATTTAGGTGTCCGAACCATAGTGTCCTTTTTAAGTGTAAGAGAAAGAACTTTTACACCAAGAGGTTTTTGCAGCTGTTTCTATTTTACAAACAATACGTGCAATTTACATAATCCACGAGGTGTTCCTCAGTGTTTCATGCTTCTTCTACTGAGTATATTTGGCACGTCACACTGTCACACTAATTACGTGGCTGACACAGCTGTCACCATGCATGCCAGACCCGAGTGTACCATTTCAACCTGTATCGGGCTGTGATAGATCTGACTATACTTCTTTGTGTGAATGTGGCCCAGATGACCTTGTTGTTTTCAAAGACTCGTACAACTCATATTTGTGCTTGGTTTTAAATCCAAGGATCACTTCATAATTATGTCATTGAGCAAACTCTCAAAGACTCTTTGTAACTTTTAGTCAGTTATCTTCTTTTGGTTTCGTTGCATCATTGTGTGTGATCAGATTTGATTGTAAAACAATGTTCTCATTATACCAGCTGGAACAGTCATGGAAGAACTGTTTCAGTGTCAAGTTATTGCGATTAATACAATTGGCGTCGGCGTGACATGGCCTGTCTGCAGCATTGATAACTGATTATTGACATTTTTAAACTGAGTTTCATGTTCTGTCACACCAGCTGTGAATCTCCTGTTTTGTTCCACTCCAGAACCATTTTTTAACTGCCTTTTTTTGTCTGTCATGGGTGTAGTATTTATGAAGGAGTTTTGCAGTAATTGACTGTGCTGCACTTATGGGAATATTGCAGTTGGGTGGCAGTTAAGAAGACCTTGAGGCTATGGGTTGACCTGACCCCTCAGACCTGCAGGGATGCTCTGACTGCTGTCACTGCTGTAACGGGGAGGTCATATCACTAAATATTATGTAAAACAATCGCTTATTGAGACGATCCTTAAAACACGAGATGTCCTATTGGTGTTACATTAGTATAGCTTCTTTCTAAAATGATAACCAGTTACACACTTCATAAAACACCAGAAAATTATTGATTTGGATTTGTTTCCATATTATTGCCAACTGAAATTCTGTAATTTTACCTATACTGAAGCAGTTGCCTTGAAATTCTTTTATTTAATAATTTCCTTGCTTTATGAATTTGATCCATTTCCAATAATTTCCCTTCAGTTTTTAGCCCCTAAGTGTAATCCCAACTCCTTTAACGAGGTGGCGCTGTTGTTCACTTACTGGCCTATTCACAAATCCTGGAAGGATGATAGGACGGCCGTCTCCCTCCTCCCCAGCACCATCAGGAAACGGCAGTGAATGCAGCAGGGCAAGTTGCTGTGCTGGATGCAACCTATTGGCTTGCCAGCGCTGCTGCTGAAGCGGCAGCCCCAACTGTAGCCCTGCGCTGCCTCGCCAGAGTATTTCTGTAACTGCTGCTGCTGCCGCTGCCCCTGCCGCTGCTCTCCCTCCCCTTAAATGGTGTGGGCAGAGTGGGATGGACGACTGCATTGGAAAGCTTTTCATAGAAATGGTCTTCGCTGCTAGTGCTGCTGTAGCACTGTTCTGGTGACAACAACATGCCGTTGAAATGGAAAAGCGGTTCTCCCGTCAGCTGGAAATTCCCAGTGCCAGTGCTTAAGACATCCAGGTCCTCACCTCTCTCGCCTGCCTACATGTGAGTAAGAGCCTCTTATACCAGCCTCATCATCATCATCATGGAGCAAATTTTGAGATGGATTTGCATGTCCCTTCTTTTTGGATTTATAGTATTTTAAATTGTTTTTTGGGGTGGTGTGGGGGGGATGATTTAATCCCCTTAGCCCTGAGCTACATCCATCTGAGCCTTGTAGAGTGTCAGCTGTGCTCATGCCTTCTGCATTGTAAGAAGATTGCTTTAGCCCAGGGCAGAGGTGCTGGTTGTGCCGCGAGGCTGGATGTGGTAAGCACCACGCCGCCTCCAACTCCTGCCCTGGTTCCGTGGTTGTGTTTATTTGGAAGCAGAGACTCGGCAGCTTGGGAGGAGCCAGCCTTTGTCAGGATGTCTGTGTGCCCCGGCTTAGACGCTATTGTCATCTGCTGCTGCTCGGGGGGAGGGAAGTCAGCTGAAAGTGTTTCTCGCCATCTCTTCTATACAGCATTTTATCTGTGCTGTGTCTTTTTTTGATTTTTGAAGAGTAATATCAGAGAACTGCAACGATTTAATGGCAAACTAAGCTAGTTTAAAGTCGGTTTCAGCGACCATTAGGGCTGACTCAAAGGGTAATTTTTATTTCAACTCCAAAACTGGATTTCTGCAATATCCGGCTTTACTTATAAGCTTAAAAGCTTATTCTGGTCTAGTTGGACTTCTTCCCCCTTCAAAATATTTGCGTTGAATCTTATTTTGTTTTGCACATAAAACTAAATCAGATTAAATCATTTTAAATGCAGGAACATATTCATACATTTCGCATTCTATGTGTGCAGGACTCAAAGCTATTTGATCACTAACAACATGCTGTACTGCTCTATCGAGGGTGTAGTTTGAAGAATGATTGACTTCCCCACCCGCACACATCTGAAGTGCAGATCAGAGTGCCCAACGCGGTGGTTTTACCTTGATTGCGCTATCACTCCATTCCTACAACTGTAAAACCTCTATGTACCTACAAGCGTGTCTTTTTAGGACAACGTTAGCTCCATACTTAAAGAAAATGATGAAAGAAGAAGCCGCTGATGGGTCAAAGATGAACACGCTGGCATAGCTGAGCCCTCGTGGCTCCACCCTCCATTGCCTCGTGAGGCTCGGTCCCAGCGGGCTCCTCACTATTTTAAACCTTGTATATTATATGATGTGTTTTTGGCCGCGATGATGTTGGGCTCCCAATTATAGGTTACGCTGTGGTCAGGGAGAAGTCCCTCTTTATAGGTCCTGGGGAGATATTTTTAACATGCAGTGCTGCTGGGTGAGTCAGTGCATATGGATCCTTGCAATGTACCGGACACAGGGAAGAGTTTTTGGAATAGAACTGGCCAGGAGTTCACATTCAGTTGCAGTATGATGCCATCTGTTGTCCAACCGCACCCATTTATAAATAACTGGTGCATCATAAGAAGGAATGCTTGAATAATGTGTAACACTTGAGTGATTTAACTTTCTCTCTACATCCCATCTGAAACAGTCCTTGAAATGGATCTGTCCATTGCTTCCTTTTTAATCACCTAATTCGAGCATCTGCTGCTTCTGAATACTGACCTCATGGTGAGTCTACAGCCTTAACTGTTCTAAGAAGGGACCTTTGGAAATGTCATTCCTCTTTTCTCATTCACTAAATCCCCAACTGTGCTTGGTCAATAATCTCATTAGGTGGAAATGTTGTGCAAATGTATCTTTTTTTGTCAAATATAGCACATAAAGACCCGCTGTGGCCTTTGCGCTTTAGTTTATCTCAAAGTAAATAATGTGCTACTGCTTGTTTTCTCTTTCAGTTATAGATATTGTTTTTCTGCCCAAAAAACATGCCTTTGATTTTACTCTCCAAACACATCAGGTCTGCCAGTGTGTATGAAACTCCGTACTGACACCCCTGTAGGTAAAACGAACGCTTTAATAGGCGGGTTTGTCAACGCAGTTGCTCAGAATGTCTCGCCTAGCTGTCAGATCCTTATGCTGCTGCTAAATCCTCCTGCGCCCTTCCACCGCGATCATCTCTCTGAGGTAGACAGCCCAGAATTTTACACACACGTCCACTGGAGCTTAATACAACCCATATTTCTAAATTTGATCAATGAAAAGGTTTGTTGGGTTTGACATAAACATTGCTGAAGAGATAGGGCAAGTTACATGAAACTAAAAAGATGTGTTTCCAGTTAATTAATGCATGCATTTGCAAAGAGGAGACAGCTTTTTTCCCCGAAGTTGGTGTCTATCACAGTGTGTGCTATGTGTTAATTGGACTCCGGCAGGGTTGGCGTACAGATGTTAGGCCAACAGTGGTGCTTCTGGGGAACATTTCGATTGCACAATATTTATGGCATTATGCACACGTGCACCCAGGTATGTGAACCTAATCAGGCAACCAGGTAGAAGGTAAAAGGAGCTGAGATACATCTGGCATTGGGGAGAAACACAGGATGGAGAATTACTGAAAACTGGAAGGGCTGAATGATCCCCAGGAGAGAGGAAATGCTAGATGTTGCTGATGAAAACACAAATGTAAGTTTGCCTGATGGATACTGACAGTTTCAAAGAGCAAGCATTTTGAAACAGCCATTCAGTTCTGTCTGATTTTTGCCCTTTTTGTACAAAATCAAAGCGTCAGCATGGGATCATTTATTTTTGCTGAAAGGCCAGAAGGAAGGCGAAGGCGGTCGGGATAGCGTAGCATCAAGTGAGTTCAGTCATGTGAAACTGTCATGTCTGCTGTTCGTTTACACACACGCACACACACACACACTCCATATAATGCTCCAGTTGTTTGTCTAACTGCTGCCAAATTTAATCCAGGTTTTCCAGATGCAGAGTTATCCTGGTTGTGTTGATCCCTTTTGCCTCACACACACACACACACACACTCGTCTGGCTCGCGTCCCTTCCCTTCTTGCATCAGGTTGGTAAATGGTGACAGGTTGTCTGCTCCACCCACATGTAATTGCTTAAATTTGACTGAAGTACTTGAACTGCGTATTTTAATTTTCTTTTACCCTGACTCTTGTTGATTTAAAATCCTGACCTTATCTCGTGCTCTGTTTTTAAAAGTGTGATTTTTTAGCTCATTAAATCATACTGGAAACCAGGGTCATTAGCACTGACTGAAGTCATTATCTGGTGCTTACGGATAGTTTGTCCTGTACAGAAGAAGCTGCAAATGTTTTGGACAACATGGTTTGTGAAATGCTCAGTTTGTTCTTTTAAGTGAACAAAAATGAAGAAACTGTGCTGGAGAAAGGTTTCCTTTATTTTTAATTATGCCTCAACTGAAGTAAGATATCACACAGTGAATACTCTGATTTCTTTAAATAATGGGATTAATTTCTTTTGTTTATGGTTTTTTTACAGTTGAAAATGTTCTCTTGATGTACGACTTTAAAACTGGAATTCCTGCTGCGAGATATTAACACATTATCCTTTTAGTTAGTTAAGATTTTAGACTATAAACTTTGAACATGCCATTTTTGTCAGAATGGGCCGGGCAAACATTTGTTTTTGCTCGAATAGGTTCAATCTCTTTATTTGCATGGGAAAATTAAATCAGTGAACAAAATGATTTTTTTTTTCTTCAAGTGAAGGTTATGTAATTAAATATGAGGAGCAGCTCATCTAGTGGTAGGCGGCAGCCGCTCTGGAGCAGAATACTGTCCAGCCTGTTGTTTACCATATTTTTTCATCTTACTAAGTGTCCTTGTAATGTTCATGGGGGGGTCAAAGGTCAAAACTGACAGCTGACACTCCTCAGCAGAACCTCAATACTGTGGCTCTAATTTCCAGTTACCACTGTGCAGAAGGGCTCCAAAACGTGTCAAGACCACACGATGGCAACACCCTGAGAGTGAGAAAGGTATCACCTAAGCAACAGAAGGATGTGGTGATGGAGCATCCTTTTTATATTCGTATCAATCCCCACCATCTAGAAGCACTTGAAAAACAATTAAAGGTCTTATTCATAGACATCATCGTGCTTATAATATAAAAAGGCAAATAAGCTTACCGAATAACTGACACTTCAACAGATATATGGCTCCATGGACACATAATGCTTCAATAACACTGTTGCCACGGTTGTCTGTGGTTTTATTTATGTATTTATTTTTAAATATATGTATGTAGCCATAAGGCTCTATAACTTCTGCGTCTAGAGGCTGAACCAAGTTACAGTGCTTTTCGGAGCAGAAGTTGTTCAGCATCTTGTGACTTTGCATCGCTTCTCGGTGACGACTTTTCATCAACCTACATGCAAGCACCCTGCGTGATTCTCTGTTTTCAGCACCTTATCACCTCTTCTCTACTTCCTGTTTTGTCCTGGTCCTTAGATGAATTCCCTTTTTCCTTCCGTGTGTCAAAACTGTAAATCCAAAGCAGAATTTAATTACATATTTAAAGGATGTGTAGTGCATCTTGTGTCAAAATGAGCCAAAAATTTCCATTAGACCTGAATATTTCTCCGCACTAAGCACAACATGGGTCTGTCAGCCCTTCAGGCCCTGCACTAGATTAGATTAATAAAGTTTCTCTGGATGTAGGACTAAGCATGACAAGACAGCAGAGCTATAGTCATTAATCTCTTAAAACCCATCCACTGTCATCCTGGGGAAAAATCCAAGTTGGCTTTAGCTCTCTGAGCTGTCACTGGTGGAATGATGATTTTTAAGCTCTCCGCTGACTTGAAGGAGACTTCAAGTTCTGCAGACTGTCATCCTGCTGATTGTTACTATTTCAATCCTTTTTTTCTCCTGGACTTCTTAACGTTCTCAGCTCTAATCAAAGTCCCAGTAAAATCTAAATAATATTGGTATAAATGAGCACCACTGAACACTGTTTTCGTGTGCATTTTAAATTTATTTAGCTGACATTAATCCCTGCTTTGATCATCTAACATTTAGTGAGGTGTGACATCACAAAACCAAAAATAAAATCATATCCTTCATTGAACAGAGCTATTTTTCTTTTAAATCAGCACAACTTTACTGAAACTTGCCAGGTCATTCATATCTATTTAAATAAATTTGCATTTGCAGATTTACTCTCTGTCCTCTGGTGTGTTAGGAAGTTGGATTTGGGATGCTGTAGTTGCTGTCGTCCCTTGTGCTTTTATCCAGGAGGCATCATCTCGTCTTTTTTGATTTGATCAGCCCACTCTGTCCTCACCTCTGCTCTGAACTACGGCCTGATGGTCTGCATTGCCAGCGTCTCTGACTGACCACTGTTGGAGCTTGTGGACTGTAGCTCTGGTGTCTGCAGATTTCTGCCACCCACAATTTATCATCCCATCTGCCTTCATGGTCATCTCTCCAAGTAAAAGTTTATACCCCTTAAATTGTGTACTGACTGTTTTGTGGTAAAAATTATCTCAAAGATGTTATTTTTATGTTTCTTTCCATGTATTGTGTGATCATATCCTTCCGACATTGTGAAAAGAACAGTTTGTTTTTGCGGACAGCTCCTGCATCTTGCAGAGCTTTGCTGCACATTTCCCTGTCACCACTGTACAGATTTCCAGCAAACTTTCTGACAGCGTCTCTTCATCTGAAGAGCTGACTGCTTCAGGTAGCCAGTCAGGAAAATGGAAACCGAGCAGGAACACAGTAAAGCTACGCCGCATATGGAGGTTTTTGTCAACAGACATTTTCTACCCAAATGCACATTTTTTTTTTAACCTTCTTTACTTCCAGTGCAAATGATCTGTGCTGTCCGTCAGAGCTGACAGCAGTCTCCGTGGTGTGTGTCAATAAAAAGATGCAAAATGACACATGAAACATTAAATCCGCGAATCGTTTAAGATCAGCATATATTTCCTTAAACTGACAAGTGAAAGGAAATTCTTGCGTCATATTACTAATTTATATCTTCCTGCTCTGCTTTTGAACCAATTTGACCTTCTTAAATATTTGGACGCAGTCAAAGGCAGTATTGGCCAATAGCAATCAAGTTTAAGTAGCAATCAAGTTTGGACCTGTTTTATCCTCAAGTAATGACAGAAATTTTTAACTCCCAAGTAGGCACATAAATTACCAGACTAATTTTTCATGCTCCAAGAAGAGAAAATGATTTTGAAATTTTGTTCATCAATCATTCTGCAATAGGTCCTTGTGCAGTAATTAACTAGCTAGATTTATGTAAGCTTGCATTAAAAGGAGCTCTCTACTCTGTCTTTAAAAACAAATTGTCCTTGAACATTCTCATCCTGCTCTCACCTACATTGAACAGCACGTTTGCCTGCAGGCTTACATCTTTATTATGTCTTCCTGTGCCCGGTAAGAGTATTTAATGTAGAAATTCTTCCATTTATTATTAATCTGAGACAGAAACAAATGCTAAAGTAAGTATAAAATATCAGAAACTGAAGTAAGACATGACAAAAAAAACCATACCTGAAAAAAAACATCAAAATCATCCATGCGTTTATCCTTCGAGGGACTAGGAATGACTGCATTAAATCAGCACAGTCAACGATAAAACAGACTCCCCATCCACATCTGACAAGCAGCACCTACTCATGGCTTTGTTTGATAAAGCAAATTTACTGCCATGCTGAGTTAGCCTTTTTATCAGAACCGGTCCAATCATCCTCTGAAGGATGAGCGGCTTTCAAGTCCCCGATGCTAATCTGTGGCTTTTTCATCATCTTCTATTTAGATAGTAAAAAAATAGTAGCAGCTTCACAGAGTCAATGATAAAATTCTGATGTGCCCATGTGAACAATAAAAGCACTTTAAAAAAAGAGTTGAATCGCCTTATCAGTCACAGGCGTCCCTGATGCATCACTAACTTTGTAATTAAACCTGCCTCCACTCTGCTTCAGACGCTAAAAAGAAGATTTTTCATCATCTTTTTACTCCTTGGACTGAAAGCCCTTCAGTGCAGCAATCTCTTATCATTTTGAAGAGAATTGTTTGGAAATATACTAATATTTCCCCTTTAAAAGTCAACAGTACGATTCGTCTTTGCTCATTTTCAGCAAGTGTCTTGCCTTGAAGCCTATGTCTTTGTATGACTTGCGATTAGAATGTTCTGAAAACGTCTTTTCCAGGCAGCAGCTCAGAATTATGTATTTTCTTGTCCTCATTTCCTCTTGGCAGTGTGATGGATCCTGCCTTCCATTTTGTGTGGATTATTCCTTACCGATTAGTCCTGCTCCGGTCCCAAAAATGACAATCTCTGAGTCTGTATAAAGGGACTGCATTGCAGGCTGTTGATCAGTTATCCACCTCAAGAACTTTGTGCTGATACATTGCAAACCCACTTCTTATTCATCTACCTAAAGACAGTCGCCTAACCTACTTCTTCTTTTCCATAAATGCCTTACTATGATGCAGCTGGGCCCCTGTGAATAAAGTAATACAAAAGTGATGGATTGGGGGAAGAAGAGCTGAAACAACAATGGACATGAGACTGTTATCTTTCACAGCGGTTTAAAGCTTTAAGATTTTCATATTTGATTGACATTATTCTGAATGATTTAATAAGTGTGCTGAACACCTGAGTTAAATAGAGTCAGGACTGAACTTAAATAGAGTCTGGACTGTCTTCTGCTTTCCTGCAATGAAAACCTGACTTGTGCTACTGTGTCTGAAAGAACAGCCTTTTCTCCTCTCCTATGTAGATCCCTTGTGGAGGACGACGACGCTCACATGAAAGTGGCTCTGGGATATGGTGATATGGGCATCTCTGCTCACCTGCAGGCGTCAAAGACAGGGAACACTCGATTTTTCACTAGCAACACACACAGCTCCGTGGTTCTTCAGGTGGGATTAACACTTATATTTCTCCTATATGTGTGTATTGTGTTTCAAATGTCACATCTGACACCGGTTCCAAACATACAGTAGAATTCTGAAGCAGGTCGATGCAAGACAACAAAGGGAGGAGCAGACAATCGCACAAACAGCTCAGCTAACCCAGAGAGCCGTCACCCACCACACCCGACAGGCTGTGACCAACAGCATTTTGATCGACCGACTCTGAAACAGCACGGTTCAGATTTGT